>CM037866.1:32262517-32655666 GCA_021292105.1 Anadara kagoshimensis
CCCCATTACACATTGTTTCCTAACTAATATAAACATGAATAATAATTCGAAATTATTTTTCCGGTACAAAGTCCGTTAAATACATTAGTTTTAGAAATTGAGTGGTGTACAGGCATTTTAGCCACAGATAAAACGTTTTCATTTTAATGATGTCGGTAAAGAAAAAGCCGTAGAAAAATAATGATCTTTTGGCAAGTGAACAGACAAACGCTGAATATAAAATTGAGATCTGCTCGAGATTGATCGGCCGTCAAAAAACACTACTATAATTTTAATTTGACTTAACCTTATAACAACATTAGTTTTAGGTATAAAAACATGTGAAACATTTGAGTGAGATGTAAAACACCATTTTTGAGGAATAAAACATGTGAAATATTTTCACAGATGTGAAAAACACCATTTTTGTGGTATAAAATGTGAAACATTTTCACCGATGTGAAAAACATCATTTTTGTAGTATAAAACATGTAAAACATTTTCACAGAGGTGTAAAACACAATTTTTGTGGTATAAAAACATGTGAAACATTTTGACTGAGGTGCAAAACACCATGTTTCAGGTATGAAAACATTTGAAACATTTTCACAGAGGTGTAAAACACCATATTTAGGTACACAAACATGTGAAACATTTTCACAGAGGTTTTTCCGTTTGAACTTTAAGTATTTATCATGAATAACTGCATTTATATATAGAATTTACTCGATTTATTTTGTATACATGATAACACTTATCAAGTATCTTGTACACAAATTATTATAGGTAAACAACGTTGACCTGTCCGCTTGACCTTTCATTAGGAATATCCATATAGGAGGATCCACCCAATACATGGGTAGTGTTAAGATCCAAGTTAATACAGTGCGCAAGTTTTCTCTGAGGTGAGTAATCTCGCGATGTGTACAAAATAAGCATCTGTCTTCCCTATGCAAAGATATACTTGGTCCGTAGTAAATATTTATATGAAAGGTCAAGCGGACAGGTCAAAGTTGTTAACCTATAACTGTGAATCCTACTACTACCTATGTATAGGTCGGACCCGTCTATATAAATATTTTTAATAAAAGGTCAATTTAATCTTATATATAAGAATCACACGGGTTTATCTTGTATCAATTTAATCCTATATATAAGAATCACACGGGTTTATTTTGTATCAATTTAATCCTGTATATAAGAATCACACGGGTTTATTTTGTATCAATTTATTCCTGTATATAAGAATCACACGGGTTTATTTTGTATCAATTTAATCCTATATGTAAGAATCACACGGGTTTATTTTGTATCAATTTAATCCTATATATAAGAATCACACGGGTTTATTTTGTATCAATTTAATCCTGTATATAAGAATCACACGGGTTTATTTTGTATCAATTTAATCCTATATATACGAATCACACGGGTTTATTTTGTATCAATTTAATCCTATATATAAGAATCACACGGGTTTATTTTGTATCAATTTAATCCTATATATAAGAATCACACGGGTTTATTTTGTATCAATTTAATCCTATATATAAGAATCACACGGGCTTATTTTGTATACATGATTAGAGCACTAATCACTTATTTTGCGTACACATTATTAACCTGTGAATTCTACTACTACATATGTACAGGTTGGGCCTATCTATTTGAATATTTCTAATAAAAGGTCAAACAGACTTGTCATTGTTGTTTACCTATTCTAATAAAAATCAATTACCAATAGTACATCAAGACAATTCAATTCACTTTATTCCATAAGTATTCACTCATAGGGATTTACAATTATATTAAGAACAAATATTTAATTTAACAGTTCTGACAACATGGCAAAATATTCATTAGATAGCAACAATAATAATACATGTAATAATAATAATAATAATAATAATAATAATAATAATAATAATAATAATATAATAATAATAATAATTGAGGTGGAAAAGAATATGCTGTATATAAATTATTGGATGGATTTTCTAAGTTTATTTTTATTATTAGATGGACAGTGATCACATTATATACCTGTGAACACTTTTGTAAGTAGCTTTAGGTTAGACACTAGGGAAGTGAGGCCGGGTGCTCCGGAAGGGTAAGCACCTCCTGTTAAGCCAGCTACACCCGCCACATTTGTAATCAAAATTGTGTGAAAGGAACATGGAACTATGTAACTTATATACACAACTAATTTTGGATACAGAGATATCATGACGGTCATGAAACTTTTGAGGGGATTTGTTTAGCATAGGCTTTTAATATCACTATATCAACAGTTTATGTGTAAGGATCTTGCTTCGTTGAATAAATTTTCCGCAGTTAGAACAAATCTTAAAATAGCATACTCATTATCACACCAACAAACCATACACAGGTATATCTCTGCAAAAAAAAAAAAAGAAAATTGACAATAGTCGTAACGTATCCTAATAATGTTTTAATAATAAACTTTAAATACACTATAAATTTATTTTCCTGTTGAATTGCAAATGAAGTTTACTCTAAATTCAAAACTGTTATTATTGTTCATATACATACGTAGTAAATATCAATATATTCGTAAATACAGGAGGAAGGAAATTTGATTCAAAATGTTTACAAAAATCAGAATCGATATTTTGAAAGTTTTGTTATAACAATGATAAATGAATACCATAACTCAGATTGATTGAGAAAAAGAGAAAACATTCGGAAAATATGTGATTATCTAGAATCACAGCCTTGGTTGTCATCATTAAGTTATGCGAGTTCAGCAGTATTATAAGCAAAAATTAAGAAAAATCAGGGGTTCAAAATTCACTGGGTTCGATTTCCAGGACATTTTGATTTTACATTTGGACCTTAACTATTTAAACGGTAAACTGCCATTTTTTTACCAGGAGCTATTTTCAGAATTTTTTACTTCTAAATTTAAATAACAACCTTGTTTTGTTTTTATTAGATATATTTATGTATGTTATTTTAAGTTACATCATTATCTCACACGGACATTTCATTGTTAATTTAAGACTATAAAAACGATGTAGGGTCTGTCATAATTCAAGAAAAAAGATCCACAACAAAGCATTAGTTTGAAACTATGGAATTGAAATAATTAAAAATATTTTTCATTTTTCTGGTAAAGTACAATCAAATCAGAAGAGCTTGAAATGAGCTGATACGTAAGAAAGTATAATTAACCTTGATTTAAAATTTATTTTATGTTCAAAGCATAAATAATTCACTCAAGCCTGTGGTCTACTTTTTGGTGGTTACTGCTCGTCTTGACCTACCATTGCCAAAAGTACAGGCTCTATGGAATATATATTATCAGATAAAAACTATAGTCAATGTAAGAATATAGTGGAATCTATAGAGCATATGTACTATTATTGCCCAAAAGTACAGACTATGGAATGATTTACAAAGCTGGATACTAAAAATATTACAAGTTGACCTCAACCTAGATCTTTTATCAATTCTGTTTGGAAAAAAACATGGCATTGACAAGAAACACAAAATTATGAACTTCATAATTGTACATACTGAGAACTATATTTTCAAAATGAAATTGAAATAACAGAGGTTCACATACTTAGTCTACTTGCAAGTAAAAAAATTCATTGAAAAATACATTATGTTTAAGAACTGCAAATGGCAAAGATACGATAAATATTAGAACCACTGGATGGATCTGTTTAAGATGTAATTGTTCTCCCCCCTCCCCAAATGACCTTTAAAATTCTATAAAATTTTCATTAAAGGAAATAAGCAATAAACCATTTGTCTATCCAATTTAATTTTTACATAACAGATATTTGAGACTGCTATTAGATATGTAGAAGGCATTATTTCTATCATATAAGTGTGGTGAATTACTTAATATAATCACAAAAGTATGTGAATTGTCTCCCTTTCTATATAAAAAATGTAACTGTGTTAAGTATTGTCTTTTTTAGTTTTTCTGTTAGTATTTGTATACTATGCTCTTTTTTGTTGTATGATTATAACATGTTATGGGTCAATAAAAATAATATAAAATCACATTCAAACGTCTTTGGTTCTAACAGGTTGTCTACACCACCAATCTGCATACAACTTACATTTTAAGCTCGTTTGATTTGATTTTATTTTACCAGAAAAATGCAAAATATTTTTAATTATTTAAATCCCATGGTTTCAAATTAATGCTTTGTCGTGGCCCTTTTTTAATTTTGACAGGTCCTATATCGTTTTAATAGTTTCAAATTAACAATTAATTGTTCGTGTGCAATAATGCTGTTGCATTAAATAAAGTACATACATATATGACTAATGAAAACAAAACAAGATTGTTATTTAAATTCAGAGGTAAAAAAATCTGAAAATAGGTCCTGGTAATAAATTGACAGTTTACCGTTTAAATAGTTAAGGTCCAAATGCAAAATCAAAATTTCCTGGAAATCGAACCCAGTGAATTTTTTTAATTGTTGCTTACAATACTGCTGAACTCGTGTAACTTAATGATGACAACCAAGGCTGTGACTGTAGATAATCACATATTTTTCGAATTTTTTCTCTTTTTCTCAATCAATCTGAGATATGGTATTCATTTATCATTGTTATAAGAAATCTTTCAGAATATCGAACAATCTTAATTCTGATTTTTGTAAACATTTTGAATCAAATTTCCTTCTTCCTGTATTTACGAATATATTGATATTTACTACGTAGGTATATAAACAACAAAAACAGTTTTGAATTAAGAGTCAATTTCTTTTGCAAATCAACAGGAAAATAAATTTATACAGTTTTCTTGATTTAAAATGTATTGTTAAAACATTATTAAGATACGTTACGACTATTGTCAATTTTCCTTTTTCTTTGCAGTGATATATGGTATGTTGTGTCATAATGAAGATTTGTTCTAACTGCGGAAACTTTATTCAACGAAGTAAGATGCTTACACATAAACTGTTGATATAGTGATATTGAAAGCATATGCTTATCAAAGCCCCTCAAAAGTTTCATAACCGTCATAATAGACATTTCCAATTAAGAGGGAGACGGACTTCAGAGACCGAGACCAAGACGGACTTCATTATTTTAGGGGCGATCTCAGAAGTTGATATGCTATCATATAACAATATATGTGAAAAAATTCATGTTTATTCATAAACAGTTTATAGAACATGGGATCATCAGAATAGTCGCTATCTATGGACAGCTAATGAAGCACAAATTTCTACGATTGACGAAATATACCAACGTGGATGACGCCACAGACTATCTATTGCCTGATATATTTTTATCCCCTGTATTTTATGCTCAACTTTTACACGATATGTATTAATTACGCGATTTAGTTTCCTGTATTTCCGAAAAACATTGGAAAGGGCAGCTCTTATCTGCTGTGTCTCAAATGGAGTAAGAACTGGAAATCTATTTGCAAAAGAATAATCATATCCTGCGGAAAGTCTAATTCCATATTTGGTCCAATAAAGGGCAATATATTAAAAATTTGGGCATCCTTAGCTTACAAAAAAGTTTATCACCAAAAAAATACCAGAACTTATAAAAATGTTTGGGGTCTTTGACTCTGATTTGGACGAATGAATCCATCGCAGGCATATTGAAATAATTTGGTAATTTTAGATAATAAATAAAAACCAAACGAATAAAAATTAATGAACAAGTATAATGACTTCGTTTTATTTTTTCTGTATGGGCCACCGTGGCAAGTGGACTAAAACGTTAGTTTTCGGATCACAGTGCTTCTTCTGAAGGTTGGGCCACAACCAATTCACGTGAGAACGGTTGTCAGTGTACAGACCGTAGGTTTTCTCCTGTTTCCTTCACCACTTCTAAACTGATTTTGAGTGAGACTTTGTTCATAAATATGACATTTGATTGTCAGTATTCAATCAGTCAATACGTAAATGATATCAAATAGTTCAATAACTGAATGTCCATAATTTGCATTGGATTTCATTTCTATTCTTGTGAGATCGCCCCTAAAATAATAAAAACTGTCTCGGTCTCGGTCTCTGAAGTCCGTCTCCCTCTTAATTGGAAATGTCTAATATGTCTGTATCCAAAATTAGTTGCATGTATACGTCTCATAGTTCCATGTTCCTTTTACACAATTTGGATTGCACACTTGGCGGGTGTAGCTAGCTAAACAGGAGGTGCTTACCCTTCCGGAGCACCCGGCTTTACTTCCCTAGTCAAAGTGTCTTAACTAACTTGTCAGTTCCAAAGTTTTTACTTTGCTTCTGGATTGTGATTAGGACATGGATTGGTATGTTTGTTTTTGCTATATTTTTTTTTTGCACATGCGTTGCCTTCGGACTTTGTTTCGAACTTGAATAAACCGTTTTTATTACAGTATTGTATCTTATATCTTATATCTTAAGATATACTACTTGTTTAAACAGAGCTGCTTGAAACTAACGCAACTTTTAGGTGTTTCCTCAGGTTAGGTATATTTCTTTATAAAGCGACTTACAAAAGTGATCACTGATATATAATTTGATCACTGTCGATCCAATAATCAAAATAAACTGATTAGAAAGTCCATCCGATAATTTAAATACAACGTGCTAGTATGCATATTCTATTTCGTCTCATTTATTATTATTATTATTATTATTATTATTAGTAGTAGTAGTAGTAGTAGTAGTAGTAGTAGTAGTAGCAGTAGTATTACATGTATTATTATTGTTGCTATTCAATGAATATTTTGCCATGTTGTCATACACTCTTATATATACATATCTTGTCTTTATATCATTGTAAATCCCTATGAGTGAATACTCATGGAAAAAAAGTGATTGAATTGAATTGAATTGTCTAGATGTACTATTGGTATTTAAGTTTTATGAGAATAGGTAAACAACATTAACCAGTCCGTTTGACCTTTTATTAGAAATATCCATATAGAAGGGTCGGATTTGTATATAGGTAGTAGTAGAATTCACAGTTAATAATGTGTACGCAAGATAAGTGATTAGTGCTCTCATCATGTATACAAAATAAACCCGTGTGATTCTTATATACAGGATTAAATTGATACAAAATAAACTCGTGTGATTCTTATATATAGGATTAAATTGATACAAAATAAACCCGTGTGATTCTTACATATAGGATTAAATTGATACAAAATAAACCCCTGTGATTCTTATATATAGGATTAAATTGATACAAAATAAACCAGTGTGATTCTTATATATAGGATTAAATTGATACAAAATAAACCCGTGTGATTCTTATATATAGGATTAAATTGATACAAAATAAGCCCGTGTGATTCTTATATATAGGATTAAATTGATACAAAATATACCCGTGTGATTCTTATATATAGGATTAAATTGATACAAAATAAACCCGTTTGATTCTTATATATAGGATCAAATTGATACAAAATAAACCCGTGTGATTCTTATATATAAGATTAAATTGATACAAAATAAACCAGTGTGATTCTTATATATAGGATTAAATTGATACAAAATAAACCAGTGTGATTCTTATATATAGGATCAAATTGATACAAAATAAACCCGTGTGATTCTTATATATAGGATTAAATTGATACAAAATAAACACCCGTGTGATTCTTATATATGGGATTAAATTGATACAAAATAAACACCCGTGTGATTCTTATATATAAGATTAAATTGACCTTTTATTACAAATATTTATATAGAAGGATCCGACCTATACATAGGTAGTAGTAGGATTCACAGTTATAGGTAAACAACTTTGACCTGTCCGCTTGACCTTTCATTTAAATATTTACCACGGGCCAAGTATATCTATGCATAGGGTGGACAGTTGCCTATTTTGCACACATCGCGAGATTACTCACCTCATAAAGAAAACTTGTGCACTGTGCATGTATTAACACTACCAATGTATTGGGTTTATCCTCCTATATGAATATTCCTAATGAAAGGTTAAGCCGACTGGTCAATGCTGTTTACCTATAATAATGTGTACACAAGATACATGATAAGTGTTCTCATCACGTATATAAAATAAATCGCGTGAATTCTATATATAAATGCAGTTGATCATAATAAATACTTAAAGGTCAAACAGACAGGTCAAAGTTGTTTGCCTATATAGGTATATTTACTTGTTTGTGTATTATTTATATATAAACTGCAAATCAAAAACTATCTATGTATTGGATAGACACTGCTAATGAAAGGTCAAACGTCAAAATAATTGTTTGATCTACATGATCTCAGTGTATAGATACACAATATTGACCTGCCTGTTTGACCTTTCATTAGGAATATTCATATAGGCGGGTCCATCCAATACATAGGTAGCGCTAGAATTCGCAGGTAATACATGTTCACATTGCCCATGATTACTGTTCACATCATATAGACGAAATTTACACACAGGATCCATATTACTTAAATTTACTTGTCCATAATGAATATTTAATTAGTTTTTGCACATTTTAAGTGTTTTGCGCCCCGTGCCAAGTAACGAAGATACATTCTGGTCAAAAATGACAGTAATGGCGTTTAACGCCTTAGTCAAAATGTCATTAATGTTTTATACCTGAAAAATGGTGTTTTAAAACTCAGTCAAAATGTTTTATATGTTTTTATGCCTCAAAAATGGTGTTTTACAACTCAGTCAAAATGTTTCACATATTTTATTACCTGAAAAATTGTGTTTTTCAACTCAGTCAAAATGTTTCACATGTTTTTATACCTCAAAAATGGTGTTAAACAACTCAGTTAAAATGTTTCAAATGTTTTCATACCTCAAAAATGGTGTTTTACAACTCAGTCGAAATGTTCCGCATGTTCTTATACCTCAAAAATGGTGATTTACAACTCATTCAAAATGTTTCACATGTTTTTATACCTCAAAAATGGTGTTTTACAACTCAGTCAAAATGTTTCATATGTTTTTATACCTCAAAAATGGTGTTTTACAACTCAGTCAAAATGTTTCACATGTTTTTATACCTCAAAATATGATCTTTTACAACTCAGTTAAAATGTTTCTAATGTTTTTACACCTCGAAAAATAGTGTTTTACACCTCGGTGAAAAAAAAATAATGTCGTTTTACGCCTTAATCAAATTAAAAGTAGAGTAGTGGTGTTTTACGGCCGATCACACACGGACAGATGTCAATTTTATGTTCAGCGTTTGTCAGTTCACTTGTCAGTTATCATTATTTGTTTACGGCTTGTTCTCTACCTCCGTTATCAAAATGAACAGTTTCATCATTGGCTTAAATGCCAGTACACAACTCAAGTTTTACAACTAATTTATTTAACGGATTAAGTGCCGGAAAAAAAATTTAAATTATCGATTATTTTTCCGGCACTTATTAGGGAAACAAAACCTGTTTTGTGTTGTAATAGGGAAATATTTAATTTCGAATCGTTCAAAGTTACCAAGCAGCCATAGCTCCTCGCCTTACGGTGACATTTTTATGAAAAATGAACATCATTATATTGATGCTGTTTATCCAAGGTGAGAATTTAATGTGTATTGTTTTCTTCATTACTCTGAAACATACTGCAGAATCATTTATATCCAACTTTCGCGATTCTAAGAAAAAAAATTGATTTTGTGGTTAATTTTGTAATGATTATATTTTAGATATTTTATTATATGAAACTCTGTTTGGGTCTGAATTGGGACGCCATGAACGGAAAAGATGTTGTTATCCATTATGTAAAAACATGACCTTATCCTGGTTTCACAATCATTCCTTAAGTAAGTCTTTCGGTAACTTTGGAAATTTTGGGAATCTTTTTTTATACTACAAATGTATATTTTTTGAAAACTAAATACAGATCTTATTTGTTCGAAGCGATCTTCAAAATAAAACAATAATTTTATTAGATGCCTGAATATTTTAACAATTAACAAAATCATGAAGATTTCAAATTTGCCAGAGTTAAGTTAAAGAAGATTTAAGTTAAAAAGTGATGGTGAAACCGTTGTTATAAAAAATATGGCTAGTCAGG
The DNA here is from genome assembly GCA_021292105.1 of Anadara kagoshimensis. Lineage (NCBI taxonomy): Eukaryota > Metazoa > Mollusca > Bivalvia > Arcoida > Arcidae > Anadara > Anadara kagoshimensis. The sequence continues at coordinate 32,272,490 of CM037866.1, forward strand.
TCGTTGAAACTTGGGGTGAAAAAATCAAAAAGTTTATATAGATATTAAAGTGAATAATGTGTAATATATAATAACATATTGAAATGACCAGGAGGTGCCCATTTCCGGAGAATCCGGTCTTACTTCCCTGGTGAAAGTTCACGTGTCTAACCTGACTTGTCTGTTCATAAGTTTTTACTTTGCTTCTGAATTGTGATTCGGACATGGAGAAGTATGTTTGTTTTAGAACATTATACTAATGTTTATTTTACAGACGACCGTTTCGGAATAAAAGTCCTCATCAGTAGTGCTTGGACCAAAATTTTGAAACCAAACTTTCTTCAAAAGGTTGAATAAATATCCAAAAGACCAAAATATATTTTACCAAATTTAGCTAAGTAATACTTTGCATGAGGACGTTAACCTTAATTTTTTAGGTATTTGAAATTTTAACTAGCAGAAAATTTAGACAATAGTATATTTCTGACCATGAAAAATCAAAATGTTTACTATGGTTTTTGCATCTTTTTGTGTTTTGCGCCCCAACCAATATGGTTGTAATAAAAATACATCCCGGTCAAAAATGACAGTAATGGTGTTTAACGCCTCGATCAAAATGTTAATTTTTTTACCTCAAAAATGGTGATTTACAACTCAGTCGAAATGTTTCAAATGTTTTTATACCTAAAAAAATGATGTTTTAAACCTCAGTTAAATGTTTCAAATGTTTTTATACCTAAAAAATGATGTTTTAAACCTCAGGTAAAATGTTTCAAACGTTTTTATACTTCATTAAATGATGTTTTACACCTCAGTTAAAATGTTTCAAATGTTTTATACTTCAAAAAGTTTTACAACTCAGTCAAAATGTTTCAAATGTTTTTATACTTAAAAAATTGATGTTTTTCAACTCAGTCAAAATGTTTCACATGTTTTTATACCTCAAAAAATAGTGTTTTACACCTCAGTCAAAATGTTTCAAATGTTTTTATACCTAATAAATGGCGTTTTACATCTCAGTTAAAATGTTTCACATGTTTTAATACCACAAAAATGCTGTTTTGCAACTCAGTCAAAATGTTTCACACGTTTTAATACCACAAGAATGATTTTTTACAAATCAGTCAAAATGTTTCAAATGTTTTTACACCTCTGTGAAAATAAAACTAATGTAATAAGGTAAAGTCAAATTAAAAGTAGAGTAGTGGTGTTTTACGGCCGATCAAACTCGGTCATATATCAATTAAATGTTCAGCGTTTTTCAGTTCACTTGCCAGATATCATTATTTGTTACGGCTTTCTTCTCTACCGCCATTATTAAAATGAAAAGATTCTACTGTGGCTAAAATGCCAGTACACCACTCAAGTTTTACAACTAATTTATTTAACAAACTAAGTACCGGAAAAATAATTTTGAATTATCAATAATGTTTATATTATTGGGGAAACAAAACCTGTTTAATATTGTAATAGGGAAATATTTAATTTCGAATATTTCATATTTGTCAAGCAGCCATAGCTCCTCGCTATATGGTGACACTTTTTATAAAAAAAAAAAACAATGATCATCATTATATTCATATATATATACTATAAAATCATTTATATCCAGTTTTCGTTATTGTAAGAAAAAAATTTGTTTGGTGATAAACTCGTTACATTTATATTTGTGGTGTTTTATAATATAAAACTCTGTCGTAGACTAAACATGGAACTATGGAACGACAAACTTATGTTTAATACTGTTATAACAGCCATAAAACTTTTTATGGCCCTGATAAGCCTAGGCTTGCAATATTTCTGAGTCTAAAAATACGCCACGTTATCCCTTATGACCTGATCCCGGTTTCACAATAATTCCTTAACTAATATTTTTCATAATTTTGGAAATTTTGGGAATCATGTTTTAGACTACAAATGAACATTTTTTGAAAACTAAATACAGAATAATAATTTTATTATATGCCTGAATATCTTAACAATTAACAAAATCATGAAGATTTCAAATTTGCCAGATTAAAGTTAAGGAAGATTTTGGTTAAAATGTGATGGTGAGACCGTTGTAATAAAGAAATATGGATAGACTCGTCATTGAAATTCGGGGTACTTACCCTTTTGGAGCACCCGGCCTCACTTCTCTGCTGGAGGTTCACGTGTCAAACGTATCTTGTCAGTTCCAAAGTGCTTACTTTGCTTCAGCATTGTGACTCGGACATGGAAAAGTATGTTTGTTTTTGAATATTGTTCTAATTTTAATTTTACAGACAGCCGTTTCGGATTGCAATTCCTCATTAGTAGTGCTTAAACCAAAATTTTGAAACGAAACTTTTTTCAAGGGGTTGAAAATATCCAAAGGAACTAAATATATTTTATCAAATATAGCCTAGTTATACTCTGCATGAGGGAGTATACCTTAATTTTTGAGGTATTTCAAATTAACAAGCATTAAATTTAGAAAATACTATATTTATGTGTTACAGTGTACATCATATTTTTGTTTATTTTGTTTTAAAAACCAGAAAATGTTTATTCATCAATAAGTGTCCATTCCATATTATATGTATTACCATAAATCCATTTTTAAATGTTCAGTCCATGTTTTATATATTGTCCTTAAAACAAGTGTGATAAACAAGTTCAGTATTTGTGCTCATGTGGTGTCTTTTAACTGGGGTGAATGTGCAAGTTTTTATGAAGTATATGATAGGTGTGTAAGAATTGATGAGTTGGCGTTTTTGAAAGATATATAAGGGGTGGGAATGTGATATTTTTGGTTGGCTATTGGTCATGGTTAAAAGAATAGTGAATTTAAGAAGGAAGAATATATCATTTTTGGCTTTTAAATGTGGATTGAAAAATGGAATAAGATGGAAATGTGTGTGGTCATAATCATATCAATGTGTGTGGTCATAATCATATCAGTAAATAAATATAAATAGAAAAATTAAGTGTTATGTTTTCCTCAGATGAGAAACCTGGGACTATCCTGAAATTCCAACCCAACTGTAACATTATGACAATTATACACAATGATTGCCTACTGAGTTTGTGATATCCTTGGGGAAACATCCATCAGCAGAGATACAACTCAGTGGTTAAAATTACATTTTATACCATTTTTTAAATTTACAGCACTGGACTGTCGTTTCTGAATACATTGTTTTGTCCAAAGTTATGAAACCAATCTTGTTTTAAAGCATTAATGTGTAATGTGAGAAAAAACCAGAACTCCTCGAGTGTTCGACTCACTAATGGAATTCTAAGAGTGATCGAGGTTTACCAGCACCTGCAAGTTTAAAACGGATATTCTCACCATTACATTTACAGCTACGGGGCTATCAACAAACTGTAAGAATTGTGGTGGTTTGTGTTTAAAGAACTTATTCTGTTAATTTGGATTGTGCTAAACACTACTGATGAGGAATGGTTTTCCGAAACGACCGTCTAGAAACTGGTATAATATGTAATTTAAACCACTGAGCTGGAATCACTGCTGGTGGATATATCCCCAAGAATATCACAAACTCAGTTGGCTATACTTTTGTATTGTCAGGAATATACTTATGTCTAAATTTGCTGCTATTAAAAATTTGAAAGTTCTAAAGAAGGTATACTACCTCATGCAAAGTATTTTTTAAGCTAAATTTGTTTAGATACATTTTGGCCCTTCGGATATTTTTTCAACCACTTGAATACATTTTGGTGTCACACTTGTGATCCAAACACTATTAATTAGGAATTTTATTCTGAAACGTCTGTCTAGAGCTGTAAAAGTACACTGATGGAATATGTGATTTTCAGCTTCTCTTGTTTTATTTATTCAATTTTATACTTTAGGTGTGATCAGCCAAATGATAAAAGTTACACCAAACACAACATCAATAGACGTATTAGAGGGTAGAAATATAACTATTGAATACCAGATTGTCCCGAGGCTATCAAAAGGATGGGCAGTTTTAATGCATTTCAAAATTGGACCAAACGAGGATCCCCCGAATTTAATACAGGGTTTTTTCACATTCTTCGCATTCAGATACGGAGAACAATTTACAGAGTCAAAGCATTGTAACTGTCTCGTTACATATAACAACCAGACATCTACGTTTACGTTACGTCTGTATAATGTGACGACTCAGAACCATAATGGGACTTATGAATTAGTGTTACAAAACGCACATGAGGTTAATAATACGACGAAACATCGGACCAATGTTCACGTTAGAGGTAATACACACACACATACACACACACACACACACACATACACACACATATATATATACATATATTGTGTGTGTATTTCAATTTCATTTTATTATTGTTGCATTATTATTATTATTATTATTATTATTATTATTATTATTATTATAGTTATTTCAACCTTAATAAATCACCAAAATCTAAAACACATTCAAAGACGGGGAACAATTTACAAAGCTGTCTCGTTACACTCTAAGACGTCTACGTTTACTTTACGTCTGTATAATGTGACGACTCAGAACCATAATGGGACTTATGGAATTGTTTTGAAAAACCCACATGATGGTTATAATAAAACGTTAAATCAGACTAATCTTCACGTAAGAGGTAATACATGCAGGCATATAGTGTGTCAAGTTTGACATGGCCGTTTGATGTTAATTCAAATATCAGATTAGGTTAAAGACTGTGATTAAGGGAAATTAGCATGTTTCATTTACCTTTAGCAATCGGTATACCCAGTATTACTACCATCTCTCTCCGATGCCAAAGATGTTTAGGGCGGTCACCACAGTACTTTGGAAGCAAATGGTGTTGTTATGTTGGACTTTTTACCCAAAAGAATAACAATTATATGAGTGTATTGTGCAAACTTGCTAGTATTTATAGATATATATCATAATAGTATTACACAATTGAGATGTCTGTTTGAATAATCAAATTAAAGGTCAAACGACCAAGTCAAACTTGAGGCACCTTATCTGTTCATCACGGTTTTATAAACATTATTAATAGTAGTGGTAGTAGTATTATGGTTTTTCATTGTTATTATTATTATTATTATTATTATTATTATTATTAATAGGACTGTCCATTGTGTCTCGATCATCATTCGCCAACAATTTATTGATATAAAAAATTTTGTTTCACCATTATGGCTTCATCAAACTTGTCCATACCTAATTTTTCTCGACAAAAAGTAAGTCATTGATGATGATGATGATGATGATGATGACGATGATGATGATACAGAGTGTGGTGATACAAGTTTGGCGGTAAAGTAGAAGTGTACTTTTAGTTGGACCACCTTTTTGTGACGTCATGGTAAATCTCAAATTTCTCAATTAGTCAAATGAAAATTTACGGAATACGCATCAAAAATAATTTTAATCTATTTACTTACAAGGGTGACTAAAGGAAATAACCACCTTAAGCTATTTTCGATTGTCCGACAAGTTCATGATTTTCGTGCCTTGTTTCTTTACATGTTTTATAACATATATTGTGACATTCTATAATTATATATTGAATCTCAAACATGACAAGTGATACAAAGTCATTTCGTTTAAGGTTAAGTACCATGCTGTAATTTTGTTCTTGACTTTAAAGGTAAAAAGGCAAGGACATACAAAGCGAGTTAATGGTCCTTTGTACGAACTTATGCCCATGCAAAATTCTTCGTATGGGAACACAGAAGAAAAGACTTTAGAAAATAAAGCCATAAAATAATTATGCTGTAGAAATACGAGTACTAAAAGGGAAGTAATTCGGTTGGAAAACCCCACCAATAGATTCAAAATGGTCCCAACATTGATTCAATCGATATGTTGTTGACATTTAACCTTACCAAGTGGTAAAAGATCCTTGATAAATTACTCGAATATACTACAACCATTTATACGCATTGGTCCTCTATAAATTACTTTAAATGTTTTCATGACAGACTCGAAATATTCACAAAATGCAATTGTTTAAAACATCGTTATGCCCAAACTGAGTGATTTTCATCTATAATAGGTTTTTTATCTTGAAAAATAATGTGTTTTTAAAATTTTTATATTTTTTACCGAAATTTCAGAAAATCGAAAGAAAACTGATTTCAAGAGAAACAACTTCATTACATACATTTAGATCGTTAACTTAAGCTGTAACTTAAAAAAATCCATAAAAACTTCAATATTTTAAATGTATGAACACAATTGGATATAATGTTTATAATTTAAACATGTGGTAAAATTGTTATGGACGTCAGTGTACAAAAGGCCAAGTAAAGTAACTTTTGTCGATTACATATACATTTTGTAACGGCAAAAGTAATAAATGCAATTAAAATAAAAAAAATGCATTGCTTTTAAAATACAGTTTTAGTTTTGGTGATACTGTTTTAAAACATTGGTTGAAAAATATGCGTGATAGCTAGTGTCTTTAAAAACACCATAATAATCCTTGTCCAAATCACAATCCAGCAAATTAAAAACTTTGAAACTGACAAATTAGGTTAAAGAAGTGGATTTCCACCATGAAAGTAACATCAGGTGTTCCGGAAGGTTAAGCACCTCCTGTTTAGCTAGCTACGTCCGCTACGTGCGAATTAAAGAATTAGGAAAGAAAGGAATATGGAAATATGTGGTCTCAAATATATACTAGGCAATCCTGGACACAGAGACATGCTACTTATCAATGCTACTGTAATAACCTTTTGAGGGCACTGATAAAACAAGAAACGCATTTGTAAAGTGCTTGCGTTATGTAAATTTCCCATAGTGTTGAAACAAGCTCTACCATAACGTATTAATTGTGAATCAAAATAATGGAAGTTAATAAAAAAATCGTCACATTTGTCATTTAGTTTCAATTGTAGCCTTTGTGGACGTCATATGACAATTACATACCTTACGCTCTATGTAAGTGTTTCTTGTAATTAATGTACAAGTAGTTATCTTAAATAATTCCTTCGCCTGGATTGTAAAAACACCAATTGTACGCTGTTGGTAATATGGATAATAAAAAGCATACATACTTATTGAAGTCAAAAAAATTTACTGTGTGTTCAAAATAACTCAATATTTGACAACATATTTAACATTGATTAACAAAGTTATTTGTTATATAACATTCATACGTTAAAATATGTCGTGAAATATATAACCAGAAGTAGGGTTTAAAAAAGAGGTCAAATTACTTGCTTAAACATCTCGTACAAACATTAGGCTAGAGAAAATCTTTTTTTTCACCAAAAGTAAAAACATTAATGCTCCCTCTAAAATTATATGATATTTTTGTTATCTATTTGGCATTTATGACTTAATAAAACATTTTATCGAGTCAGGTATTAGTTTTAGTACACACAATTTCTCGTGAATTTTAACCACTTTTGACACAAATTTTCTTAAAAGTTTATTTTTAATTAAAATTATTTGCTTATATATGTATTTGATACCATTGTTGAATTAGTTAATATAATTAAGTATTAGGGTTTAATGATAATATTAAAATAGGTAAAAAGGTTATGTTCTTTGAAAAATAGTATGAATGTGGCTTTACTTATATATCAGATTGACTAGATTCTTATAGGAATTTTTAACACATACTTCACTATGTCAACGCTTTGAGTTTAATACAATTTTTTTAGAATATTTGAGCATTTTAAATGCTATCCCTAAAACATGGAAACAATTTCTCAAGAATAAAATGTCCCAAACATAAATGATACTAATTTAATCTTAAAAATGAAAAGCACACTTGTTGATATTTTGAAAATGTCATGTAAAGATTTTTATTGGGCCCTCATTGAAACTATTCATGAAACTCTACTTGTGTAGGTAAGTGGTCAGAAATATTTCAAATTGAACAGGATAATTGGAAACTTATATTGAGATTCCTGTTTAAATGTACATTAGATACAAAATTGCAAGAATTTCAATTTGAAATCATACATAGAATTTACAGTCACAACAAACTACTTTTTAAAATGGTAATCTTAAATAGCCCCAGTTGTACATATTGTAATCAACTAGATAAAATTGAGCACAAATTTTATTTCTGTAAAACTGTAGAAGTATTTTGGAAAACTTTTGAAAATTAGTGGAACATGTTATGATGTGATTTTTGGTTTGAATCAGGAAAGTTTTTCTCCACAATTAAATTATTGTATATTAATAGCAAAATTCTTTATTCATACATTAAAACTAGACAAATGTTGTAACTGCATTAACTTAAAGGGGTTTAAACTCCTTTTAAAAAAAAAATAATCATTATGAAACATATTATGTATAGTAATAATCAGTTTATTGAATATGAAAACCTCTGGAGTAAATTTTAGAATTCTGTTTAACCTAAATAGAATAATACTTTGTGGCTATTTTTAAATTTTTATAATTTTGTTTTTTTTTTAATAATAAATATATATAGTCTGACCTGCCTTGAAGGCCACCTCTATACAAGGTTCACCTGATTATAGAGGCCAGTGCAATTGTATGCTAAAAGTTCTTTGTTCATATAATTTGAATCTGTATAAAAAGGCCACCTTCCCGTGAGGGCCACTTTTGCTGATTACTTTTTGGCGGTCTTTATACACAGGTTTGAATGTATTAAGCAAGTCTCCACATGTATATAATTGTTTTTTTTTTGTGTGTGTAATATTTAATTTGGATATATTTATATATGTATGTATGTACGTTGTATAAGTTAATGAGAGCTAACAAAAATAAAAATAAAATAAAAAATTAATAATTTAATTAGACGAAGATGAGGCATTTTTTACTTTTTCATTCACCTTATTATCAAACGTTACATGGTGTGCATGTATGAAACAGCGCCTATATTTTGTTGTTGATTTGGTTTATGTAGTAAGTTGTAATATAATTTGCTTTTAAATTGCAGAGATGCCAATTTTATTAGTGCATTTGTTTTGGGTTTATGATTATTCAGACCTAGTATGTTTTATAAATACTAATTGGGTTGGCAAAATGTGGTGGACAACATCAAGTGGTTCTTCAATGTCCTGTTATAGACGAAGCAATTCCCGCTGCCTAATTCCGATATATCGTTTCACAATGGAAAGAGGAAGTGTTTATACTTGCCATGCTGAGAACTTACCACATTACAACATCAGCACGAACATTATTTTACCATGTAAGTGTGTTACATTTTAACAATATCAGCTTGGATATAGTCTATAAGTTTTATGTAAAATTTATTTTACAAGTATATATTTTATCATTTTTATGTTTTATTGTATCAAACTTTGTTTGAGTTCAAATGTTATAATAAGAGTATAATAACAATTTTTAAAGTGACGTCACTCATTTTTGCACATGCCGATACGCATTACGTCATCCATAGGATGTTCTTGCGATTGAAAATGTATGTCTTTAATACATGGTTTTACTTTTTTTTTACTTTTTGCTTTTTAAACTTTTGGTAAAAAGAGCCTGTTTCTTCGATTTTTCATATTTCAACATCGAAAAAAATTGGATTATACCTTTATCTTCTGAGTACTATTGATGGAGAAATTTATCGTGAAACGTCCATGGAGTGCTGCAAATTATAACAATTTTTGTAATAAATATAATGCATTATATAGTTAATATTCTACTATGTGAGAGTTTATGCAAATGAATGCATTAATTGACAAATGCAATTGGCGTTTTATTGAAGCCCGATCTGTTATGATGCTTTCTTGTATAGAATTTATTAATAAGTGGAATGAACTCCTTATGCATTTATATCCCTTTACTGAACGTTTTAATCGGTGCGGCGTTTTTTTATTTACTAGACGGTCCACAATATTCGACACAGATTTTTGGTACAAGTGGTAATGTTACTATGTCGTCTCCAAATATCACAGTGAAGGAAGGAGACCTATTACATCTAACCTGTTCAGCAGATTGTGACCCAGTTTGTTACTACAAATGGAACGATAATAATGGTTATGGTAGTACACTAGTCGTGAAAGCAGAACGGGAAACAAAATTATTTACTTGTACTGCAGAGAACCCCTTTGGAAAAGATAATATCAGTGTTGAAATAAGCGTTTTGTGTAAGTAGACTTCTAATATACATCCTTTTTTATAAGGTTAAATAATCAAACACAATTAATTATCAATTTGAGATCTACAGTGTAGCAATTGTAACCTGGTATTATTTATCAAGGCCCTCAAAAAGTGTTATGGCCGTCATCACAGTATTGTTGATAAGTTTGATGCCTATGTGTCCAGAATTGCCCTGGTTATATTTGACGTCCCATAGTTCAATGTTCCTTTCACACAATTTTGAATACACATATGGCGAATGTAGCTAGATAAACAGGAGCTGCTTACCTTTCCGGAGCACCCGGCCTCACTTCCATGGTGAAAGTTCACGTCTCTAACCTAACTTGTCAGTTCCAAAGTTTTTACTTTTCGTCTGAATTGTGATTTGGACATGGATTAGTACGTTTGTTTTTAATTAAAACGTCACGTTTTAAATTTATTTATCTCTTTTCCTGGGAAATATTTAATATGATACTGTTATTTATTCATTTATATATGTTATATATTTACTTAAATTGTTCATTAACAATCCAAATAACAATCCCAGCAAATTAAGTTAAACATAATTATGATCTTTAACAGGGGTAGTGGGGTCGGCGTTCTTGGAGGGTAAGCACCTCCTGTTAAGGTAGGCACAACCGCCACGTGAGTAATAAATATCGAGAATGAAAGAAACATGGAAATTATTGAACATGAAATATATCCAGGATAATTTTTATACAGTAACTTCTTATGAAGGCAGGAACATTATAGGAAGTAATTCTCTTGTTGTATTACGCCAAGTGAACTCTACAACCAAAACAAATAATGTACGAATATAGGCTTCGTACTTCTTAAGTACAAATTGGAATAAGTGTGTGATTGTTTCACAATTGTCATCCACGCACTGTTGATGAAGCCGTCTAGTGCTGTAAAATTGGTATAAGATATAATTAACAACAGTGATTATTTTATTGGCAACTCTTCATACAGAGATAAAAACATTTTTCATATTTTTGTTTCACTGATAATACTCTTGTTTCTACGACGAAGTATACAACGAAGCAAGCTGCTTACAAAAAATAACAGGGGAATTTCAAGAATTGGATAATCAAGGTCCTACATTACTCTGAACTCTTAATATTTAGATTAATATGATGCCTCTGTATTAAAAATTATCATAAATGTGATTGACGTCATATAATTTGTTATTCCTTTTCTAAATTTAAGTGTGAGAGATGCTTGACAGCAGATGTTTTACTTCGTTTTGGCGTATGATTTGAACATGGACACGTTTGATTGTTGATCGATTTTCATTTTGTCATTTTCTAAAACCAAGCAAAGATTTTTCACTTACACCTTGTTTTTATTCCATATACAGTCAACCAGCCTTAAGACCACCTCTATATAAAAACAATCTTTTAATATAGAGCAGAAGAAATGTATCCAAATTGTTGTTTATTCATATTTTTTGAACCTGTATATAAAAGCCACCTGCCCATAAAGGTCACTTTTACTGGTTCCCTTGGGTGGCCTTTATAGACGGGATTAACTGTAAATTGAAATTCCTGTTCTCACATACTTTGATATGCTTAAAACATTATTGTATTAAGACCGCCTAATTATAAAAAACGTTTCTCATGGATTTATGTTAAAGTAGTGATATTATTATTATAACCATAGTATTAGAGTATACTTGAACTTTTGAATGCATAAATGCAGGGGATAAATATTGTAAATGTTATATTTTTCAGATTCGTCAGAAATTACTAATTTCACCACGCTTAATGGAAAAACACGAGTAACTGATACTAATAACGTGCCATTATTCTGCTCAGCTATAGGCAATCCAAACCCAAGTATCCGCTGGTCAAAGGATGGAGAGACTATAACACTAAATGATAGTGGCGATGTACACAGTTTGAAATCAAAAGATAGCCGTACTGAGCATTTGTTTCTTCACGGTAGTGGCTGTTACGGAACAGGAAACTACACATGTACTTCTTATAACAGAATAGGAAACGACTCTAAAACTCTCTCCGTATTTGTTAATTGTGAGTAAATATAGTTCACAAGCAATATTGTTCTTCCACCCCCTTAGTTTAAAAGAGATGTATCGTATAGTCACTCCGATATCTTTACATAAAATTCTATAATAAAGTCATATTGCACTCGTGCATTTTTGGTTAATGACGTGATATCATAGAAAAAGCATTATGGCGCCATATGACGCCATCTTTTAGTCATTGTAACCCAATATTTGCAGCCAATTTATCTGTTCTTACGGCGTCATAGGTGACAAAATGGAGACAAAAGTACGAATCTAGGCTTTTATTATTATACAATACTATAAACAGGCATTAATTCAAAAAGACATACAAATCCATGCTCAAACCATACACACAAACTAAAGTAAAAACTATGAAGTTCGTAAATTAGGTTTAAAAGCTGAACTTCCTCCAGGGAAGTGAAGACAGGTGCTCCGGAAGGGTAAACACTCCCTATTTAGCAAGCTACACCCACCACGTGTGTAATTATTATTGGGAATGAAAGAAACATAGAACTATGCGACATTAAATATATCCAGGGTAATTTTGGATACAGATATCTCGTTGCATACTTTTTTAAACTCGTTAATAAACCCAAGACATTTATCCTCACATAAACAAAAATACAAGACACTATTTTTTTTATTAATAAATGTGATAGAGTTAATGGTTATAAAATAAATAAAATTAGGATGTAACCTCCAAACAAACTTTTTAGTATGGTTCCAATATTTTTCTGGATTTATGTTTCATCTGCTGCTTTCATTCTTAATTTTGATAATACACGAGGCATGTGTGGCTAGCTAAACAGTAGGTGTTTACACATCCGGAGCACAAGCCATCATTTCTGGGATTAAAGTTCACAGGCTAAACAATATTCGCCAGTTTAAGTACTTACTTTTTTATTGTTGATTAACAAAAAGTGGAATGTTGTAATTGTATGTGATCATTAAATTTACGAAACCATTTTTTTGGTATAAAGTGCAATTGTGAAAATTAAACATACAATCCATGTCCAAATAACAATGTAAAAAGTATAATGAAATTTTTATAAACTGAAAAATTGCAGGTATAATTTATTGTAATTTATCCGTATGTAAAGTATTTTCCGTTCGATTTTTGTTTACAATATAGGCAAACCCACAATTTTAAAACCAAAAGACAACATCAGAGCTAAGACGGGTGCGGACGATGTTTTCGAAGTTTTGTATGAAGCCAATCCTGCACCCAAATTCAAATGGACCTATTATGAAGAACACGGAAATAGAGCTGATATTACTCATTCTAATTTAATTGTTCAAAGACAAGATGGGATATTTCGATTTCAATCAATTTTGTTACTTAACACAACCCGTAATGCCAGACCTGGGCGTTACAGAATAGATTTGTGGAATTTCCTTGGACATGCTTCCAGAGAGATACATATTGAAGGTATATAATTGTTATGTTTATATTCAAAATATTCAGGTAAAGGTGCTAAAACACTGATAATCCAATGCGATATGTTTACATATGCCAAACATCGCCTGATTTACTGATTGGTTGAATAGAGTTTGACGTCCTAGTTCAGAAATTATATCGAGACATACCCAGTAATAGATGAAGTGACAGAATTCTTACCTTTGCAATGCGCTCAGGCTCACGTACAGTGACTGTTCTTTTACGTGTCACGCCTACTTAGAAACAGGGCATTTTAAGGTTTATTCGAAGGAAACAATGAATTCATTTTTAAATACCGAGTGCTTGGCGAAAAAAAAAGTCACAAGCTAATTAAATGTCTATGTCAGACCCTGTCGTGGATGGAATAATAAACTATATAACCAACTATAATAACTTACTCCACATATGGAGCGAGCGAGCTACCAACTATTTACCGAAGCGGTCCATAATCGTTTACTTATGGGGTTTAACATTGATGACGATACGGTAGAGACAATGTCACATTGATGACTATACGATAGAGGCATTTTTACATTGATGACGATACGGTAAAGGTACTTTCACATTAGTATGCCAGATAAACATAAAAACAGTCTTAAATTTTAAAATTTGTCAAAACCTGGTTTATGCTTGGTCGTTCAGGACATTGCCTTTGCTTAGTTTGGTTACTGTATATTGTTTTATTTTGGCGGTGTCAAATTGTTTTCGCGATGTTAAAATTTTGCGGTTATCTAATTAAAAAGAATTAAGTGGGTAAGAACCTGAAAAGTTTACTTAATGTCTTTAAATTCTGTATTTTCGTGATAGTTTTATTTGAGCAGAAATACACCGAACCGCAAAAATATCGAAAATAAAACTCTATCAAATATAATGATTATACAGTAGTTCATTCAGCCCTTCTCTTTTTCTTAAAAAACGTTTGAAATTATGTAGTTTTGGCCTAAGCACCGTTGGGATTTTGTTTGAAGCAGACATCTATTGTGGGGGATTTGAAACAGGTTTGTCTAAAAGCCTGGCATGCTCAACAATGACAAATAATCAAACACAAATGTACCCATTAATAAATTACAATCCCAAAACACCAAAGTGCTGTAATTCAGTAAGTGTGGATGGTAATTGTTTGCATTTTATAGTTAAGGCAAAAGAGAGGTTAAAGTCACACAATTTAATTTACCATTGTGTCACGTCTGCTTAGTTGAAAACAAAATGCAGAAATGTCTTCAATTAACTATCACGTATTTATATATTATGTTTGTATATTTTATTTATATAGATAGTGAAGTTATGCGGATTAATATCTACATCTTTATACTTTCGGCAACACTCTGTTTTGTGTTCGCTGTTTCAATTGTAATTGTAGTTGTGTGTAAATTACGCGCAAGGAAACGAAGAAAAGTAGCAGGTAGGTAACTTTTTTCAAGTTTGAAGATAAAAAGCAAACATACTAATCCATTTCACAATCCCAAAGAAAAGTAACAACTTCGAAACTAACAAACTGAGTGAAACAAAGAAACGTGTGTCTTATAAAAAAGAAAAAAACAAACATACTAATCTATGTCCGAATCACAATCCAGAAGCAAAGCAAAAATTTAAAAATTAGAAATTAGGTTAAACAATTGGAATTCCGCCGAGAAAGTGAGGTCAGGTGCTTCTGAAAGGTAAGTACCTAATGTTTTGCTAATTACAACGGCAACATTCCTAGTAATTGCTCCATATGTTTATTAATCGTCAGAATAGGCTGATGGCAAATGAAAGGGATGCAATTTAAAACGAGTGTACCATTTTTTATGTACTCGTTTAATAAACAATTCAATAAAAACATTCAGCAACAACAATAAATGTAAAATAACGTTTTGTAATCAAGGTAAAGCAAGCTCAGCCAAATCACATCAATCGCTAAGCGTTTTATGGTTGATTTGCCGAAGTCTGCTTTAACAGTTTTTACTCTGATAAACTATTTTAAAAACCGGCGTCAATCCTAAAGTTTACATCAGATAAGTGTTCTTTTTGTGAATGTTGCGTTTTAAAAAATACCAGATTGAATAGAAGACGTAGTAAAAGAAGCATCATTTGGTTCTATTTTTGGACAGTGGGCGTTACGTTTCATGCATCATGGCGGACCTATTTACACTATAAAACAGTTAATCGAAAAAAATTGTCTCATTGTTATCGATTTTTACTATACACGTACATGTAATATTCTGATAATGATTTGGTATGTTATTTATTTGTTATTTAAAAGCAGAGTAGAAAGGTACGAAGGTGAATTAGGACACGAACTTAACAGACAGTTATTTCCTTTCATTATTGACGTAATATATCAGAAATTATCAAATTCTTTGATTGTTTGAATTATCAATGTCATAACACTTAAATGTATTTTACTTGTAGTCAATGAAGATGATGAAGTTCGGTAAGATTTTTTGTCATATTTTTTTCAAGTATTTGATTAAAAGATTAAAATATATTCAAAAATAGCAATATTTGCAATTTCTAAAATTGTCTTTTGATTTAGCGTCTTGTTTGTTATCATTGGTATAGTCGTTTGTTTTTGATGGTGATAACAATGTGCTTGACAACATGCATACACTTATCATTCGAAATCTGTTTCTATCTATTCAATGAGCTTTGTTATATATATGCAAGTTATTTATCAATCTGCATTTTCAAACTGATAATTACTTTATAATTCTATATGTGATATTAATAGGATCTTACTCCGTTAACAGTGAGATAAAGAGAATCTATTACGAGATAAAGAAATTCCAGTCAAGTGGTAAACAGATTTATCTCAAACAGGTTCCTCATCTCGGTCTGAAGAAAAATAATTGATTATTTTTCTTGCATATATTTTCTAATTGTAGACTAGAGTCATTGACATTTTCCACTCGAATGCAAAGATTTTTCAGGCGGATGAATATATGTATGACGTTATGCTGAAGCGACATCAAAAACGTGTAGCTCATAGCAGAAATATGGACCTTTGTAAAACAAAATACATATTCTTTTTTTTTATTGTTGTTGTTGTTCCTCATCAAAAAACTTCTTCATATCTTTCATTGAAGATTCTTAACTTTTAATTATTCTAGTGTGTATAATTTTGTCTAACTAAATTTTATATTGCTGATTTAGGACTGATGACACGGACCATTTTGGTGAAGACACTACACATGCCGATAGCGGCAGGGAAATTGGTTTGTTCATATGATAATATTTTTTTATTTTGTTACATATTTATACCAGTGTTAATTTAACAGCTCAAGACTTTTGTTTTGGATCACCATTCCTCATTAGTAGGAATTGAAGCGAAGTTTTAAAACAAAATATTCAAGGGTTTTAACGATTTACAAAATGTTGAAAAAATATTTAATCAAATTAAGCTGAGGACATACATTTAAGTTAGTACCCATATGTCGCTGTTAATTCAATTAAAGACAAGGCAAGTTATATAGGGTTTGGCAGGTAACACAGCCTCATGTACCCTGACAAAGGCTTATATATCCTAAGCCTTGTTAAGACAAAAAGATGATATTTAAGGAATTATACAATCTATGTTCTTGATAAGTTGTGTAATTAGTTATGTTCCATGTTCCTTCAACATCAATTTATATTTCACACATAGTGGGTGTGAATAACTAGCCATAAGGCACCAAAGTGGTAGCTCATGCATACATCTTAGTTAGTTTTGCTATTTTTCTCAGTTTTTGTCCTTGACCAGTATGCATTTGATTAAATAATAAAATTAATTTTAGAATTTCCTGTAGATCTTTTATTTTCATTTTGACTAACTGGATTTATCCAAAATTGAAGTAAAAAGGGTAATTCTTTTGTTTAATCTTACTATTTAACCTATTGTCCAGAATGCACTTACTTAAATGTTATTTTCGAATTAACAAATTAACTGCCTATGATATCTTAATTGTAGATTTGACGGTTCTTGCAAGGTATTTACAATTTTTTATTTTGAAGCATCGGTTATATTTGAAATGACAATTTTTATTATTATATGTAAGTAAATTATTATTTTATTTATTTATGATTTCAATTTTAAATAAAAAAGTTCTCGAAGCGATAAAACAATTTATTATATAAATTGTGGTCATTAATTTGTTTTTCTGTTTTCTTTCTTTATACTTCTTATGTTCTTCTTGTGATTCATGACATTTTAATGCAATATCATTTCTCTATTTTCATTTTAATGTTTAAAGGGAAACTCCAAATGAACAGGGTTCAACTGATAATTGTGGTGCTGAAAGTGGCATCGATGCCGATGGTTATCTGATAATGAAAGGTACGTTAAATTGTTATTTAAATTGGTGTAAACCTGTCTTTTACGTTGCTGGTGTAGCTAGCTAGACAGAAGGTGCTTACCCTTCCGGAGCACCTGATCTCACTTCCTTAGTGGAAGTTCATGAGTCTAACCTAACTTGTCAGTTCCGATATTTGACATTGCTTCTGGTTATGATTCGTCATGGATATGTATGTTTGTTTTTGATTACAATACTAGACACCCGCTTGGGAATTTATCAACAGTTGTTGTCGAACACAAATTTTGGAAATGAATTGACGCTATGGATTTGAACCAAATGATAGAAACTAAACTTAAACTGAAATTAAAAAGAATATCCCTTGTTTAGTAGACGTGGCAGGTGTAGCTAGTTACACAGGATCCTTCAGGAGCAACCAGCCTAACTTTCTTGGTGGAAGTTCACATGTCTGGCCTAACTTCTCAATTTCAAAGTTTTAACTTTGCTTCTGGATTGTGATTCGGAAATGGATTAGTATGTTTGTTATTGATTAACCTTTGTATTTAACTTGTTGTCCAGAAATAACTTCATCAAATGTTATTTCATATTTACCACATTCAGAACGTCTAATAACAAGTATAATTTGTATGATATCTTAGTTGTAGATTCGACGGTTCCCAAAGTTCTTGCAAGGTATTTACATTTTTTATTTTGCAGCGCGGATCAAATTTAAAATAACCGTATAATGAATGACTTTACGTTATTTAAGAAATTCCAATTTATTGATGATTATAATGTTAAATATAACAATTTCTCAAAACATGCGTTATAACATCAACACTTGTTTCATTTTTTGTTTTTCATACTTTATTTTGTTCCTTTTGGTTTATTTCATTTACTTGTTTAAGTACTATTATCAACATTATTATGGTATATTGCATTTAACTGTAAAATTATTTCTCGTTATTTTATATTAATGATAAAAGGAAAAACTCAAACGGACATAGTTCAACTGATATTTGCGTTTCTGAAAGTGATGTCGATGCCTATGGTTATTCGGTAATTGAAGGTACGTTAGATTTTTAATTAAATCATTGCTAAACATGTTGTGATTTGACGGCCACTTCGGAAAAAATCTTTTGTCGGTAGTGGTCGAAACAAAATTGTTGATATAAAAAACCCATACAATTTCACGTCCAAAATCAGAAGCACAGTAAAATTTTTGAAACTGACAAATTAGGTTAAACGTTTGATAACACGTGATACATTTCCTTTACTGCAGTATTACAAGTAACAGAGTATTCGCCAAAAATACTTATCATC
The DNA here is from genome assembly GCA_021292105.1 of Anadara kagoshimensis. Classification (NCBI taxonomy): domain Eukaryota; kingdom Metazoa; phylum Mollusca; class Bivalvia; order Arcoida; family Arcidae; genus Anadara; species Anadara kagoshimensis. The sequence continues at coordinate 32,291,519 of CM037866.1, forward strand.
CACATAATAGACTAGTTTTTCTTTTTCGTCATTTCGTTACACTTTTCTTATCTATAACTACAGTGGGTTAACCAAAATGGTGGCAATTGCTCATTTTCTTCTCTTGCCTCTGAAGGTAAAGTTATTCATGCTTTACATTTCTTAACCAATTTGTGATGAAATTTGATATTTTTAACAGCTTGAAAAAAGTTTGGTTTCACAATTTTGTCCAAGCACTACTTTTATCAGAGGCGAATCTTCCTCACATGACAAAACTACGACGATACGCTCTATATCGAATCGTGATGTCTTATGGTGACAAAAACAAACTCTGATAAACATGAGATAAAAATGATATTTATCTAACGACGACTCAAGATTTATTCATTTAAGTTAAACATAGTAAGACTTATTTCTTATAACGACGGATATATAAACGGGGGTAACATCGCGGTACACGGTTGGCGTGTATTAGTTTAATAAAGGATATTGTAAACATCGGACACTTGTTGCAAACAAAAAGATTTTATTACCTTTGTAGATATGGCAATTACTATTATACATTTAGGACTAAAGACTTTGATAGTGTTAAATGTTATTTATGTTGTTGAAATTCACATAACCGGAACTTTTACTTATATGGACAAACGCTCAATTTAGAACATTAAATATTGTACTTATTCAATATATTTACCATCGTCATAGCCAATAATCACATTTCATTGAATATTTTACTGTTTTATTTTCGGATTAAGACGAATATTCTTTTCGAAGTTTTGTAATTTATTCATTTGTTTTGGAACTACGACATTTCCTGGAAATCCCTGATTTGTATTTACGTCACATGCCAGTCTGATGATCTAATTACTACGAATCTTAAGTACTCCACAGTATACCCAACTCTGTACCAAGTATATGCCCGGTACAAAAAATCTTGTATCAGACAAACTGTACCTTTGTGTGTAAAATATATTAAGTGAATCTAAATCTCCAGAATAACTTTTTAACAAGCTATCACATTTTTATTCTAGATCTAAAGATTCCAGTTGTTAGCGGAAGGGGGTATGTAAAATATTCAAACTTAAAAACAAACACACCGATTTATGTCCAAATCACTACCAAAAATAAAGTAAACACAAACACACTAATCCATGTCCAAATCACTACCCAAAATCAAGTAAATACAAAAATACCAATCCATGTCCGAACCACTACCCAAAACAAAGTAAATCAACCGCACTAATCCATGTCCAATCACTACCCAAAACAAAGTACAAACAACCGCACTAATCCATGTCCAAATGACAACCAAAAAATAAAGTAAATACAAAAATACCAATCCATGTCCGAACCACTACCCAAAACAAAGTAAATCAACCGCACTAATCCATGTCCAATCACTACCCAAAACAAAGTACAAACAACCGCACTAATCCATGTCTAAATCACAACTAAAAAATAAAGTAAATACAAACATACCAATCCATGTCCAGATCACTACCCTAAACAAAGTAAATACAAACATAGCAATCCATGAACAAAGAACTACCCAAAAACAAATTACTAACAACGGCACTAATACATGTCCAAATCACTACCCAAAATAAAGTAAATACAAACATACCAATCCATGTCCAGATCACTACCCTAAACAAAGTAAATACAAACATAGCAATCCATGACCAAAGAACTACCCAAAAACAAATTACTAACAACGGCACTAATACATGTCCAAATCACTACCCAAAATAAAGTAAATACAAACATACCAATCCATGTCCAGATCACTACCCAAAACAAAGTAAATACCAACATACTAATTTATGTCCAAATCACTACCCAAAACAAAGTAAATACAAACATACCAATCCATGACCAAATCACTAACCAAAACAAGTAAATACAAACATACCGATTCATGTCCAGATCACTACTTAAAACAAAGTAAATACAAACATACTAACCCATGTTGAAATTACTACCCAAAAGAAAGTAAATACAAACATACCAATCCATGTCCCATCACTACCCAAAAGAAAGTAAAAACAAACATATCAATCCATGTACAGATCACTACCCAAAACAAAATAATAACAAGCATACCAATCTATTTCCAAATCACGACCCAAAATAAAGTAAATACAAACATACCAATCCATGTCCAAATCACTACCCAAAACAAAGCAAAAATAAACTTACCAATCCATCTCAAAATCACTACCAAAAATAAAGTGAATACAAACACACTAATCAATGTCCAAATCACTACCCAAAACAAAGTATTTACAAACAAACCAATACATGTCCAGATCACTACCCAAAAGAAAGTAAATACATACATTCCAATCGATGTCAAAATCTCTACCCAAAATAAAATAATAACAAGCATACCAATCCATTAAAAAATCACAACACAAAACAAAGCAAAACCAAACATACCAATACATGTCAAAATCACTACCAAAAATATAGTAAATACAAACACACCAATCCATGTCCAAATCACTACCTAAAACAAAGTAAATACAAACACACCAATCCATGCCCAAATCACTACCCTAAAGAAAGTAAAAAAAACATACCAATCCATGTCCAAATCACTTCAAAAAACAAAGTAAATACAAACATACCAATCCATGTCCAAATCACTTCCCAAAACAATGTAAAAACAAACATACCAATCCATGTCCAAATCACTTCCCAAAACAATGTAAAAACAAACATACCAATCCATGTCCAAATCACTACCCGCAAACAAAGTAAAAACAAACACACCAATCCATGTCCAAATCACTACACAAAACCAAGTAAACAAACACACCAGTCCATGTCCAAATCACTACACAAAACAAAGTAAAAACAAGCACACTAATCCATGTCCAAATCACTACCTAAAACAAAGTAAAAACAAACACACTAATCCATGTCCAAATCACTACCCAAAAACAAAGTAAAAACAAACACACCAATCCATGTCCAAATCACTACCCAAAACAAAGTAAAATCAAATACACCAATCCATGTCCAAATCACTACACAAAACAAAGTAAAAACAAGCACACCAATCCATATCCAAATCACTACTTAAAACAAAGTAAAAACAAGCACACCAATCCATGTCCAAATCACTACCTAAAACAAAGCAAAAACAAACACACCAATCCATGTCCAAATTACTACCCAAAACAAAGTAAATACAAACATACCAATCCATGTCCAAATCACTACCCAAAACAAAGTAAAAACAAACACACCAATCCATGTCCAAATCACAACCCAAAACAACGTAAAAACAAACATACCAATCTATGTCCAAATCACTACCCAAAACAACGTAAAAACAAACACACCAATCCATGTCCAAATCACTACCCAAAACAAAGTAAATACAAACATACCAATCCATGTCCAAATCACTACCCAAAACAAAGTAAATACAAACACACCAATCCATGTCCAAATCACTACCCAAAACAAAGTAAAAACAAACACACCAATCCATGTCCAAATCACTACCCAAAACAAAGTAAAAACAAACATATCAATCCATGTCCAAATCACTACCCAAAACAAAGTAAAAACAAATACACCAATACATGTCTAAATCACTACCCAAAACAAAATAAAAACAAGCATACAATCAATCTCAAATCATTACCCAAAACAAAGTAAAAACAAATATACCAATCCATGTCGAATTCATTACCCAAAACAAAGTAAAAACAAACATACGAATTCATGTCCAAATCACTACCCAAAACAAAGCAAAAATAAACTTACCAATCCATCTCAAAATCACTACCAAAAATAAAGTGAATACAAACACACTAATCAATGTCCAAATCACTACCCAAAACAAAGTAATTACAAACAAACCAATACATGTCCAGATCACTACCCAAAAGAAAGTAAATACATACATTCCAATCGATGTCAAAATCTCTACCCAAAATAAAATAATAACAAGCATACCAATCCATTTAAAAATCACAACACAAAACAAAGCAAAACAAAACATACCAATACATGTCAAAATCACTACCAAAAATATAGTAAATACAAACACACCAATCCATGTCCAAATCACTACCTTAAACAAAGTAAATACAAACACACCAATCCATGCCCAAATCACTATCCTAAAGAAAGTAAAAAAAAACATACCAATCCATGTCCAAATCACTTCAAAAAACAAAGTAAATACAAACATACCAAACCATGTCCGAATCTCTACCTAAAACAAAGTAAATAAAAACATACCAATCCATGTCCAAATCACTACACAAAACAAAGTAAATACAAACATATCAATCCACGTCCAAATCACTTCCCAAAACAATGTAAAAACAAACATACCAATCCATGTCCAAATCACTACCCGCAAACAAAGTAAAAACAAACACACCAATCCATGTCCAAATCACTACACAAAACCAAGTAAACAAACACACCAATCCATGTCCAAATCACTACACAAAACAAAGTAAAAACAAGCACACTAATCCATGTCCAAATCACTACCTAAAACAAAGTAAAAACAAACACACTAATCCATGTCCAAATCACTACCCAAAAACAAAGTAAAAACAAACACACCAATCCATGTCCAAATCACTACCCAAAACAAAGTAAAAACAAATACACCAATCCATGTCCAAATCACTACACAAAACAAAGTAAAAACAAGCACACCAATCCATATCCAAATCACTACCTAAAACAAAGTAAAAACAAGCACACCAATCCATGTCCAAATCACTACCTAAAACAAAGCAAAAACAAACACACCAATCCATGTCCAAATTACTACCCAAAACAAAGTAAATACAAACATACTAATCCATGTCCAAATCACTACCCAAAACAAAGTAAAAACAAACACACCAATCCATGTCCAAATCACAACCCAAAACAACGTAAAAACAAACATACCAATCTATGTCCAAATCACTACCCAAAACAACGTAAAAACAAACACACCAATCCATGTCCAAATCACTACCCAAAACAAAGTAAATACAAACATACCAATCCATGTCCAAATCACTACCCAAAACAAAGTAAATACAAACACACCAATCCATGTCCAAATCACTAGCCAAAACAAAGTAAAAACAAACACACCAATCCATGTCCAAATCACTACCCAAAACAAAGTAATAACAAACATATCAATCCATGTCCAAATCACTACCCAAAACAAAGTAAAAACAAATACACCAATACATGTCCAAATCACTACCCAAAACAAAATAAAAACAAGCATACAATCAATCTCAAATCAATACCCAAAACAAAGTAAAAACAAATATACCAATCCATGTCGAATTCATTACCCAAAACAAAGTAAAAACAAACATACGAATCCATGTCCAAATCACTACTTAAAACAAAGTAAAACAATACATACCAGTCCCTGCTCAAATCACTAAACAAAACAAAGTAAAAACAAACATACCAATCAAAAACAACATACTAATCCATGTCCGAATCACAATCCAGAAGCAAAGTAAAAACCTTTGGAACTGACAAGTTAGGTTCGACACGTAAACTTTCACTAGGGAAGTAAGGTCGGGTGCTCCGGAAGGGTAAGCACCTTCTGTTTGTGTAATCAAAATTGGGAAACAAATATATCATAAGCAAGAGTAGCAGGTATATTTCTGCATAAATAAGTAAAGTTGATAATAGAAAAAATAAAGTCATCAAGTTTGTCATAAAATTTCAAATGTAGTCTTTCGTGTGCGTCAGAATTCAGGAATAAGTCTAAATATGAAGCAGAACTTGAGGAATCAGTCGTGTCTTTTATTTCAAGCTCACTCGGATAGATGACAATTACATAGTCTCCAAATTGAGGATTGTTAAGAGACAGAACGGCATTTATATATCTGTAGGTTGAATGATTTGAGAACAGTCTTATCTCCAGATTTAACAAGTTTCTGTATAAATATTGCTTCATAAGAAAAAGAAGCAAATCAGCAAGCAATCTAAGTCACTACCTAAAATAAAGTAAAAACAAACACACCAATCCATCTAAAAACCATTACCCAAAACAATGTTAACACAAACATGCTAATCCATGTCCAAATCATTACCCAAAACAAAGTAAAAACAAACATACTAATCCATGTCAAAATAATTATCCAAAACAAAATAAAAAGAAAGATACCAATCCATGACCAAAACAAAGTAAAAACAAACACACTAATCCATGTCCAAATCACTACCCAAAACAAAGTATAAACAAACACATTAGTCCATATCCAAATTATTACCCACAACAAAGTAAAAACTTTAATCGTGACAAATTGAAAACGTAAACGTCTATAAGAAAAGTGAAACCATGTGTTGCTGAAGAGAAAAGCTTTGAATATTGTGTTCGAAAACATTAGCTTTTAGAAATTTCAACGATTCCGACTTTTAGGAAAGTGTACCAAGTGGCTTAAGAAGATTTCTCCGAGAAGATACATATAAGTGATTTAAGAGTAACCGTAAAAATCGCGAATATGTTTTTCTCATGCAAATGTTTTTCTTTTACAGAATTTTAAAAGAAACACACACTTAAATAGACTAAGATTTATTGAAATAAAAAGCGAATTATCGTTTAGAATTATGCTTACCCTTTTTTCTGGATTAGTGTATCGATGTTACTCGTATATTTAGTTACTAAAGAAGAGCTTATCCTTCTGTGACACTCGGCCTTGTTCACCAGTTGAAAGTTTAAGTGTTTTTACTTTTATCTGCCGGTTTTTAAAGTTTTTACTTTTTTCATTGATATTTTGACATAGACTGGTATTATCATTTCAGATGATTGAATGTTTAAGGTTAAAATGAGTGTATAAATGTTTTGATTGTAATCGAATCAATTTTATTTTATTATTAATATTTTTTACTTTTCCGTAATTGTTTTTTTTTTTTATATTTTTTGCTTATAATTCCTTTGACTTTTCTTACATCGATACATTTTAATCGAATTTAATTTCGGCGTGTTTATTTTCAGGGTAAATAAAATTATCCGCTTAGTAAGATTTTTTTGGATTTTTAAAAAAATGCTCTATAACACGATATGCATAATATAAATTTACGCGGATAAAAACGCCCATAAAATAAGCAAAAAGTAGTACTTCGCGAAAAAAATACTTTTAAAGTAAGCGAAAGAATCTATGACCATTTCTTCGACTTTTTTGCTTGAAATTTAAATTTCTTGATTAAATATACGTTTTTACTTAATATTAATTCTGTCCATTTTATATAATTTTTACAAGAAAAACCTCAAAAGAACTGGTGTCAAGAAAAAGCTACGTTTCGGAAGGGGACATAGATGCCGATGGTTATTTCGTTATGAAAGGTACGTTAAACTTTATATTTAAAATTGATAGACATGTACTTTTGTTTGAGACGAATTGAGCAAAGGATGTTATAAAATCAACTTCTTTACTAGGAAGGGCAAAAGATTCGTAAAAATGTCCTTAAGCTACACAAAAAACCTTTATTTTAATTTGTGGTCGTGTTGGTGGTGTAATTGTGTTTTACACCGCATCAGTCAACATTTTTCCCTTTTATCAAGGCGGTCGGTTTATATATGGTAAAAGAAACTGGAGTGCCCAAAGCATGCATTTTCACCACAATCCATGTTTGAAATTAAATATCTTATTAAAGGCTGGAACAAAAGGCCTGTTATTTTGTAATAATTACAAAACTTGTTTTGAAACAAGGCACAAAAGATATAGTTGTGGCGTTTAATCAGAACTAAGTTAGGATAGTCACCTATTATCTCGCCCTCGAAGATTAACTAGCCAAGTTATAAAATAGATGCGACCGTGGTTTTTGAGTGAATGACTACCAAATCAGTCCATATGGTTATATCAGATAGTCATTTATTTTGATCAGTAATTTCAATATTCGTATTTGGGACGCACTATTAGACATAACATTTGCCGATTTTGCAAGAAATATACTTTTCTTTTGTTTGTTTTTCTGATTCATTTTACAGAATGACATTAAACGTATCACTTTGTTTCCAACTAATTTTTCTAATTTAAAACTATCATATGTTTTGTATATTAGTTCATTTTTACATTATAATTTCTGTTTTGCATTTCTTCTATAAATCTCTTTTTGCAACTATGTATTTTTGAATTACTTACCATTGAGTAAGTGACGTCACTAATTTTTATACAAGTAACGCCATTTATGAATCGAACGTGCATTTTATAAGTATCAGTGCGTTATTTTAAGTCGGAATTTAAAAACTGAAATATAATTTTGCATATGTGCAAATAAGAAATGCAAAATGGAAATATAACCATTGGATTGTTTACAATTGACAATTAGACGCCTTGGGCGTGTGAAGCAAATTAATCCTAAGCGATATTAAGCATGCTATGCACGACAAAAGAATAATAAAACTATAAACCTCATGTTTAGACAACCATGTAGGACGTTAATTAAAGATTTTGTAATTTTAGAACACAAGATTCCAGCTGTTTGTAAAAGGTATGTTGTCACATCATTTAATTATATATATAAATCACGACAGTAGAGATCAAAAGCATAAAGAATAATAAATGTCCAAATCACAATCCAAAATTAAAGTTAAAACTAACCAGGAAAGTGAGACCTGGTGCTAGGATGGATAAACGTCTACTGGTTAGCTACCTACATCAACCACGGGTGTAATAAAAATTGAGAACGAAAGGAAAGAAAATCAAATATACCAATTGTGATTTTATACAAAGGCACCATACTTTTCAACAACATTGTGATGACACTAATAAACCTTTTTTGTTGGGCTAGGCTTATCAATATTCATGTTAGAGATGTTTTGGCAGATTTTATTTGACCAAAAGATGTTGAATCAGAATTATCAATTGGAACTTATTGTGAAGTTTCATACACTATTGCGGAACTGTTTACATTTGAACAGTTCATCGTCAATCGTAGATAAGAGAAATAGAAAAAGATACCTATTTAAAAAGGATTTTAAAAGTGTTAAAATGCTAGCGAAACAGGAAAGGCTTACCTTTCCGGAGCAAGCAGACTCACTTCCTTGGTACAAAATCACGTGTTTAATCTGGATTGTAATTTTTAAAGTTTTTCTTTATTTTGGGATATTGATTTCGATATGGATTGGTTTTTTGTGTTTGATTGCTGTCTTGTTTCAAAGTGGTATTTATTGTTAGTTAGCTTGTAGAAGAAGTAATAATGTGATGATAAAAACAATTGAACATATGCATTTCAATTGGATTATTTTGGTAATGGCTATATTTTAAGGAAATCCTATATATAAAAATATTTGCTTTTGCATGCCATTAAGAAATCACATGAAAATATTCCTCTTAATCTATACAACTTTATACAGTTTACTGCGAGGTCTTTATTCGGATTTTGGTATTGCCTATTGTTAGAGTTTACCAAATAAAAACATTGTGTCCTAAGTCTAGCTTCATTTAAGAAAGTTTTTCTTCAAAGTTTATTTAACTCTTTAATAATTTCATTGAGATATTCTATTTTTATTGCCCTTTGTTCTTAAATTTATCTTCTATTATTAATTTGTTCAGAAAGAGATGTGTAATACCAACGTTTTAATTTGTCTTGATCTTATTTTGTTTTATTTTCTCATTTTTCTCCTTCCCATTACGGATGCTCAGTTGGTAGAGTGCTGGCTTCAGAAGTAGGACTGACCCGAGACTTGGGGTGGAAACTGTATTTTTTGCCAACTACTTGGCATTACGAAATGAAGGCCATGGTTCTTTTGTATTGGAACTTAAAATAAACAAGGTCACGTGTCATAGTAAAAGTGACACTGTAAAGAACTCGGTTGTATCATTCTATCAGCGCAACATTTATGCACCTTAACTTGTAGTTGCCGACGTATCGATATATGTGAAATATTCTTGACTGGGATGTTAAACATAATTACGCAACTCAATTCAACTCATTTCTCTCCTGATACATGTTCTTTGTTAATTTATGTTTCAAATGGTGTGCGTTTATATTGTTACAATTAACCTGTCTTCGTTCGTTTAATTCTTATTAGTTTTCCTTTTTAAATTGAAGCAACAAGCAGTACTAAAGTTAAACAGAAAGCTGGTGACAATGGTTACATACTTATGAAAGGTTGGTACAAAAGATTTTAGAAAAAAATTCAAGAAAAAAGTTCCGGCTAAGCTTGCGTATTATAAAAAATAACAATTGATCGATTGAATAAATGGGGTGTTACGTCCGAGTCAAGAATATTTAACTTATATTTAAACGTCACCAGATATAAGTGAAACTTAACTTTTGACTTTAGCCAGCAGAATATGCAGTATAGAATATTTTGTGTGCCACGCCTACCGTAACACGGGACATCGGATTTTAAGGCCTTATCTAAATGACCGTATTTTAATTGCCGGACAAACGGTCACTGCCTATTTTTAATTCTTTGTCTAAACCGGTCACGTGTCGGATCTTGACTTACATTATCTTATGTGATATCCACCATTTCAGTTGTTGTAATACTTAATATCAGTTAAATGATGCGAAAATAACTACAGACAGGACCAAAGACAGAAAGTCTTTACAATAAATGCGTTGTAATCGTGAACGGAACATGATATAAAATCACAAATAACTTCTAATATTGCCTGTGACGGCATAAGAAATGCATGTTATATAGTTTTACAATTCACGCACACACTTTTGCCATTCTTATAGAAGTTAAAGTAAAAAAGTTGATGGTAAAATATTTTTTAGTCAAGAATTGATTCAAACATCGAATGACATCAAAGAAGCTGAACGACATATACTTAGCAAATTCAGTTATGAACATATTATTGCTTTTTATTCATGCTTGTTCCCACTATGGAAACATTATACAACGAAAACAGCTGCTTACAAATAAATTGTCGACCCAGATATATTGCAGGCCTAGGCTTATAAGGGTCCTCAAAAACTTTTATAGCCGTCATCAAAGTGTTGTTGATAAGTTTGATGTCTCTGTTCCCAGCATTGTCCCAAATATATTCGACGTCTAATAGATCCATGTTTCTTTCACTTTATTTTGGCAGATGTAGTTAGCAACACATGATGTGCTTACCTTCCAAGAGCACTCGGCTTCTTTCCATCGGTAAAAGTTTACACGTCTAATTTAACTTGTCAATTTCAAAATTGTTTCTTTGTTTCTGGATTGTGGTTCGGATATAGATTAGTATGTATTCTTTTTATTAACTATTTTTGTAAACAGAATTGAATAATAATTTATATGGTATTAAGTGTTACAACATAAGATGTTGTAACTACTGGTTAACTAGTACAAATTGATTCTAATCTCTTTTACGCCAAGACTTAGTTTAGAAAAGTGAAATGTTCTCTCCTATTATAAAGTTGTCTAAATCATACAGATCCATGTCCAAATCACAATCCAAAAGCCAAGATGCCCTTCAAGGGTTGCTAATTGGGTTAAACGCGTTAATTGTGTTCAAGAAAAAGACGTACGATTATTTCAACCACCAATCTTTTTACTTAATACATGGAAACTTGTTTATACAGTAACAGTTATAATTTGTTTTTTATAGTTCCAAATAAAGAAACGAGTTGACGCTTATCCTAAAAGAGGTACTGAACTCTTAACAAAGAGGCTTGTACATATTCAGTGTTCAGAGGTACTGAAATCTTAACAAAGAAGGCTGTACATATTTAGTGTTCAGAGGTACTGAAATCGTAACAAAGAAGGCTGTACATATTCAGTGTTCAGAGGTACTGAAATCTTAATAAAGAGGGCTGTACATATTCAGTGTTCAACATCATTGCATTCACCTTGTTCTTGAACTGTACATTACTGTATCAATATTAGCTAATCTGTTGTTTATCTTCGTACTGAGGCGGTATGCATATGTGCGATTATTTATTTCCATACCCAAAACATTAAAGCCTGAAAACACATATAGAAAAGAAGAACTGATCAGGAATGGATGTTCATAAATTATATTTATGTTTTGTATCTTTATATCATTTGTGCATAAAATATGGCGTTTATTCTTCGCAATATCCATATAATTAGACCCGTCCTGTTTTAGATTTAATTACTAAATTTAAAAAAAACACATAGTTACATCCTGCTTTTATTGTTAAATTCTATTTACACATGGCGGATGTAGCTTCCTCAGCATGAGGTATTACACTGCTAGAGAACCCGACCTCATTTTCCTGTTGAAGTTCACGTGTTGAACTTTGCTAGATTTGCAATTTTCAAATTTTTTACTTTGCTGTTGAATTGTGGTTTTGACAAATGTCGGCGTTTTGTTTTTGATATCAAAAATAGTCTTTTTAAGGTAAAGTGGCGTTTTTCAAAAGCATTATAGAATGATGCTATATACCAAATGCATAACCAAAACAGCAACTTGATACAATGAATTGTTTTATGTGTGTCTGTTTAATGTTGAAATGTTAACTTACAGATATCATTGTTTATTTAAACACTTATTACAATGGATAAAATCTTTTTGCGGGTATTTTTTTATTAAGTGGTAACTAACTTCCCTAAATTAAAATTTTACATTTGGTTCTAAAACAGATATTTAACAATTTAACTGTACCTGTTTATATTTCTTAATGCGCATGCGTTGCATATGTTATTGTTTGAACTTGGATATTTCTTCTTATTTCTTTTTAGACAATTCCCATATCATAATGCATTGTTTGTATCCACAATTATCTTGGAAATGATTGACGACCAATTGTGTCTTAATCCTTTCATTTTCAATTATATCTTTACAAGTGGTTGGTGTAACTACGCTTGTAGAGCACCCGACCTCGCTTCTCTGGTGGTGGTACACGTGTTTAACTTAATTTACGAGTTTTCAAAGTTTTAACTTGATTTTGAAATTTTGATTTGGACATGGATTGTATGTTTGTTACTTTTAAATGGCGATTAGTCTATTTGGACATGGATTAGTATGTTTGTTTTTATTATAAAACCAATTTTAAATATGTAGTGCGCGATGGCGATGAGTCTATATGGACATGAATTAGTAGTTTTGTTTTTATTATAAAACCAATTTTAAATATGAAGTGCGCGATGGCGATGAGTCTATTTGGACAGGGCTTAGTATGTTTATTTTTATTAAAAAACGAATTTTAAATATGTAGTGCGCGATGGCGATGAGTCTTTCTGGACATGGATTAGTATGTTTGTTTTTATTATAATGACACTTTTAAATATGTAGTGCTCGATGGCGATGAGTCTTTTTAAACATGGATTGGTATGTCTATTTTTTATTAAATATGTAGTGCTCGATTGCCATGTGTCTATTTATGTCTTTTTTTATTATTATGCCAATTTTAAATATGTAGTGCACGATGGCGACGAGTCTTTTTGGACATGAGTTGGTATATTTGTTTTTATTATAAAACCAATTTTGATTATGTAGTGCGCAATGGCGATGAATCTATTTGGACATGGATTGATATGTCTATTTTTTATTATTATTCCAATTTTAAATATGTAGTGCACGATGACGACGAGTCTTTTTGGACATGAGTTGGTATGTTTGTTTTTATTATAAAATCAATTTTGATTATGTAGTGCGCAATGGCGATGAGTCTATTTGGACATTGATTGGTATGTCTATTTCTTTTGTTTAATTGTATTCCGAAACGGCCGTCTAGTGCTGTAAATATAAAACTGGTATAATATGTAATTTTATAAAACTATGCTAATTTTAAATATGTAGTGCGCGATTGAGAGTGTCTTATTTAGAGTTGGATTGCTATGTTTGTTTTTGGTAAGTTACTTTGTAGGACTGAGGAGTTAATTAAACTTTTCACCATCATACAATATTGTAAATAATAAGTCCAGAATTAAACACCAACAAAGATATACATTATATCATTTTACTGATTGTCATTCAACGCCATTAAATTATTAACAATTTAAAAACTGAAAGCTAAACTAGAAAAACCTTGAAGTAAATGCAACGAAAAGCAAATTCCAAAAGGTTAAAAAAAACACACAACATAAAGATTATCTAAAGGTACCGTTTGGTATCAGAATAATACATTAAAAATCAAAAGTTTAAATATCACCATTAAAAAATTAACAAACTTTATAAAAAAAACCAAATAAGTTCAAGTAAATACAAAGACAAGAAAACACCAAGTAACATTGATTCTAAGTCAATTTAACGCCTTAAAAGAATTTACAGTTTAAATATTGAAAGCCAAATGCGTATAGCGATCATGTGTATGCAATGAAAAATAACCAAAAAATAAAGGAAACAACACATGTCATAAACACTTATCTTGAACACTCGTGATATATACTTGCGAAATGCACACATTTTGATATAAGACCATTTTTTGTGAATAAAATGCATCAACAAATAAGCAAAATGAAAAATAACCAAAAGGCTATACGAAACATTTGAACTAACAATGGACCATAATATTAATTGTACATTTTTACTTGCGTGAAAATACAGATCTACCTGATAAACACGATGAAAAATAACCAAAACAGTATAGGAAACACTTGAACCAATTATAGACCATAGTGTTAATGGTACATTTCACTTGTGTGAATATACAGATCTACCTTATAAACACAATTAAAAATAACCAAAACGGCATAGACCATATAGCACTAGTGCCTAACTAAAAACAAAACATTTTAATATAGTACACTTATTTGTATGGAAATACATATAAGATATAGTTTTGTTTAAAACAATAACAAGTCTTGAAAATGTACAATATGAAAATACAGGATTATCTAAGACTCCTGGGTCAAAATATTTTCAGGGTTTTCATTCAATTATTTTGAAACCTGATAAGTAAAAATGTATAATTTACCATGATCTAAAATTTATTTTTTGTTCAAAGCATAAATAATTCACTCAAGCTTGCGGTCCACTCTTTGGTGGTTACTGCTCGTCCTGAGCTTCCATTGAAAAAAGTACAGGCTCTATGGAATATATTTTATCAGATAAAAACTGTAGTCAATGTAAGAATATAGAGGAATCTATAGAGCATATGTTCTATGATTGCCCAAAAGTACAAACTATAACATGATTTAGATATTAAATATATTATAAGTTGACCTTAACCTAGATCTTTATCCATCCTGTTTAGAAAAATCATGGCATTGAAAACAAATAAAGTTATGAACTTCATAATTCTACATATTAAGAACTATGTTTTTTAAGATGTAATTGAAAATATCAGAGGTTCACATACATAGTTTACAAAACTACTTGCAAGAATATTTTTTATTGAAAACATTTCATGTTTAAGAACTGCAAATTGCAAGAATAAAGAATACGATAAATATTGGAAGCACTTGATGGGTCTGTTTAAGATGTAAGTGTTCTCCCCCTCCCCCAATTACATGTAAAATTCTATAGAATTTTCATATAAGGAAATAAGCAATAAAGCAATTGTGTATCCAATTTAATTTTTACATAATAGATATTTGAGACTATCATTAGATTTTTGTTCAATTCCATGGTTTCAAAATCATGCTTTGTAATGGACTTTTTTTTCTTAAATTTTGTCAGATCCTATATGTCCGTGTGCAATAATGCTGTTGCATTATATAAAGTACATACATATATACTAATAAAACATAACATGATTGTTATTTAAATTCAGAGGTTAAATATTCTGAAATAGGTCCTGGTATAAATTCAATAGCAAAGGTCAAAATCAAAATGTCCTGGATATTAGACACCCCCTGATTTGTGTCTTAATTGTTCCTTACAATACTGCTAAACTTGCATACCTGAATTACGACAATCAAGGCTAGGATTTATATTAACAACTATGGTTCTAGTTAATCACACATTTTTCGATTTATTTTTACGTTTCATGTTAATTCTATTTCAAAATCGGTAAAGTATTTAAAATCCACATGCTCAGTTTGAACACGGCACTGCACGATTAAGCTCCCTTTCACGGAAGTGAAATGTAATCGATATATCAGTTTTAAAATATGATAGAAATACCGCAAAATACTAAAATACTTAATATACCCTTTCAAATAAATTAAAATTATCGTAGATTTTATAAATAATTGGTTAAACCCACCTGTCATTGTTGTTTATTTCATAAAAAGTTATGATTTTACACCGTAGGATGCAAACTTTCCTGACTACTTTTCATTGTATTTACGAGACCAGTTCCCCAGATTGCACAAATTATTGGATTCATCCCGCCGCAATATTTTACTAGATTCCAAAATACATTCCGAAAATTTATTCTTCATGTACATATGTAACCAAATGCATTACACGTCTCCGAATACATATCTCACGATAAAACAGATATATTTCTTTAACGTTCATTTACCAGGCGCACTATTTCCATGCGTACTTATTTCATAAAAAAGAATTCCGATCTTCTTAGCAGAAAGCAATAGCAAAGTACGCTTTCACTGTCGTGAAACGCCGAACAAAAACGGAAAGCAAGTTAAGATAAGTTATGATAAACAATGGTTGGTGTCTATCAAAATCTGAACATGCATTAAAGAATTATATGATGTTGAAATTTGAATTTATATCTACATCACCGCAATTGAAAGCTTCTGTAGCACCTACATCTACTAAAACACACAAGAAATGAACAACCCGTACCAAAAATTACCAAAAAAAATGCTCAGATTAAAATGAACACATAATAGTTAATATTGCAAACTTTGCCCAATATGCACACATTTTCAATACAGATAAAATATATACAATAATTTGCAGATATATGTTACCGGTTTAAATTTGACCGTACCATCTAGTGCATGTATTGACGACAAAAACAAGTAGTGCAATTATACAAATATATACACTATACTAGGATAGAAAGTACACATCTCTGATAAAAAAAAGTATATATTTTGCCACTTTATCAAAATATCCTTACAGTACACTAATTGTTTCTAGTTGTGACGACCGCGTTTAATCAAAAACAAACATACTTATCCATGTCCGAATCATAATTCAGAATCAACGTAAAAACTTTGGAACTGACAAGTTAGGTTAGAAATGTGAACTTCTACCAGGGAAGTAATTAGTTCTCTCATCATGTATACAAAATAAACCCGTGTGATTCTTATATATAGGATTAAATTGACCTTTTATTAGAAATATTCTTATAGAAGGGTCCGACCTATACATAGGTTGTAGTAGGATTCACAGTTATAGGTAAACAACTTTGACCTTTTCGCTTTACCTTTCATTTACATATTTACCACGGACCAAGTATATCTATGCACAGGAAGCACATATTGCTTTTTTGTACACATCACGAGATTACTCACCTCATAGAGAAAAACTGTTCACTTTGCATGTATTAACTTAAATCTTAGCACTACCCATGTATCGTGTGGATCCTCCTAATATATGAAAGGTTAAGCGGACAGGTCAATGTTGTTTACCTATAATAATGTGTACACAAGGTACATGATAAGTGTTCTCATCATGTATATAAAATAAATCGCGTGAATTCTATATATAAATGCAGTTGTTCATAATAAATACTTAAAGGTAAAACAGACAGGTCAAAGTTGTTTGCCTATAATGGTACATTTACTTGTTCGTGTATTGTTTATATATGCACTGCAAATCAAAAACTGTCCATGTATTGGATAGATACTGCTACTAAAAGATCAAACGTCAAAATAGTTAATATATCTTCATGATCTCAGTGTATAGATGAACAATAATTACCTTTTGAGGGGATTTGTTTAGCATAGGCTTTCAATATCACTATATCAACGGGCGGGTCCATTCAATACATAGGAAGCGCTAGGATTCGCAGTTAATACATGTTAACATTGCCCATGATTAGTATTCACATCATATAGACGAAATATACAAACACGATCCCTATTACTTAAATTTACTTGTCCATAATGAATATTTAAATAGTTTTTGCATATTTTAAGTGTTTTGCACCCCGTGCAAATATGGAAGCAATGAAGATACATTCTGGTTAAAAATGATAGTAACGTTTAACGTTTACCACAAAAATGGTGTTTTACAACTCAGTCAAAATGTTTCAAATGCTTTTGTACCTAATAAAAATAGTGTTTTACTCCTCAGTTAAAATGTTTCAAATGTTTTATACTTCATAAATGGTGTTTTACAACTCAGTCAAAATGTTTCACATGTTTTTATACCTCAAAAAATTGTGTTTTACACCTCTGTGAAAATAAAATTAATGTCGTTTTACGCCTTAGTCAAATTAAAATTTTAGTAGTGGTGAAACTCGGCCAGATATAAATTTAATGTTCAGCGTTTGTCCGTTCACTTGTCAGATATCATTATTTGTTTACGGCTTCTTCTCTACTGCCATTATTAAAATGAATAGTTTTATCTGTGGCTAAAATGCCAGTACACAACTCAAGTTTTAAAACTAATTTATTTAACGGACTTTGTACCGAAAAAAATAATTTTAAATTAATAATCGTGATTATTGGGGAAACAAAACCTGTTTTATGTTGTAATAGGGAAATATTTAATTTCGAATCTTTCATAGTTACCCCACCATAGCTCCATACTATACGGTGACATTTTTTTTTATAAAAAATGAACATCATTATATTGATGCTGTTCATCCAAGGTGAGAATTTATTGTATTTTGTTTTCTTCATTACTCTGAAACATACTGTAAAATCATTTATATGCAATTTTCGTGATTTTTAGAAAACAATTTGTTTGGTGATTTTGTGGTTAATTTTGTAATATTTATATTTTAGATGTTTTATAATAGAAAACTCTTTTTGGGTTTAAATTGGGACGCCATGAACGGTAGGAAATGTTGTTATGTAAAAAATTACCTTATCCCGGTTTCACAATTATTGATTAATAGTCGAGCTGACACTCCCACATACTCAATTCTTGAACCTAGAAAATGTTTTTTCCTATGAAGTTTTTTTGCTGTTTTGTATTCTATAGGGTCCTTAGAGTAAAATTAGGTTAGTTGCCTTGGAGGCAACATTTGGCAAATTAATTAATTTGCATATATCCAAGATGACTGCCAGTCGCCATATTGAAAATCTATCTTTTGTAAGAATTGTTCTACAATAGCTTGCAATATACTGTTTTATATGTTTTTAGGGACGAGGAACTCGTTTCCGTTGTTGTTTTTAACATTTGGAACATTTTGAACGTATATTTTACAATTTTGATCAGACAAGGGTTTTTATAATTAGATGTAACTCAGCATATCACGTTCAATGCTGTGTAACTTAACCATGCATCTTGACACGTTTTGATAAACAGGTCATAAATGAGGCTCGAACAATTCCTTTTTAATAAAAAATTAAACCATAATCTTTGGCAGTAGTGAATTGATTCGATTTTCACTAAACATTGATACATTACGTCATGTAATAAAGTATTATGTTTTCGGAAATCTGCAGCAAAATCTGTCCCTGATAATGCACATCCTTCCACAAATTGTTTAGTTGGAGTTGAACAGTTGAACTCATTGTTTTTGGTTTAATGATAGTTTTGATATTATGATTAATTATTTCCACTCCAAATGGCCGCTATGAGACACACGTTATGAATTTAGACTTCCATGTTTATCCATGTGGTATAAGTGAAAAGGTAGTGCACAGTGAAGATCTGGCTTACTTCTGGTGTCTCAACTTATCTAAGTTGCTATTAAGCAACATCTCGACATCTAGACCTGAAACTGCTGTTTCACATATAAATTATACTGGACTGCAGAAAATAATACATCCACACTGTCTACCACCAAAACTATTTGTATCCTGATTAACACACCCAACAAAAAATTTTATTGGGGCTGGACATGTACAATATGCTGATAAACTTTCTCGGTGTCTGCTATAAACACATGCGTGTCCTGTCGAGGATCTTGCATGTCGGCACCATAGTGATTACTAGGATGCTGTCTTGGTTAACCAGTTTGGAAAAAATGAGCCTTTAAAGGCATTTCTCTATAGCCTGATCCTTTTAGTGGGTAGATTGTTGCTTCTCTGATCGTTTGGAATGATTATATTCTGAGTGTGATACGGACCATATCCCAAAGAGTTTAATCCTCGATGTTAATTGGATATATATGACCAGATTGCATTGCTTATTTAAACTCCCTCTTAATAAAACAGGTCATAAGGCAATTGTTCGCAAAATTGCTTCAAGTGTGTCAATGTGATGAATTCAGTTGCAAAAGATGTGAAGATGGAATAAGAATGCAATTCAGTCTACCTGATGAATTTTAATAATGCCATCATTAGCTCTATAAAGATGATTCGTTTCAAAGCGACGCTGTCAAGATGCTAAAACAAAGCTAGTTATTGATCTTGGAATCATGTTTCTTTGGTTATCGTTGTTTGGACAGCAATGGCAGTTTAAGCATATCTTCTACTTGCATTCGAGATAGGTTCTGTTCCTTTTTGACATTGGTTGAAAATAGTTGTCATTGAAACAGGCATGAAGTCAGCTCTAGACAAATCGCTTTGTGGAGTTCGTTCATCAAAAACTCACAATCACAATAATTCAGTTTTTTTTACCACATCTCTTGAACACATGACAATAACCTATTAGATTTCATTGCATCAATCAAAAAAGTCATATTGGTACCCAGACACTTCAAAGAAAATCTTATTTTTCGACAAATATCATCTCATATATTCTTAGAAACCAGGACAGAGTAAACACAACGGCAATATGTATACGATTGTGGAGTCGGCCATGATGAATCCTGCATAACTATGGTATCGTATGTTCTCCAGGCTGCACAAACAGGTCATGATATTATTTGTGTGCTAATTGACGACGCAGATATTTTTGTTTTCCTAGTGTATTAGGTGTATAAGCATAAGAACAATGTGATGTACAGATAGAGTGATAGGATAGAAGTTTTGAACATCAATGGAACTAACTATGGTCTTGATTCGAGATATCTTTAACTGCCAGGTATGCATGCTGTAAGTGCCACGGTCTTGGTCTGAGATGTCTTGAACTACCAGGCATGCATGCTGTAAGTGCCACGGTCTTGGTCTGAGATGTCTTGAACTATCAGGCATGCATGCTCTCAGTGTCATGCTCTTGGTTCGAGATATCTTGAAATGTCAGGCATGCATTCTATTAGTGTCATGGTCTTGGGTTGAGATGTCTTGAACTGCAAGGCATGCACATTGTAAGTGTCATGGTCTTGGTTCGAGATGTCTTAAACTGCCAGGCATGCACACTGTAATTGTCATGGTCTTGGTTCGAGATGTCTTGAGCTGCCAGGCATGCATGCTCTCAGTGTCATGCTCTTGGTTCGAGATATCTTGAAATGTCAGGCATGCATTCTATTAGTGTCATGGTCTTGGATTGAGATGTCTTAAACTGTCAGGCATGCATGCTCTCAGTATCATGGTCTTGGATCGAGATGTCTTGAACTACCAGGCGTGCATGCTTTTAGGGACTGATCTCTCGAGATATCTTGAGCTGTTGTGTATGCATGTTCTTTGTGGTTGTGATACAACATCATAATTACAAACTCTTATTCTCGTCATTTAGCTAATGTTCTTGGTAGTCAAAAGATCACAAATAACTTTATGGGATCTGAACCATTCTTTTTTTGTTCTGCATTGCCAGCCAGCAGGGAAAATGTGCCGTTTCCTCAGGCTCATCATAAAGAACACCAAAGCCTTATATTTTTAACTTTGTATCACACACCATTTTCTGTTGTCTCGCCTTTGGTTAATGTTGTGAAAGGGTACCGACAGTCAAGAAAGATCTTCCTGAGCAGTATGAGATGGTAACCGATTTCGGTTGAAATTCAAAGATCAATTCTTATTGCATGTTGTAGCGAAAGGATACCCGGTGCCCCAAGAACTTCTCTGTAATGCTATGTCAATGTAAAGCACAAAAATCATTACAACACACAAGGGCATGCTTGCCTAAAAATAAACCTGTACATAATTTCGTAACTGTTCTGGAGAAAGGGAGTGTTAAAAATTTTACACAAGGGTGAATAGTTATTTGACACATATGGTCGGTCATTATAGACATGATGGTATTTAATGTTAAACTAATGCCAGAATTGAGTTGCCCCTGCCTATATACCCCTGCAAAGATATATGACAATCTATTATAAATTTGTTTTTGTACAAAATCAATATTTTAAGATGGCGTCCATCGGTCATCTTGTGTTTATAGCTTATTGTGCTAGTTAAGTGTTCCGTATGTACAAATTAATACCAGAAATGAGTTTTTCATGCCTGAAAACATTTAAAGGGGTATATTACAACTTATTGGAAGGTATTATATATCGCAGTATGTATTTCAGTTTGACGTTTGGTGGCCATTTTGGATTTATGTATATTGTGCAAGTTGCCCAAATTTACCCAAGAGGCAACTAAGTTAGTTTTGTTCAAGGACCCATAAGGAAAACAAAACAGCAAAAAACCTTCATAGGAATGAACATTTCTAGGTTGGTAAAATGCCTACTCGACTATAAGTAAGATTTTCGATAACTTTAGAAACTTTGGAAATCTTTTTTTACACTACAAATGTAAATTTTTTGGAACACTAAATACAGATTCTATTTGTTTGAAGCGATTACCAAAATGACACTATAATTTTATCATATGCCTGCATATCTTAACAATTAACAGAATCAAGAAAATTTCAGTGATGATAAGACCGTTGTAATAAAGAAATATGGCTAGTCAGGTCGTTGAAACTCGGGGCGAAAAATCCTTCCGGAGCACCTGGTCTCACCTCCCTCGCGTAAGTTCATGTGTCTAACCTGACTTGTTAGTTCCAACGTTTTTACTTTGCTTCTGAATTGTGATTCGGACATGAATAAGTATGTTTGTTTTAGAACAGTATACTAATTTTTGTTTTACAGACGGCCGTTTCAGGATAGAAATCCTCACCAGTAGTCCTTGGACCAAAGTTTTGAAACCAAACTTTCTTCAAAGGGTTGAATAAATATCCAAAAAAAATATATTTTACCAAATTTAGCTATGTAATACTTTGCATGAGGAAGTAAACCTTAATTTTTGAGGTATTTGAAATTTTAACTAGCAGACAATTTAGAAAATAGTATATTTCTGACAATGATACACAATTATTGCCTACTGAGCTTGTGATATCCTCGGGGAAACATCTGCAAGCAGAGATAAGACCCAGTGGTTTAAATTACATTTTATACCAGTTTTAATTTTACAGCACAAGACTGTTGTCTTGTTTTAAAGCATTAATATTTAATGTGCGATAAAACCAGAACTTCTCTTTGAGTGTTAGACTTACTAATGGAATTCTAAGAGTGATCGAGGTTTACCAGTACCTGCAAGTTTAAAACAGATATTCTCACCATTACATTTACAGCTACGGGGCTATCAACAAACTGTGTGAATTTTGGTGTTGTGTGTTTAAAGAACTAATTCTGTTTATTTGGATTGTGCTAATCACTACTGATGAGAAATGGTTTTCCGAAACGACCGTCTAGAAACTGGTATAATATGTAATTTAAACCACTGAGCTGGTCTCACTGTTGGTAGATATATCCCCGAGGATATCACAAACTCAGTTGGCTATACTTTTGTATTGTCGGAAATATACTATTTTCTAAATTTGCTGTTATTTAAAATTTGAAAATTCTAAAAAAAAGGTATACTACCTCATGGAAACTATTTTTTAAGCTTAATTTGTTTAGATACATTTTGGCCCTTCAGATATTTTTTCAACCACTTGAATACATTTTGGCTTCACACTTGTGATCCAAGCACTAATAATTAGGAATTTTATTCCGAAATGTCTGTCTAGTGCAGTAAAAGTACACCGATAGAATATGTAACTTTCAGCTTCTTTTGTTTTATTTATTCATTTTTATACTTTAGGTGTGATCAGTCAAATGATAAAAGTTACACCAAACACAACACCAATAGACGTATTAGAGGGAAGAAATATAACTATTAAGTACCAGATTGAACCGAGGTTATCAGAGGAATGGTCAGTTGATATGAATTTAAAATTCGGACCAAAGCAGGGTTTTTTCACCTTCTTCATATTCTATGACGGAAAACAATATACAGATCCGCATTGTAACTGTCTCGTTACATATAACAACCAAACGTCTACGTTTAATTTACATCTGTTAAATGTGACGACTCAAAACCATAATGGGAGTTATGGATTTGTGTTAAAAATCTCACAGGAGGGAAGATATATCACGATACAACGTACTAATGTTCACGTTAGAGGTAATATATATATATATATATATATATATATATAATATATATATATATATATTATATTTATATATATATATATATATATATATAAATTTCATTTCATAATTGTTGCATTATTATTATTATTGTTGTTGTTGCTATTACTATTATTATTATTATTGTTTAAAATATTATTATATTTATTATTATTATTATTATTTCACCTTAATAAATCACCAAAATCTAAAACTCAATCAATATTAATATTAATAAAAGTAAAATAAATTTAAATTTTAACAACACAACTACGAATCTTTGTATCTTCAAACATTTTCTGTATTTTAAGTATCACTGTTACGCCGTGTTATGTAACAATCCCCTTAATACGTGTCTGTAACTCTTTTTAACAATTTTCAACTCTATTTTCCTATTGGCTTAGATTGCTAACTATATGGTCCTTGGTTTTTTTTTTAATTTATTATCAATTTTCTTTATGTAAAAAAGAGTTATACATATGCATGTATAGTATGTATTACTAAGCAGATATACATGTGACGGATATAGTTAAATAATAAGAAACACCTAATCTTCCGAAGCACCCGACCTCACTTCCATGGTGGAGGTTCACGTGTTTGTAACTTATACGTTTTTTATTTGCTTTGGTTATTGTGATATGTACATGGATTGTTATGTTTCTTTTTGATTTGTGTGTTTGGTAGAATATAAAATTAGTGTGACAAGACCAAGAAATAACATAGGACACCGTTTTTATGCTCTAATTTAGAATAAGATGAAAGGCACGCAATGCTTCCTCAAAATTGTATTGAAAATTACAAGGATAATGTCATATTATAAATGGTTTAGTTGTCTGAATTTCTGAATATAAAATTTAAAATTGATGAAGTTGTCATAATAATTCAAACCTGTCTATAAAGGCCACCCAATGAAACCAGTAAAATTGACCTTTATGGGTAGACGCTCACTTTATGCAGATTCAAATAATATGAAGAAAGAACAATTGAGATACAATTTTACTTGATTTTATAAACAGATTATGCTTATATAGCGGTGAATATTAAGCCAGGTTGGACTGTATAATTATTTTTAATATTTCATTCAGAAATTTGATAAAAATATAATATTACTATAAAACAGCGAATATTTTAATAACCTAATACCATCATGTACACTATAGGAGAATAGAATTACCAATCATAACGATTTAGCATGAATGACGTAACTTTAGTTACTTTGTTTTGATATTGCAGAAATGCCTAAATTGTCTACAGCTGATGTTTCTGTGTTGGAATACCACGATGTAACTCTTAACTGCAGTATAAATACAAAGTGGGTAAACAAAATATGGTGGACATCAACAAACGGATCTACAATCAACTCTTGTGAAAAAATTAACGATCACAAGTCTCAACTCTGCCAAACTGTTTTAAATAATGCGACAAGGACAGACCGAGGTGTTTACACTTGCCATGCTGAGCAACTACCACATTACAACATCAGTAAGAATATCAGTTTGGATATATTCTGTAAGTCTATTTAATATATTAGAAGTAACAATTATGAAACTTTAAGAAGAGTGAAAAAATGTAATTAAACACTTTCATGCCATATTATCAAAACTATCGAGATAAACAATTGTGGAGTAATTGTGTTTTGCGTGTCAATTTAATTCTTCCTCTTATATCGAGACACGCAATTTTGAGATGGTGAAGTAGAGTACGCGCTTGTCAGAAATGTTTTACTTATATCGAGGGGGCGTTCTGGAATGGTGGAGGAAACTGTAGTGTCTGGAGAAAGAACATTCAACCTTTTAACACTAGGATATTCCCGATTTTTGTTTGAACTTAGGCTGCGATAGACGCTGTGACCTGTAACCGTGAGCTTCAGACCTCTAGACCACCGAAGTCCTTATTTAATTGAGTGAGAAGTTGTAGGAATCATCATATTAAAATGATTTTATATATTATCATGTGAAACTCGACGTTACAAATATGAAATAATAACTTAATTGATTTAGTAATATTATAGATATGGACATTGTTTTCTTGCATATAAATAACAATATTTAAAATTTCTTCTTTATCTTTTTAATAACATTGTCAATTCTTACATTGAGAATTTCCTATTTTCTTTTACGAATGCAAATTTATTTATATCAACCACAACAGCCCTTGTCCAAATCACAATTACAAAAAATCACAATCTCATAAAACAACGTAAAACTCTGAAAACTGGAAAATTGAGACACACGTTAGCATCCACCAAAAACATGAGACCAGGTATTCAAAAAGGGGAAGAACCTTCTGTCTTACTTACTGCTTACAAATGAATTGACCTAGTGATGTTTAAGTCCTTGCTTGTCAAAGTTCTAATATGTTTTACGGCCGTCATCACAATATTGTTGATAGGTATTATTACCCTGTAAATATTTCACGTCACATACTTTAATGGTCCTTGTACTCTCAATTTGGGTTTTGTTGCTAGCTACAGAAAAGGTGTTTGCCCATCCGGAGCAGCCGATCTTACTTCCCTGGTGGACGTCCACTTAATCTTTATGTTAATACACAAGTTTCTCAGCTTTTACTTTTATTTTTGAATGCAATTTGTACATAAATTGGTATGTATTTTTTTTATTATAAATAAACTATCACTGAGGTTGCCAAAGCATTACTTTGGATATTTTATATTTAGACGGTCCCAAAAACTCTTCAATCGAGCTGCTGAACGTAACACGTTGGGAATCCATTACGCCATCTTTTAATGTCATCGTAAAGGAATGGGATGTTTTAAATATATCATGTACAACCGACTGCAATCCGGATTGTAACTATACCTGGAGCATCAATGAGGGTACCAAATTCTATCTAGATATGAAGAGTCCCATTAGTAATCTTGTTCAGAAGAGTACCGACAGTTATCTTATTGTTAATGCAACAAGGAAAACGGAACGATTTACTTGTACTGCAGAGAACCAACATGGTAGAGATAACGTCAGCGTTAAAGTTAATGTTTTGTGTAAGTATGATTATAATGACCTATAACAGAGAACATCCAAAAACAAACACAGACAGGAATACATGCCCAAATCAAAATACCAAAATCATAAAAATCAAAGTTTAAACCACAATTCCAATTTAAGCAAACATAATAATCCATATCCAAATCACAATCCTAAAGTAAAAACAAAATTTAAGCTCAAAAATTTTGTTAAACACGTGAACTTCAACCGAGAAGCAAGACCTGGTGCTCCGAAAAATTAATTATTTCCCGTTTAGCTAGTTTCACCTTTCACGTGAGTAATCAACCTTGAGAGTGAATAAAATATTTTAATCGGACGTCAATTATATTTTCTTGTAACTTATAACTATTGATTATATTCCGTTTTTGTGATAAGTATTAATTAAAGAGTTCACGGCTTTCTTCAGTATAAATTTATTCAATATACCCGCTTTTCTTTCTCATACTGTATTTATTTCGCTGTTTATACATTAAATATTCCTGAGACCAAACTTGTAAACCAAATTTTCTCAAAGAGTTGACAAATATTCAAAGATCCAAAATAAACTTAACTAAATTCAGGTAAGGAAGTAATTTCCATGAGCCGTCATCACAGTATTGTTGATAAGTTTGATGTCTCTGTGTCCAGAATTGCCTTGGATATATCTGACGTCCAATAGTTCCATGTCCTTTTCACACAATTTTGATTTAACACGTGCGGATGTAGCTAGCTAAACAGGAGGGATTTACCCTTTCGGAGCACCCGGGCTCTCTTTCCTGGTGGATGCTCACGTGCCTAAACTAAATTTTCAATTCAAAAGTTTTTTATTTGCTTCTGGGTTGTGATTCGGACATGGATTAGTATGTTTGTTTTTGATACCTTAGTATTTTGTGGATTTTCAGATTTTACATGTCATTTATTTCAATTCCAGATTCATCAGAAATTACAAATATCACCACGCTTAATGGAGAAACAACAGTAAACGAAAATGATAACGTTACAATATTCTGTTCAGCAGTAGGCAAGCCAAAACCTAGTTTCCTCTGGTCAAAGAATGGAGAAACTAACACTGACCACTGGTCAAACAAAGTACAGAGTTTGAAATCAAAAGATAGCCATACTGAGTATTTGTTCCTTCACAGTAGTGGCTGTAGAAGCGGAACAGGAAACTACATGTGTTCTTCCTATAACGGAATAGGAAATGACTCTAAAACTCTCTCTGTATTTGTTAATTGTGAGTAAATATAGTTCGGAAGTATTATTGTTCTTCCACTTCATTATTTTAAGAGGTGTATTGTATAGTCACTCCGGCATCTTTACAGAAAGTTCTATAATAAATTTATATTGCACACGTGCATTTTTGGTTAATGACGTGCTACATAGTAAAATCATTATGGCGCCCCGTCTTTTAGTCATTGTAACCCATTATTTGCAGCTAATTTATCTTTTCTGTCGCCGTTATAGATAACAAAATAGAGACAAAAGTACAAATGTAGACTTTGTTTAATTATACAATACAATAAACATGCAATAATTAAAAAAGACATCCAAATCCATGCTCAAAATATACCCACAAACCAAAGTAACACTATGAAGTCCGTAAATTAGATTGAAAAGGTGAACTTTCTCCAGGGAAGTGAGGACAGGAGCTCCGGAAGGCTAAACACTCCCTATTTAGCTAGCTACTCCCACCACGTGTGTAATTAATATTGGAAATGACAAAAACATAGAACTATGTGACATCAAATATATCCAGGGTAATTTTAGATACAGCGATTGTTGCATATTTTTTTCAACTCGTTTAATAAACCTGACATTAATTATCACATAAATAGAGAACCATAGACGAGTGAGGGTTTAATATGTAATTTATTAAACGAGTTTAATAATTAAATACGCCAGGAGCCTTGGCAAGTGGCATATTTATTTATTGAACGAGTTTAAACCCTCGCGAGTCTAAGATTCTATATATCACATAACTCAAAATACAGAGACACAATGACATGTACATGTTATTTGATGCCATATAAAATCTTGGTCAGACAAATCACCTCGAAGAAAACTGCGCAAGTAAGAATATAGTTCTATTTAGTTATAGTAAAGGTAAAGTAATCCCGTAAAATAATAAAGACAAAATCAGTATGTAAGTTCAAATAATTTTTTTTTTCGAATTCATCAAAATCACTTATCAAAGAACTGGAAAGCCTTCAAAAGTCTAAAAATAAACAACAGACTGACACAGTTTTCTTATAACGTCATTAGGCGCCACTATTACGTAAATGATGTCACTATTGTGTTACAAATATCATTACAGCACAGAATGTAGCAAACATTTAGAGAATTATTTCTTTTATTATACTTATTCCTTTTCCATCTACTTTTACCAAACTTAAAATGCAGTCATTTTGGCCTGACGTAGTAAAAGTTGTAAGAAAATGTACATGAATGGCGTCGGAATATTTTCTTACGCTTTAAACCAATCAGAAGCGTAAGAACTGATTACGTTACAATCATATTACATGAGTACCTGTGTAATACGAAAAATATTACACCATTTTATTCCATCAATAAACAGGAAAGTTGTGTGATATACAATAATACAAGACACTATTGTTTCTTATTCATAAATCTGATAGAATTATTGGTTATAAAACAAATAAAATTAGTTTGTAACCTCCAAACTAACTCTTTGTAATAGATCCAATATTTTTCTGGATTTATGTTTCGTAGTTCTCTGTTGCTTTCATTCTTAATTTTGATAATACACATGGCATGTGTAGCTAGCTAAACAGTAGATGTTTACACATCCGGAGCACAAGCAATCACTTCTGTGATTAAAGTTCACAGGCTAAACAATATTCGCCAGTTTTAAGTACTTACTTTTACTTAATGTGATCATTAAATTTACAAAACAATTTTCGTTTATAATAAAGTGCAATTGTGAAAATTAAACATGCATTCCATGTTAACATAACAATGTAAAAAGTAAAATGAAGTTTCTAAAAACTGAAAAATTGCAGGTGTAATGAATGATTATAATTTATCTAATGTCAAATATTTACAGTTCGGTTTTTGTTTACAATATAGGCAAACCCACAATTTCAAAACCAAAAGAGAACATCACAGTTATGACGGGTGCGGACGATGTTTTCGAAGTTTTGTATGAAGCCAATCCTGCACCCAAGTTCAAATGGACCTTTTATGGAGAACACGAAAATAGAATTGAAGATATTACTCATTCTAATTTAATTGTTCAAAGACAGGATGGGATGTTTCGATTTCAATCAATGTTGTTACTTAACACAACCCGTAATGCTAGACCTGGGCGTTACAGAATAGATTTGTGGAATTATCTTGGACATGCTTTCAGAGAGATACATATTGAAGGTATATATTTTAAATATTCAGGTAAAGGTGTTAAAATACTGATAATCCAATGCGAGCTGTTTAGATATGCCACATATCTCCTGATTTATTGATCGATTGAATGGAACTTAGCGTCCGAGTCCAGAACTTATATTGAGACATAACCAGTTATAGATGAAGTGAAATAATTCTTACCTTTGCAATGCGCTCAGGCTCACGTACAGTGACTGTTCTTTTACGTTCCACGCCTGCTTAGAAACAGGACATTTTAAGGTTTATTCGAAGGAAACAATGACATTATTTTTAAATACCGAGTGTTTGGCAAATAAAACTAGTCGTAACCTAATTAAATGTCTATGTCAGACCCTGTCGGGGATGGAATGATAACCTATATAACCTACTATAATAACCTACTACACATATCGAGCGAGCGAGTTACCAACTATTTACCGTTGTGGTCCATCATCGTTTACATGGCGGTCCATAATCGGTACAATACGGTAGAGGCACTTTCACATTGATGATGATACGGTAAAAGCACTTTCACATTGATAACGATACGGTAGAGGCAATTCCACACTTTCTCATTGATGATGATACGGTAAAAGCACTTTCACATTGATAACGATACGGTAGAAGCAATTTCACACTTTCTCATTAATGATGATACGGTAAAAGCACTTTCACATTGATAACGATAAGGTAAAGACACTTTCACATTGATAACGATACGGTAGAGACACTTTCACATTGATAACGATACAGTAGAGGCACTTTCACATTGATAACGAAACGGTAGAGACACTTTCACATTGATGACGTTACGGTAGTGATGATGATACGGTAGAGACACTTTCAATTTTATAACGATACAGTAGAGGCACTTTCATATTGACGATACAGAAGAGGCACTTTCATATTGATGGCGATACTGTAGAGGCATTTTCACATTGATGACGATACAGAAGAGGCACTTTCGCATTAATGACGATACGGTAGAGGCACTTTCACATTAATGACGATACGGTAGAGGCACTTTCACATTGATGACGATACGGTAGTGATGACGATACGGTAGAAGCACTTTCACATTGATGACAAAGAGTAGAGGCACTTTCACAATGATGACGATACAGAAGAGGCACTTTCGCATTGATGACGATACGGTAGAGGCACTTTCACATTGATGACGATACGGTAGAGGCACTTTCGCATTGATGACGATACGGTAGATGCACTTTCACATTGATGACGATACGGTAGTGATGACGATACGGTAGAGGCACTTTCACATTGATGGCGATACTGCAGATGCACTTTCACATTGATGGCGATACGGCAGAGGCAGTTTCACATTGATGACGATACAATAGAGCATTTTCACATTGATGACGATATGGTTGAGACAATTTCACATTGATAACGATACGGTAGAGACATTTCACATTGATGACGATACGGTAGAGACACTTTCAAATTGATGACGGTAGGGTAGAGGCACTTTTACATTGATGACGATACGTTAGAGGCACTTTCACATTGATGACGATACGGTAGAGACATTTTCACAATATTTACAATTGGAATTGACCTTCTTTAGATGAACCTATTTGTTTTAACTGGCATTCAATTGCTCTTGAATACAGTGTGGGGTCATGACCTCTGAATACGTAACGTTTAACTATTCGATTACGTCACAGAATGACATCTGTTACGTCACGCATTGTTTGATTGGTCATCATCCAAGTCTACTCGCGACGTAACTTTCCTTATTTGGAGCAAGGCTGTTCCATCAATTCGGTAGGCTTGTCGGAATTTTGAATGAAATAAATTATTGTAGTGATAACTTTACATTTCGGAAATGCTATCAATGTTTTTATGATTGTAAATATAAGAAATAACATTCTATTTGAGTGTATTCATTCGGTATTATGAATGAGAGTCAGGAATAGCATATTTAACATGAACTGCTTCCCAGTTCATTGAATATGCCATTCCTGACTCTCATTCATAATACCGAATGAATACACTCAAATAGAATGTTATTTCTTAATTGATGACGATACGGTAGAGACACTTTCACATTGATGACGATACGGTAGAGACACTTTCACATTGATGACGTTACGGTAGTGATGACGATACGGTAGAGACACATTCACATTGATGACGTTACGGTAGTGATGACGATACGGTAGAGGCACTTTCACATTGATGACGATACGATAGAGTTACTTTCAAATTGATGACGTTACGATAGAGACACATTCACATTAATAACGATACGGTAGAGACACTTTCACATTGATGACGTTACGGTAGTGATGACGATACGGTAGAGGCACTTTCACATTGATGACGATACGATAGAGTTACTTTCACATTAATATCGACACAGTAGGGATACTTT
This sequence comes from Anadara kagoshimensis, assembly GCA_021292105.1. NCBI lineage: Eukaryota > Metazoa > Mollusca > Bivalvia > Arcoida > Arcidae > Anadara > Anadara kagoshimensis. The sequence goes on from CM037866.1 coordinate 32,324,462, forward strand.
ATACAACGACGTAATACACTGCTTTCAAATAAATTGTTTACTGATATTGCAATCTGAAACTTATCACGACCCTCTAAATGCCGTATGGTCGTCGTAACAATTGTCTTCCTGTATCCAAAATTGTCCTGGATATATTCAACAGACCATAGTTCGATGTTCCTTTTATTTTAATTTTTTATCCCACTTGCAGCAGGTGAAGCTTTCTAGATTGAAACTTTCTACCCTTCCAGAGCATCAAAGTGACACTTCTCTTGAAGAAGTCTTCATAGTTGGCCAGATAAACATTGCTCATAAAAACTTAAATTTAAAATTTGTCAAAACTAGTATATGCTTGGTCGTTCAGGACATTGCCTTGAGTTAGTTTGGTTTTTGTATATTGTTTTTTTTTTGCGGTGTCAAATTGTCGCGGTTTCGCGACGCCAAATGTTTTCGCGATGGTAAAACTTCGCGGTTATCTAATTAAAAAGAATTATGTGGGTAAGAACCCGAAACGTTAACTGAATATCTTTAAATTCTGTATTTTCACGACGGTTTTATTTGAGCAGGAATTCACCAAACCGCAAAAATATCGAAAATAAAACTCTACGAAATATAAGGATTATACAGTAGTTCATTGAGCCCTTTTCTTTTTCTTTAAAACGTTTGAAATTCTGTAGTTTTGACCTAAGCACCGTTGGGGTTTTGTTTGAATCAGACATCTAGTGTCGAGGATTTGAAACAGGTTTGTCTAAAAGCCTGGCGTGTTCAACATTGAGAGATAATCAAATACTAATGTACCTATTCTTTATTAAATTAAAATCCCAAAACCAAAGCGCTGTTATTCAGTAAGTATGGATGGTTCTTGTTTGTATTTTATAGTTAAGGCAAAAGAGAGGTTAAAGTCACAAAATTGATTTTAACAATGTGTCTCGTCTGCTTAGTTGAAAACAAAATGTTCTTCAATTAACTATTACCTTTTTATGTATTATTTTTGTATATTTTATTTATATAGATAGTAAAGTTATGCGGATTAATATCTACATCTTTGTAATATTGGCAATACTGTGTTTTCTGTTCCCTGTTTCAATTGTAACTGTTTGTAAATTTTGCGCAAGGAAACGAAGAAAAGTAGCAGGTATGTATCTTTTATTCAAGTTTGAAAATAAAAAACAAACATACTAATCCATTTCAAAAGCACAATCCAAGTAACAACTTTGAAACTGACAAACTGAGTGAAACAAATAAATGTGTGGCTAGTGTCTGTCAAAAAAAGAAAAAGAAACATACCAATTCATGACCGAATCACGATTCAAAAGCAAAGTGAAAATTTTGAAAATGAGAAATAAGTTAAACAACTGGCATTCCGCCAAGGAAGTGAGGTCAGGTGCTCCTGAAAGTTAAGTATCTAATGTTTTGCTAATTACAACGGCAACATGCCTAATAATTGCTCCATATGTTTTATATTTTGCATTATTAATCGTCAGAATAGGTTTATTCAAAATACAAAGAATATAATTTTGAAGCTGGGCGGCATTCGATGCATTTGTTTGATAAACAATTCAATAAAACCATGAGCAACAACAGTAAATATAAAATAACGTTTTGTAATCCTTCATCAAGGTTAAGAATTCTAAGACAAATCACATCAATCGCTAAGCGTTTTATGGTTGATTTGCCGAAGTCTGCTTTATCAGTTCATACCTTCATGAACTATTTTAAAAACCGGCGTCAATCCTAAAATGTACATCAGATAAGTGTTCTTTTTGTGAATGATGAGTTTTAAAAAATACCAGATTGAAGACATAGTATTAGAATCATCATTTGGGACTATTTTTGGACAGTGGGCGCTACGTTTCATGCGCCATGGCGAATCTATTTACACTGTCACAGTTAATTGAAAAATAATGTCTCATTGTTATCGATTTTTATTATATAGGTAAACAACATTGACCTGTCCGTTTGACCTTTAATTGGGAATATTCATATAGAAAGATCCACCCTATAAATGGGTTTCAGTAAATTTCATTGTTAATAGTATGTACTCAAGGTACATAAGAATTGTTCACATTATGTAGACAAAATAAGCACATGTGCTCCTTATACATGGATGCACTTGGTGTACGACAAATATTTAAATCAAAGGTCAAGCGGACAGGTTAAAGTTTTTTACCTATACACGTATTATTCCGATAGTGATTCGGTATGTTTTCTATTTGTTTCTTAAAAGCAGAGTAGGGATGCACAAAGGTGAATTATGTCACGAACTTTATAGACAGTTATTTTCTTTCATTATTGACGTAATATATCATCAGAAATTATCAAATTCATTTTTGATTGATTGAATTATCATAACACTTAAAACGTATTTTACTTGTAGTCAATGAAGATGATGTAATGCGGTAAGATTTTTTCTCATATTTTTTTAAGTATTTGATTAAAAGATTTAAATGTTTTCAAAAATTACAATATTTGCAATGTCTAAAATTTTATTTTGATTTACCATCTAGTTTGTTATCATTGGCATAGACGTTTGTTTTTGATGGTGATAACAATGAATGTGCTTGACAACATGCTTACACATAAGAATAATCATTCGAAATCTGTTTCTATCTTTTCAATGAGCTTTGTTTCATATATAAATATGTATATGCAAGTTATTAATCAATCTGCATTTTCAAACAGTCAACTGATAATTACTTTATAATTATGATTCTATATGTGATATTAATAGGATCTTACTCCGTTAACAGTGACATAAAGACAATCTATTATGAGATAGAGAAATTCAAGTCAAGTGGTAAGATAGATTTATCTCAAACAGGGCTCCGACGAGTTTGATAGTAAAATATCTGACCACGAGATTTCCTTATCTCGGTCTGAAAGGAGTAATTCATTATTTTTCTTGCATATATTTTCCAATTGTAGTCTGAAGTCATCGACATTTTCCACTAAAATGCAAAGATTTTTTCTGGCGGATGAATATATGTATGACGCGATATCAATAACGTGGAGCTCATAGCAGAAATGTGGACCTTTGTAAAACAAAATACATATTCTATTTTTGTTGTTGTTGTTGTTGTTGTTCGTCATCAAAAAACTTCTTGATAACTTTCATTGAAGAATCTTGAACTTTTTATTATTCTAGTTTAAATACGTTTGTATAATTTTGTCTAACTACATTTTATATTGTTGATTTAGGACTGAAGACACGGACCATTTTGGTGAAGACACTACACATGCCGATAGCGGCCGGGAAATTGGTTTGTTCATATGATAATATCTTTTTATTTTGTTATATATTTATACCAGTGTTAATTTAACAGCTCTAGTCTCTTGTTTTGGAACACCATTCCTTATCAGTAGTGATTGAAGCGAATGTTTAAAACAAAATATTCAACGATTTACAAAACGTTGAAAGATATTTAATAAAATTAAGCTGAGGACATACGTTGCATACCTTTAAGTTAGTACCCATATGGCGCTGTTAATTCAATGAAAGACAATATATGTTATATAAGGTTTTGGCAGGTTACACAGCCTTGTGTACTCTGACAAAGGCCCGTGTACCCTAAGCCTTGTTAAGACAAAAAGATGATATTTAAGGAATACTACAATCTATTTTCTTATGGATAAGTTGTGTAATTAGTTATGCTCCATGTTCCTTTCAACATCAATTTATATTTTACACGTAATAGATGTAAACAACTAGCCAGAAGGCACCAAAGTGGTAGCTTATGCATACATTTTATTTAATTTCCTAGTTTTCTCAGTTTTTGCCGTTGACCAGTATGCTTTTGATCAAATAATAGAATTAATTTTAGAATTTCCTACAGAACTTTTAGCTTCATTTTGACTAACTGGATTTATCCAAAATTGAAGTAAAAAGGGTAATTCTTTTGTTTAATCTCAGTATTTAACCTATTGTCCAGAATGCACTTACTTAAATGTTATTTTCAGATTTACAAATTAACTTCCTATGATATCTTTATTGCAGAATCGACGGTTCTTGCAAGGTATTTACATTTTTTTATTTTGAAGCAATGGTTATATTTGAAATGACAATTTTGATTATTATATGTAAGTAAAGCAATATTTCTTTTATTTATGATTTGAATTTTAAACATAAAAAAGTTTTTAAAGCGATAAAACAATTTATTATATAAATTGTGGTTATTAATTTATTCCTTTGTTTTCTTTCATCATACTTATTATGTTCCTTTTGTGATTCATGACATTTGTAATGCAATATCATTTCTATATTTTCATATTGATGATTAAAGGAAAACTCCAAACGAACAGGGTTCAACTGATAATTGTGGTGCTGAAAGTGGCATCGATGCCGATGGTTATCTGATAATGAAAGGTACGTTAAATTGTTATTTAAATTGTTGTTAAACCTGTTTCTTACGTTGTGGGTGTAGCTAGCTGAACAGAAGGTGCTTACCCTTCCAGAGCACCTGACCTCACTTCCTTGGTGAAAGTTCATGTATCTAACCTAAATTGTCAGTTCCAAAGTTTTTACATTGCTTCTAGATTGTGATTCGGACATAGATAAATGTGTTTATTTTTTATTACAACACTAGACATCCGCTTTGGAATTCATCAACAGTATTCGTCGAACACAAATCGTGGAAATAAATTGACACTATGGATTTAAACCAAATGATAGAAACTAAACTTAAACTAAAATTAAAAGAAAAAACCCCTTGTTTAACAGACGTGGCAGGTGTAGCTAGTTACACAGGATCCTTCAGGAGCACCCGGCCTAACTTCCTTGGTGGAAGTTCACGTGTCTGACCTAACTTGTCAATTTCAAAGTTTAAACTTTGCTTCTGGATTGTGATTCGGAAATGGATTAGTATGTTTGTTATTGATAACCTTTGTATTTAACTTGTTGTCCAGAATTAACTTCGTCAAATCTTATTTTATATTAGCCACATTCAGAACGTTTAACAAGAAGTATAATTTACTTTGTATGATATCTTAATTGCAGATTCGACGGTTCCCAAAGTTGTTGCAAGGTATTTACATTTTTTATTTTGCAGCGCGGAATAAATTTGAAATAAACATTTATAATGACCTTATTGATGATTATAATGCGAAATATAATAATTTCTCAAAACATGCGTTATAAAATTAACACTTGTTTCATTTTTTTGTTTTTCATACTTAATTTTGTTCCTTTTGGTTTATTTCATTTACTTGTTTAAGTACTATTATCAACATTATTATGGTATATTGCAGTTAACTGTAAAATTATTTCTTGTAATTTTATATTAATGATAAAAGGAAAAACTCAAACGGACATAGTTCAACTGATATTTGCGTTTCTGAAAGTGACGTCGATGCCTATGGTTATTCGGTAATTAAAGGTACGTTAGATTTTTAATTAAATCATTGCTAAATTTGATGTGATTTGGCGGCCACTTCAGAAAAAAATCTTTTGTCGGTAGTGGTCGAAACAAAATTATTGATATAAAAAAACCCATACAAATCCACGTCCAAAATCAGAAGCACAGTAAAATCTTTGAAACTGACAAATTCGGTTAAACGTTTGATTACACGTGATACAATTCCTTGACTGCAGTATTACAAGTTACTAAGTATTCGCCAAAAATACTTATCATCCGCATAATGGACTAGTTTTTCTTTTTCGTCATTTTGTTACACTTTTCTTATTCTATAACTACAGTGGGTTAACCAACATGGTGGCAATTGCTCATTTTCTTCTCTTGCCTCTGAAGTTAAACTACTTCATGCAAAACATTTCTTTACCAAATTGTGATGAAATTTGATATTTTTAACAGCTTGAAAAAAGTTTGGTTTCACAATTTTGTCCCAGCACTACTGTAATCAGAGGCGAGTCTTCCTCACATGACAATAACACGACGATGCGCTCTACAGCGAATAGTGATGTCTTATGGGGACAAAAACAGACTCTTAGTCAGGGGGCAGATCCCAAAAATGTGACACCCCCTAAACGTTTTTGTTAAAAGCAGGAAACATGGTGGATCTTATTGTCCTATATTTACTTAGTCAGTCTAGGTATGTTTCCACCTTGACTTTTTCCCTTTAATGAAAATATGGCTGCCAATCCAAGACGGCCGCCAAAAAAAATAATTTAAGTATATAAATTCATTATCAAATCAACCACTTAACCATTTACATGTAAGTTGAAATTTGGTATTTGCTCAATTGAATATTTCTACTAATTTTCCCTGAATAAAGAATGGATGTAAAATTTAATTTGGCCGCCATTTTCAAGATGGCCGACTTATAATCATTGCGCTGCATTTTAAATCAAATACAACAAAGGATGTCATTATTTTATGACATAAAACCAATGTATTATATTTGATATATATGCATTGAGTTAAGCTAGGTATGTTCCCACCTTGACTTTTTCTGTTTAATGAAAATATGGCTGACATTCCAAGATGGCCGCCAAAAAATAATCTAAGTAGAAAAATTCAATATCAAATCAATCGCTTAACCTTTGGAGTTGATATTTGATATTTGATATTTGATCAATAAAATAGTTATACTTATTTTTCATGAAAAAATTGTGGTTGTAAAATTTAATATGGCCGCCATTCACAAGATGGCCGACATATTATCATCGCGCTGCATTTTAAATCAAATACATCAAAAGATGTCATTATGTTATGACATAAAACCAATTTGTGTGTGTTACACATTATGTGAAAATGTTATCAGTTCTGCTCTTTAAACTTTTTTTATGTAATTTAAATAACGAAGCCGAAACATTATTTAAGTTTTCAATAACTATCATTTGAATTAATTTAATAGATATGACTTTTGACGTCTGCAATAAAAAAAGTCCTCCCACTCATTCAAACATTCAAAGAGGTCCAACAGCAACATGATTAGCACCTTGCAGCAATAGATTCTATACATATATCCCTAATATTTATTATATAAGTACGATCAGAATATAACATATTTCCCCGGTTCAACATTTCAACAGCTATAAATATAGGATTGAATAAGAATCTTTTATTTCCTAAACATAATTGTAAAACAAAACCATAACAAAAACATCTACGTCGCTACAAAGGATAAGATTCTGACCATTATCTGTTTCTCTGGCTTCTTTGGCACAAAAATCAATTCTTGTGTCTGCCTCTTTATGATTTGCTCAAAGACCTGATTTACATCTCCCTGTACTCGAGAATATAGTATTCGCATCCAAAAAAAACTCTAACCGAACCATCAACTGCTTGCCATACACGCTTTTGGTTTATCTCATTTAATATAAAGCTTAAAAATCAGATTCATTCTTTATTCTCGTCAATATGTACCGTATATTGAATTATTCCAATTTTTAACTTTCCATCTCTATTCTGCAGTACATGTATTATTCTTTTAATCGAACTATTCTTACCAGTTCTTACTGGTTTTAATGCTCTATGATTGTGATTTGTGGATGCATTGTTGTGTTTTTTTTATTTATTTTTTCTTGTTTGACCTTATTTTGAATGCTCAAAATATCAATCAAACAAAACATAAAAAACATCTACTCTACACTTTTCCTGAAATGACATTTTGTACTATCTCCAAATGTCTTTTTTCTGAATATTTATGGATGACCTGTGCCAGTTGGTTGTTGATTGGTCGTAAACTACCTGATGATGTTACTTAGACTACAGTTAACCTATATCAGTGCAAGTAATTACTTTTTTGGAGTGTAAGAAGTATAATTTACTTTGTATGGTATCTTAATTGCAGATTCGAAGGTTCCTAAAGTTGTTGCAAGGTATTTACATTTTTAGCTCACCTGAGCCAAAGGCTCAGATGAGCTATTGCAATCTATCACCGTCCGTCGTCCGTCGTCCGTAGTGCGTCGTGTGTCGTGCGTCGTGTGTCGTGCGTCGTGTGTAAACTTTACATTTTAATCTTCTCCTCCAAAACTACTGGGGGAAATTTGATGAAACTTGGCGATTATCATGCCTGGGTAACAGCCTTTAAAAATTATGTTCGGGGTTTGGCCACGGCCAACAAGGTGGCCGCCATTACTAAAAATAGCAAAAAGACAAAAAAATCTTTTTCTCTGGACCAAAAGGTGCAGGCAAATTTTGATTAGATATTTAGATTCAGCATACCTGGGAACATCAAAATTGTGTTTTTCATGAAAATTGAACGAAAAATAGGTTACGCGTTTTTTTGCGTAAAATTATGTTATTTTGAAAATGAGACTTTTATTGTTATAACTCAATAACAGCAGAAGATAATTGTATGGATTTTTCACTGTTGATCTTGTCTTGCTATTTTCTTCCAAAAGATGTCAAGGTCAAAGGTCGAGGTCATGTCCCTGTTTTTGACCTTTGATAAAAAATGCTATTTTTTAAACATTTCAGGTGATAATGGCATGGGATTTGCAGGTAATTGTAGGTATTGACATCACGATCATTTTGATACATGGATCAAGGTCATGAGTTCAAAGGTCAAAGTCAAGGATGCACAACTATTACTGTTATAGTTGATTATCTGCAGTTAACTATTAACTTTTTGTATACACATGTATATTACAATATTGTAGGTAATGGCACAATGGTCATTTAGTTATATTAATAAAGGTCATGGGTTCAAAGGTCAAGGTCACAGGTGCAAATCAATACCTAAATGGTTAATTATCTTAAAAACTTTTAACTTTTTGTAAAGACATGTATATTCGAATATTGTAGGTTTTTATTCAACGATCATATAGATTAATGGCATGGGTTCAAAGGTCAAGGTCACAAATGCGAAAGAATACTGAAATGGTTAATTATCTCAAAAACTATAAACTTTTTGTATAAACATATATATTATAATATTGTAGGTTTCGATTTAAGGATCATTTTTATATTTAGATTAATGTCATGCGTTCAAAGGTCAAGTTCACAGATGCGAAAGAATACTGAAATGGTTAATTATCTAAAAAACTATAAGCTTCAAAGGTCAAGGTCACAAATGCGAAAGAATACTGAAATAGTTAATTATCTCAAAAACTATAAACTTTTTGTATAGACATGTATATTACAATATTGTAGGAATTGATTTAACGATCATTTTTATATATAGATTAAGGTCATGGGTTCAAAGTTCAAGGTCACAGATGCAAAAGTGTACCAAAATGGTTAATTATCTCGAAAACTATTAACTTTTTGTATGGACATGGATATTCAAATATTGTAGGTTTTGATTCAACGATCATTTTGATATATAGATTAAGGTCATGGGTTCAAAGGTCAAGGTCACAAATGCAAAAGAATACTGAAATGGTTAATTATCTAAAAAACTATAAACTTTTTGTAATAATATGTATATTAGAATATTCTAGTTTTCGATTTAACGATCATTTTGATATATAGATTAATGTCATGGGTTCAAAGGTCTAGGTCACAGATGCAAATCAATTTTTAAATGGTTAATTATCTCGAAAACTTTTAACCCTTTGTATAGACATGTATATTCGAATATTGTAGGTTTTTATTCAACGATCATTTTGATATAGAGATTAATGTCATGGGTTCAAAGGTTAAGGTCACAAATGCGAAAGAATACAGAAATGGTTAATTATCTCAAAAACTATAAACTTTTTGTATAAACATGTATATTAGAATATTGTAGGTTTCGATTCAACGATCATTTTGATATATAGATAAAGGTCATGGATTCAAAGGTCAAGGTCACAGATTCGAAAGGATACTGGAATGGTTAATTATCTCAAAAACTATAAACTTTTTATATAAACATGTATATTACAGTATTGTAGGAGTTGATTTAACGATCATTTTGATACATAGATTAAGGTCATGGGTTCAAAGGTCAAGGTAACAAATGCGAAAGAATACTGAAATGGTTAATTTTCTCAAAAACTATAAACTTTTTGTATAAACATGTATATTAGAATATTGTAGGTTTTGATTTAACGATCATTTTGATATATAGATTAAGGTCATGGATTCAAAGGTCAAGGTCATAGATGCGAAAGGAGACTAAAATGGTTAATTATCTCAAAAACTATAAACTTTTTGTATAAACATGTATATTCAAATATTGTAGGTAATGGCCTAACAATCATTTTGATATATAGATGAAGGTCATAGTTTTATACTTTTTTAACTGTTTATAAATAATGTATTGTAGCTAGAATATATATATATATATATATATATATATATATATATATATATATAATAATAATAATAATAATAATAATAATAATAATAATAAATATATTACACATATATTATGTAGCAATCTCGGGAAAAGGTATGATTTATTTGCAAAAATCCTTGCATTTAATTCTGCCTTACTGCTGAAAATTAGGAGTTCTCTTTAATAAATTTATTGACCATTGAACCTCTGCATGAGATATGTACTTAGCCTCAGGTGAGCGTTAAGGCCCATGGGCCTCTTGTTTATTTTGCTGCGCGGAATAAATTTGAAATAAACATTATAATGGCCTTACGTTATTTAAAAAATGTCCAACTTATTGATGATTATATTGCGAAATATAATAATAATTTCTCAAAATATGCGTTATAAAATCAACACTTGTTTCATATTTTGTTTTTCATATCTAATTTTGTTCCGTTTGGTTTATTTTATTTACTTGTTCAAGTACTATTATCAACATTATTACGTTATATTGTATTTAACTGTAAAACTATTTCTTGTTATTTTATATTAATGATAAAAGGAAAAACTCAAACGGACATAGTTCAACTGATATTTGCGTTTCTGAAAGTGACGTCGATGCCTATGGTTATTCGGTAATTGAAGGTACGTTAGATTTTTAATTAAATCATTGCTAAATTTGTTGTGATTTGGCGGTCACTTCGGAAAAAAATCTTTTGTCGGTAGTGGTCGAAATAAAATTATTGATATAAAAAACCCATACAAAATTCACGTCCAAAATCAGAAGCACAGTAAAATCTTTGAAACTGACAAATTAGGTTAAACGTTTGATAACACGTGATACATTTCCTTTACTGCAGTATCACAAGTTATTGAGTATTCGCCAAAACTACCTTTAATCCACATAATGGACTAGTTTTTCTTTTTTGCCATTTTGTTACATTTTTCTTATTCTATAACTACAGTGGGTTAACCAACATGGTGGCAATCGCTCATTTTCTTCTCTTGCCTCTGAAGTTAAACTACTTCATGCAAACATTTCTTTACCAAATTGAGATGAAATTTGATATTTTAACAGCTTGAAAAAAGTTTAGTTTCACAATTTTGTCCAAGCACCACTGTTATCAGAGGCAAGTCTTCCTCACATGATAATACCACGACGATACGCTGTACAGCGAATCGTGATGTCTTATGGGACAAAAACAGACTGATAAACATGAGATAAAAATGATATTTATCTAACGACGACTCAAGATTTATTCATTTACGGTAAACATAGTAAGTCTTATTTCTTATGCCGACGGATATATAAACGGGGATAACATCACGGTACACGGTTGGCGTGCATCAGTTTAATAAAGGATATTGTTAACATCTGACACGTGTTGCAAACAAAGACATTTAATTTACTTTGTAGATATGGCAAATACGATTATACATTTAAGATTAAAGACTTTGATGATGTTAAATGTTATTTATGTAGTTTAATTTCACATAACCGGAACTTTTACTTATATGGACAAACGATCAATTTAGAACATTAAATATTGTACTTATGCAAATCTATTTACCATCTTAATAGCCAATAATCACATTTCATTAATTATTTTATTGTTTTATTTTCGGAATAAAACGAATATTTTTTTCAAAGTTTTGTAATGTAATTATTTGTTTTGGAACTACGGCATTTCTGGGAAATCCCTGATTTGTATTTACGTCACATTCAAGTCTGATGATCTAATTACTACAAATCTGAGGTAGTCCACGGTATACCCAACTTTGTACCAAGTATATGCCCGTTACAAAAAATATTGTATCAGACAAGCTATACCTATTGGCTGTTATGTTGTTACTTTTGTGTATAAAATATACTAAGTGAATCTAATTCTCCAGAATAACTTTTTAACAAGCTATCACATTTTTATTCTAGATCTAAAGATTCCAGTTGTTAGCGGAAGGGGGTATGTAAAATAATCTAACTAAAAATAACAAACACACCAATCCATGTCCAAATTACTACCCAAAACAAAGTAAAATCAACCACACTAATCCATGTCCAAATCACAACCCAAAACAAAGTAATTACAAACATACCAATCCATGACCAAAGAACTACCCAAAAACAAATTACTAACAACCGCACTAATACATGTTTAAATCACAACCCAAGATAATGTAAATACAAACAAATTAATCCATGTCCAAATCACTACCCAAAATAAGTAAAAACAAATATACCAAACCATGTCCAAACCACTACCTAAAACAAAATAAACACAAACATACCAATCCATGTCCAAATCACTACCCAAAACAAAGTAAATGCAAACATACCAATCCATGTCTAAATCACTACCCAAAACAAAGTACAAACAACCGCACTAATCCATGTCCAAATCACTACCCAGAACAAAGTACAAACAACCGCACTAATCCATGTCCAAATCACTACCCAAAACAAAGTACAAACAACCGCACTAATCCATGTCCAAATCACTACCCAAAACAAAGTACAAACAACCGCACTAATCCATGTCCAAATCACAACCCAAGATAATGTAAAAACAAACATACCAATCCATGTCCAAATCACTACCCAAAACAAAGTACAAACAACCGCACTAATCCATGTCCAAATCACAACCCAAGATAATGTAAAAACAAACACACCAATCCATGTCCAAATCAATACCCAAAACAAAGTAAATTCAAACATACCAATCCATGTCCAAATCACAACCCAAGATAAATTAAAAACAAACATACCAATCCATGTCCAAATTAATACCCAAAACAAAGTAAATACAAACACAGCAATCCATGTCCAAATCACTACCCAAAACAAAGTTTAAACCAACATACCAATTCATGTTCAAATCACTACCCAAAACAAAGTAAATACAAACATACCAATCCATGACCAAAGAACTACCCAAAAACAAATTACTAACAATTCCACTAATACATGTCCAAATCACAACCTAAGATAAAGTAAATACAACCAAACCAATCCATGTCCAAATCACTACACAAAATAAACTAAATACAAACATACCAATCCATGTCCAAATCACTACCCAAAATAAAGTAAAAACAAATATACCAAACCATGTCCAAATCACTACCCAAAATAAAGTAAAAACAAATATACCAAACCATGTCCAAATCACTACCCAAAACAAAATAAAAACAAGCATACCAATCCATGTCCAAATCACAAACCAAAACAAAGAACAAACAACCACACTAATCCATGTCCAAAACACTACCAAAAATAAAGTAAAAAGAAACATACCAATCCATGTCCAAATCACTACACAAAACAATATAAATACAAACATACCAATCCATGTCCAAATCACTACCCAAAACAAAGTAAATACAAACATACCAATCCATGCCCAAAGCACTACCCAAAAACCAAATAAATACAAACATACCAATCTATGTTCAAATTCACTACCCAAAACAAAGTAAATACAAACATACCAATCCATGTGCAAATCACTACCCAAAATAAAGTAAATACAAACATACCAATCCATGTCCAAATCACTACCCAAAACAAAGTAAAAACAACCGAACTAATCCATGTCCAAATCACTTACCAAAACAAAAGTAAAAACAAACACGCCATTCCATCTCCAAATTATTACCCACAACAAAGTAAAAACTTTGATCGTCCATGTCCAAATTATTACCCACAACAAAGTAAAAACTTTGAACGTGACAAATTAAAAACGCAAACGTCTAAAAGAAAAGTGAAACCAGGTGTTTCTGAAGAGAAAAGCTTTGAATATTGTTTACGAAAAACATTAACTTTTGAATATTTCAACGATTCCGAGTTTTAGGACAGTGTACCAAGTGACATTGCTTTGGCAAGTTACATGGCCCCATGTACCCCGTCAAAGATTTATGTACCCTGAGCCGCAGGCGAAGGGTACATTCATCTTTGACGGGGTACATTGGGCCATGTAACCTGCCAAAGCCCTGTATAACGTTTTTGTCACCCTTCAAAGCGTAACCAGTTGAATCTTTTTAACTTCCATTTGGTATTTTGTGTGACTTGCGTACGTTGTCGCCATGTTTGTTTACTGTAACTAGACGTCAGAGATGTACGAGTTAATTCCCTTTTACCGCTAAACGTCGCGTGCGTTCTTGTACCCCGGCAGATTCCCGAACATAGTTCCATGTACTCCGGCAAGGTAGCCAATCACTATGCGAGAATTTTTTTTGAAGGGTGACAAAAGAAATTATCGCTTAGAAGATATATATAAGTGATTCAAGAGTAACCGTAAAATCGCGAATATGTTTTTCACATGCGAATGTTTTTGTTTTCTTTTACAGTATTTAAAAAGACAGACAGACTTAAATAGACTAAAATTTAATGAAATAAAAAGCGAGTATGTTTTTCACATGCGAATGTTTTTGTTTTCTTTTACAGTATTTAAAAAGACAGACATACTTAAATAGACTAAAATTTATTGAAATAAAAAGCGAGTATCCCTTAGAATTATGCTTATTTTTCTGAATTAGTGTATCGACGTTACTCGAATATTTAGTTACCTAAGAGGAGCTTACCCTTCTGGGACACCCGGCCTTGCTCACCAGTTAAAAGTTTACGTGTTTTTACTTTTATCTGCCAGTTTTCAAAGATTTTACTTTTTTGATTGACATTTTGACATAGACTGGTACGTTTATTTCAGATGGTTACACTAATGTTGAATGTTTAAGGTTAAAATGAATGTATAAATGTTTTGATTTTAACCGAATAAATTTATTATATTATTTTTGTTTAATTTTACCACACCTTAATTGTTTTTATTTTAATATATTGTATGCTGATGATTCCTTCGACTTTTCTTACCTCGATATATTTTTTTCTTACCTCGATATATTTTAATCGAATTTAATTTCAATTGTATTTATTTTTCAGGGTAATTAAAACTGATACATAACCGCTTAGTTAGATTTTCTCGGTGTTTTTTAAATATGCACTATAACACGATAAGCATAATATAAATTTACACGGATAAAAAACGACCGTATAATAAGCAAAAAGTGGTACGCCACGAAAATAAATACTTTTAAAGTAAGCGAAAGAACCATTTCTTCGACTTTTTTGCTTAAAATTTGAATTTCTTGATTAAATATACGTTTTTACTTAATATTAATTCTCTCCATTTTATATAATTTTTACAAGACAAACCTCAAAAGAACTGGTGTCAAGTCAAAGCTACGTTTCGGAAGGGGACATAGATGCCGATGGTTATTTCGTTATGAAAGGTACGTTGAAAACTTAAGATTTAAAATTGATAGACATGTACTTTTGATTGGAACGAATTGAGCAAGGGATGTTATACAATTTAATTCTTTACTGAAAGGGCAAACGATTCGTTAAAATGTCCTTAAGCTTCACAAAAAAACTTTATTTTAACAATCTGTGGTCGTGTTGGTGGTGTAATTGTGTTTTACACCGCATCAATCAACATTTTTCCCTTTTATCAAGGCGGTCGGTTTATATATGGTATAGAAAACTGAAGTGCCCAGAGAAAACCAGCAGTCTTTGGCAAGCGAAATGACAAAGTTTCTCGCGCTAAGATCTGTTCTGAGAGGGATTCGAGCTAGGCAATGAGAGGGCCACGAACTTTACACATTTGATTTTTCACAAAATGAGCTAGGGTTTCTTTTTTGAATATTTTAAGGTTATGCAGTTTTCTATTGTTCCCTGTCTGTATAAAAATAGGATTGGATAACCAGCAAGCGTGATTTCTTGTCTCCCTTCTACAATTTCAGTTGAAACATGTGTAATGAGTAGCTATCAAATGAACTTTAAAACGTATACATAAATGAATAATCTTCTTAGCGACAATATAATTTTTTACTGCGAGATTGCGGTGTTATGATGGATATTTTATTTCTAATCTTCTTGCGTATAATGCGTATATTACGTATACCTTTTCTAAACAGTTTTCTTTGAATTCAAAATTAACAATTTTTATGTATAATTGAAGTACTGTAGATCACTTATTTTTCGCGAGTAGAAAATTTGGCGTCAAGTCCACCTGGGCCTTATTAGCGAATATTTGAATTCGCCTTTATAATCTTATCGAATACAACATATGTATTTAAACATAGAAATATCTGTGTGCTGGAAATATTCCGTGATATTTGAATTCGCGAATGGGATGAGTCGGGAATTTACGCGGAAATAAATCTCTCGCCAAATAAAAATGACCAACAGTATAAGGACGAGTCAATAAATAATAAGCTATACTTATTTCCGGTTGATATCAAGCTCTTTTATATGTAATTGCCCTCTGGTATGATGCGTTTAGAACAACGGTGTTTAAGTGCCATTAACACTGTCTTCACTACCTCCATTGATATTATCATTCAATTTTGAGAATAGGGAGAAGTCGGTAGGAGCTAGGTCAAGCGAATAGGCAGGGTGTCGTGGTATAATTGATACCCGTTACTCTCTACAGCATTCATTGTTGTTTTGCAAGTCTGAAATCTTGCGTTGTCCTGTTGCGGTAAAACATCTTTAGAGAGTTTACGTCAGCAGATTTCTAGTCTGGAATCTTGCGTTGTCCTGTTACAGTAAAACATCTTTAGAGAGTTTACGTCAGCAGATTTCTAGTCTGGAATCTTGCGTTGTCCTGTTGCGGTAAAACATCTTTAGAGAGATTACGTCAGCAGATTTCTAGTCTGGAATCTTGCGTTGTCCTGTTGCGGTAAAACATCTTTAGAGAGATTACGTCAGCAGATTTCTAGTCTGGAATCTTGCGTTGTCCTGTTGCGGTAAAACATCTTTAGAGAGTTTACGTCAGCAGATTTCTAGTCTGGAATCTAGCGTTGTCCTGTTGCGGTAAAACATCTTTAGAGAGATTACGTCAGCAGATTTCTAGTCTGGAATCTAGCGTTGTCCTGTTGCGGTAAAACATCTTTAGAGAGTTTACGTCAGCAGATTTCTAGTCTGGAATCTAGCGTTGTCCTGTTGCGGTAAAACATCTTTAGAGAGATTACGTCAGCAGATTTCTAGTCTGGAATCTTGCGTTGTCCTGTTGCGGTAAAACATCTTTAGAGAGATTACGTCAGCAGATTTCTAGTCTGGAATCTTGCGTTGTCCTGTTGCGGTAAAACATCTTTAGAGAGATTACGTCAGCAGATTTCTAGTCTGGAATCTAGCGTTGTCCTGTTGCGGTAAAACATCTTTAGAGAGTTTACGTCAGCAGATTTCTAGTATTGTTGTTCTCAACTGGAAAAGCAAGTTTGCATAGTACGCTCCAGTCATTGTACTTTTTTTTGGTAAAAAGTCCAACTTAAAAACACATTTTGCGTCCCAAAATACTGTGACAACACCTTTTCAGCAGATGGTTGCTTTTTTAACTTCTTTGAAATCGAGAACCCAGCCCAACTCACTGACGATTTTGTCCTGTTTTTCAGAATAATAATCGCAAGTCTCACCTACAAGTAGCAGTGTGTTATTTTAAGGCGAAATTTAAAAACTGAAATATAATTTTGCATATGTGCAAATAAGAAATGTTTATAATTGACGTGTGTAGTGCTATAATTGCCTCTAGCGTGTGAAGCAAATTAATCCTGACCGCTACTAAGTTTGCTATGCACGACAAAGAAATAATAGCACTATACACCTCATTTTTAGACACCCATGTAGGACGTTAATCAAAGATTTTGTAATTTTAGAACTCAAGATTCCAGCTGTTTGTAAAAGGTATGTTCTTACATCATTTATTATATATATAAATCACGACAGTAGAGATCAAAAGCATAAAGAATAATTAGTGTCCAAATCACAATCCAAAATTAAAGTTAAAACTAACCAGGAAAGTGAGACATGACGCTACGAAGGATAAACGTCTACTGGTTGAGAACGAAAGGAAAGGAAACTTTGAAATCAAATATACCTATTGTAATTTTATACAGAGGTACCATACTTATCATCAACATTGTTATGACACTAACAAACCTTTATGTGGGCTAGGCTTATCAATATTCATGTAAGTGATTTTTTGAAAAATGATGATTTATCTGATTTTTTTTATCGAAAGATGTTGAATCAGAATTATCAATTGGAACTTATTGTGAAGTTTCATACACTATTGTGAAACAGTTTACATTTGAAGAGTTCATCGTCAATCGTAGATAGGATGTTGCAACAGGGAATAATACCTAAACCTACTTAAAAAGGATTTGAAAAGTGTTAAAATGCTAGCGAAACAGGAGATGCTTACCTTTCTGGAACAAGCAGACCCACTTTCATGGTAAAAAATTACGTGTTTAACCTGGTTCGTCAGTTTCAAAGTTTTGCCTTTTTTGGGATATTGATTGGGATATGGATTGGTTGTTTGTTTTTGATTAACACTGGTATGAATTGGTAGTAACCTTGTAGAAGGGGTGGTAAAGTGATGATAAAAACAATTGAATATATGCATTACAAACTAATTGGATGATTTTGGTATTGGCTATATTTTAACGAAGTTCTTTATATAAAAATACTTGTGTTTGCATACCATTAGGAAATCACATGAAAATATTCCTCTTAATCTATACAGCTTTATGCAGTTTACTGCGAGATCCTTAGTGGGATTTTGGTATTGCTTATTGTTGAGTTTATCAAATAAAAACATTTTGTCCAAAGTCTAGCTTCATTAAAGATAGGTTTTCTCAAAGTTTATTTAATTCTTTGTTAATTTCATTGAGATATTCTCTTTTTATTGCCCTTTGTTCTTAAATTTATCTTGTATTATTAATTTGTTAAGAAATATATGTGTTATACCAACGTCTTTAATTTGTCTTGATCTTATTTTGTTTGAGTTTCTGATTTCCCTCCTTTCCCATTACGAACGTTAACTCTGTTGTATCATTCTATCAACGCAACATTTATGCACCTCAACCTGTAGTTGCCGACGTCTCGATATAAGTGAAATATTCTTGACTGGGATGTTAACAATAATTACTAAACTCAATTCAACTCATTTCTCTCCTTATATATGTTCTTTGTTAAATTATGTTTCACATGGCGTGCGTTTATATTGTTACAATAAACCTGTCTTCGTTGGTTTAATTCTTATTAGTTTTCCTTTTTTAAATTGAAGCTCAAAGATAAAATCAACTAGCAGTACTAAAGTCAAACAAACAGCTGGTGATGATGGTTACATACTTATGAAAGGTTGGTACAAAAGAGTTTAGAAAAAATCCAAGATATGAGTTCCCGCTAAGCTTGCATATTATTAAAAATAACAATTGATCGATTGAATAAATGGGGTGTTACGTCCGAGTCAAGATTATTTACCTTATATTTAAACGTCACCAGCTATAAGTGAAACTTAAATTTTGACCTTAGCTAGCGGAATATGCAGTATAGATTATTTTGTTTGCAACGCCTACATGGACACGGGACATCGGATTTTAAAGCCTTATCTAAAAGACCGTATTTTATTGCCGGAAAAACGGTCACTGAGTATTTTCAAATCTTTGTCAAAACATATCACGTGTCGGATCTCGACTTATACTATCTTATGTTATATCTACCAATTGAGATGTTGTAATACTAAATATCACTTAAATCACTTAAATGATGCAAAATAACTAAAGATAAGACCAAAGACAGGAACAGTTTACAATAAATGCGTTGTAATCGTGAACGGAACATGATATAAAATCACAATTAACTTCTAATACTGTAGTACCTTTGACGGCATAACAAATGCATGTTATATAGTTTTACAATTCACGCACACACTCTTGCCATTCTTATAGAAATTTAAGTAAAAATGTCGGTGGTAAAATACTTTTTAATCAAGGATTCATTGAAACATCGAATGAAATCAAAGAAGCTGAACACCATGTACTTAGCAAGTTGAGTTAGAAACATATTATTGCTCTTTATTCATGCTTGTTTCCACTATGGAAACTTTATACAACGAAAACAGCTGCTTACAAATGAATTGTCGACCAAGATATATTGCAGGCCTATGCTTATAAGGGCACTTACAAACTTATATAGCCGCCATCAAAGTGTTGTTGATAAGTTTGATGTCTCTGATTCCAGCACTGTCCCAAATATATTCGGCGTCCAATAGCTCCATGTTTCTTTCACGCAATTTTGGCAGATGTAGCTGGCTACATATAATGTGCTTACTCTCGTATTATAAGTTGTCCAAATCATACAGATCCATGTCCAAATCACAATTCAAAAGACAAGAAAACCCTTCGAGGGTATTACACATCTATTCCAACCGCCAATCTTTTTAATTATTACATAGAAACTTGTTTATAGTAACAGTTATATTTTGTTTTTATAGTTCCAAACAAAGAAACGAGTTGATGCTTATCCTAAGAGGTACTGAAATCTTAACAAAGAGGGTTGTACATATTCAGTGTTCAGAGGTACTGAAACCTTAACAAAGAGGGTTGTACATATTCAGTGTTCAGAGGTACTGAAATCGTAACAAAGAGGGTTGTACATATTCAGTGTTCAGAGGTACTGAAATCTTAACAAAAAGGGTTGTACATATTCAGTGTTCAACGTTATTGCATTCACCTTGTTCTTGAACTGTACATTAATGTATCAATATTAGCTAATCTGTTGTTTATCTTCGTACTGAGGCGGTATGCATATGTGCGCTTATTTATTTCCATACTTAAAACATTAAAGCGTGAAAACACATATGGAAAAGATAAACTTATCAGGAATGAATGTTCATAATATATATTTATGTTTTGTTTTTTGATATCATTTGTACATAAATTGCTTTACGTTGCCGTAAAATAGGGTGTTTATTCTTCGCAATTTCCATATAATAAGACCCGTTATGTTTTGGATCTAATTCCTAGATTGAAAAACATCACATAGTTACATCCTCTTTTATTGTTGAATTCTATTTAAACATGGCGGATGTAGCTTGCTCAACATAAGGTATTACATTGCCAGAGCACCCGACATCATTTCTCTGGTGAAGTTCACGTGTTGTACTTTGCTAGATTTGCAACTTTTTACTTTGCTTTTGGATTGTGGTTTTGACAAAGGTCGGCGTGTTTTTTATATAAAAATAACATTTTTAAGGAAAAATGACGTTTTTCAAAAGCATTATAGAATGTTGCTTTATATCAAATGCATAACCAAAATAACAACTTGATACAGTGAATTGTTTTATGAGTGTCTGGTTAATGTTTATATGTCAACTTACAGAAATCATGGTTTATTTAAACACTTATTTCAATGGATAAAATCTTTTTGCGGGTATTTTGTTAAGTGGTAACTAAATTCCCTAAATTAAAATTTAACATTTGGTCCTAGGGCAGATATTTAACAACTTAACAGTACATATTTATATTGCTTAATGCGCATGCCAATAATATCATAATCCTTTCATTCTCAATTATGATTCTACATGTGGTGGGTGTAGCTAGCTAAACATGAGCACCCGGCCTCACTTCTCTGGTAGGGGTACACGTGTTAACCTAAATTTACGATTTTTCAAAGTTTTTACTATGTTTTGAGATTTTGATTCGGACATGGATTGCATGTTTGTTTTTATTGTTATGCCACGTTTAAATATGTTGTGCGCGATGGCAATGTGTCTTTTTCAATATTGATTGGTATGTTTGTTATTTTATAATAATATAAATTTTAAATGTCTAGTGCGCGATGGCGATGTGTCTTATTTGGACATGGATTGGTATGTCTATTTTTAATTATTATGCCAATTTTAAATATGTAGTGCACGATGCCAATGAGTCTATTTGGATATTGATTGGTATGTCTATTTTTTATTATTATGCCAATTTTAAATATGTAGTTCTTGGTGACGATGAGTCTATTTGGACATGAATTGGTATGTCTATTTTTTATTACTATGCCAATTTTAAATATCTAGTGCGCGATGCCGATGAGTCTATTTGGACATGAATTGGTATGTCTTTTTTATTATAAAACCAATTTTAAATATGTAGTGCGGGATGGCGATAAGTCTATTTGGGCATGGATTGGTATGTCTATTTTTTATTATAAAACCAATTTTAAATATGTAGTGCGGGATGGCGATGAGTCTATTTGGGCATGGATTGGTATGTCTATTTTTTATTATAAAACCAATTTTAAATATGTAGTGCTCGATTGCGATGAGTCCATTTGGACATGGATTTGTATGTCTATTTTTTATTACTATGCCAATTTTAAATATATAGTACGCGATGGCGATGGCGATGGCGATGTGTCTTATTTGGACAGGGATTGGTATGTTTGTTATACCATTTTTCAAATGTGTAGTGCGCGATAGAGTTGGATTGGTATGTTTGTTTTATTAAGTTACTTTGTAGGATTACTGGAACATTTCACTGTATTTCCAATCATACAATATTGTGATGAATGTGTCTAGAATCAAACACCAACAAAGTTCTATGTTATTTGATTTCTATTGATTTTTATTGGTTTCTATTCAACACCATAAAATTATGAACACTTTTAAAACTGAAAACAGATCTAGAAAAGCTTGAAGTAAATGCAATGACAGGAAAATTCCAAAAGGTTAAGAAAACACACAACATGAAGACTTAACTACAGCTGCCATTTGGTCTGAAATGTTCAATACATTCAATCATAACGTCATAAAAGAATTATCAAACTTAATATTGAAAGCTAAATACAAAAAGCGTTCAAGTAAATGCAAAGACAGATAACCACCAACTAACATGAAGACCTATCTTAATTCATTCCAAGTCAATATAAGGTCTTAAAAGATTTACAGTTTAAATAGTGTAAGCCAAATTCATGTAGAGACCATATGTATGCAATGGAAAATAACCACAAAAAAGGAAACAGCACACACGAACACTTGTGGTATATACTTGACTAAATGCATTATTTTAATATAAGTGTTTACAAAAATAGATCAACGTAATAAACACAATGAAAAATAACCAAAAAGGCTATAGGAAACACTTGAACTAACCATGGACCATAGCATTAATTGTACATTTTTACTTGCGTGAACATACAGATCTACCCGATAAACACAATGAAAAATAACCAAAAAGGGATAAGAAACACTTTAACCAATCATAGACCATCGTTTTAATGATACATTTTACTTGTGTGAACATACAGATCTACCTGATAAACACAATGAAAAAAATCCAAAACGGTATAGGAAACACTTGAACCAATCATAAACCATAGTAATAATGGTATAGTTTTACTTGTGTGAACATAGAGATAAACCTGATAAATACGATGAAAAATAACCATAAAGGTATAGAATCACTTAAACCGATCTATGACTATATAGTACTAGTGGTACATTCTTAACTAAAATCAAAACATTTTAATATAGCACACTTATTTGTATGAAAATACATATAAGATATGGTTGTGTTTTTAAACCAATAAAAAGTCTTAAAAATGTACAATATGAAAATACGAAAAAATCTTAGACTCCTAGGTCAAAAATATTTCAGGGTTTTCATTTAATTATATTGAAACCTGATACGTAAGAATGTATAATTAACCTTGATCTAAAATTTATTTTAAGTTCAAAGCATAAACAATTCACTCAAGCTTGTGGTCCACTCTTTGGTGGTTACTGCTCGCTCTGACCTAACATTGCCAAAAGTACAGGCTCTATGGAATTTATATTATCAGATAAAAAGTGTAGTCAATGTAAAAAATATAGAGGAATCTATAGAGCATATGTTCTATTATTGCCCAAAAGCACAGACTATGGCATGATTTACAAAGCCGGATACTAAATATATTGCAAGATGACCTCAACCTAGTTCTTTGTCCATCCTGTTTAGAAAAACCACGGCATTGAAAACCAATAAAATTAGGAACTTCATAATTCTACATAATAAGTAATATATTTTCAAAATGAATTGAAAAACCTGAGGTTTACATATTGAGTTTACAAAACTACCTGCAAGAAAATTTTTGCATTGAAAAAAACTATTATTTTTAAGAACTGCAAATTGCAAGAATAAAGAATAAGATACATATAAAGCACTAATGGATCTGTTTAAGATGTAATTGTTCTCACCCCGCTCCCCCAATGACCTTCTATAGGATTTCCTTAAAAGGAAATAAGCAATAAAGCATTTGAGTATCCAATTTAATTTTTACAAAATAGACATTTGAGACTACTATTAGATTTGTAGAAGGCATTGTTTCTATCATTTACGTGTGGTGAATTAATGAAATCAATATAACCACCAAAAATATGTTAATTGTCTCCCTTTATATATGAAATATGTAAATGTGTTAAGAATTGTCTTACTTTGTCTTTCTGTTAGTATTTGTATACTATGCTCTTTTTTGTTGTATGATTATAACATGTTATGGGTCAATAAAAATAATATAAAATCACATTCGAACGTCTTGTGTTCTAACAGGTTTGTCTGTACCACTAATCTGCATACAACTTACATTTCAAGCTCTTCTGATTTGATTCTATTTTACCAGAAAAATGCAAAATATTTTAAATTATTTCAATTCCATGGTTTCAAAACAATGCTTCGTTATGGATTTTTTTCTTGAATTATGACAGGTCCTACATCGTTTTGATAGTCTTAAATTAACAATGAAATGTTCGTGTGCAATAATGCTGTTGCATTAAATGAAGTACATACATATATAACTAATAAAAACATAACATGATTGTTATTTAAATGCAGAGGTTAAAAACTCTGAAAATAGGTCCTGGTAAAATGACAGTTTACCGTTTAAATAGTAAAGGTCCAAACTCTCAAAATAGGTTCGCGACACATATACAATATAGATATACACAATGTGTTATGTCATAGACCCTTATGATCTTTCGACCAGTTGAGGCTGTAAAAACAAATAAAATGAAATATATGAAATGGTTTAATATTAGTGTACATTGTTGCTAATAGACATGCATTAAAGTATTATATGATGTTGAAATTTGATTTTATATCTACATCACCGCCCCTTGAAGCTTCTATAACTTCAATATCTACTGAACACGCATAAAATAAATAACCCGTACCAAAAATCGCCAAAAATCCTCAGGTTAAAACGAACACATTTTAGGTGAAATTGCAAACCTTGCCCATTTTCGACACAGATAAAATATATACAAAAATATGCTAGCTTACCATCTAGTGCATGTATTGACGACAAAAACAAGTACAGTAAAACCTCAATTCATCGCCACCATTTGTTCAGTCAAATTTTGGCGTTATAAAGGGGTTTGGCAATAAATCGAGGAAGACCCATTAAGAAAAACGTAAACAAATGGATTTTGGGACTTCAACATAGTGTGGCGATAAGCGAGGTGGCAAGTTATCGAGGGACATTATAACGAGGTTTTACTGTAGTGCAATTACACAAATATATAAACTATACTAGGATAGGAAGTACACATCTCTGATAAAAAATAATAATAATAATTAAAATATCCTACTTATCAATGTCTGAATCACAATCCAGAAGGAAAGTAAAAACTTTGGAACTGACAAGTCAGGTAAGACATGTGAACTTCCACCAGGAAAGTGAGGAAGGGTGCTCCGGAAGAGTAAGCACCTCCTGTTTAGCTAGATACACTTGCCACGTGTGTAATTAAAAGGAACATGGAAATATGGGACGCCAACATATCCAGGACTATCCTGGACACAGAGACATCAAACTTATCAACAATACTTTGATCACGGCCATAAAACGTTTTTAGGGCCTTGATAAACCTAAACTTGCAATATCCACGAGTCTACAATTTATTTGCAAGCAGTATTTTATGTTATACAACAGATATGAGTACTGCATTTTTGGAGTTGTTTCCGTGGCGCAGGACGTGGGTCATTCTTTCGCTAGGGCATTTGGTGTCAAAGGGTGTGTATCCGAGTTCTTAAAGTGGCAAAATATATTAACTTTAAATGAAAAAACATAATTTTTCATTTTATGTGTAAAATAAAATATTATGCAAAGTTAGAAAGCGTGATAAATTTGGACTTGAACATATCTCTACCTTTAACAAAGTAACAGGAAGACACGTCTTTAAGCTATTAAACCAGCTTTTGCCATTGATAACGCCGACATATATTATAAATGACCATCCATATACAAAAAGGGTCCTTATGACAAAACAAATGAGAACTTTCACTTTATGGTAATTTTTTAAGAAACAAAATGGAATTATTCCAAAATAGTAATAAAAGTGAAATCGCGCCAGTAATTGTGGAGAAATTTTTAAATAACACAAATGTCTTAAGTCCTAGTAAACATTTTAAAAAGAATATAAAATTATTATTTCTGTGTTTTCTAGACCGACTTAACAGACTATATTTATTTTCCTTATTTGCTGTTTTCTGCTTTATTATTGGATTGTGCTAAGGGGCCTTTTCGCTGACGGAATGTCGAATAAAATAATGATTTTTCACCTAAATATACAATTTCAGATTCTTTAAAATCCAGTATAAATACTAATACTGAAAAAAACATGTAATTTATACAAAGTAGCAATATGCATAAAACCAGAATATATTGTATGTGTATGTACATACATGTCTGTTTTTTTTACATTATTATTTTATGAAATTATCCTTTAACACTTGTTCATGGTACATTACTGAAAACATTATATCAATGTCTTTAAAATAACAATTAAATTACTAAATTATAAATAATAAATATGCTTAAAGACTTCCGTTTAACGTTCTTCAAAGTTTTAGTTAAATTCCATTAAAATCGGATAAATATATATATATATATATATATATATGAATTAAATTTGTATGCATAGCCTCATTTGTCAGTTTTAAGTTTTTACTTTGCTTCTCGAGTGTTTTGCTACAATATAATTCTATTTAAAATAGTATTAAAACACTTCTTAATAGAGTATTCAAAACATTATATCAATGTAATTAAAAATAACAATGAAATTAAATTATTAATATTTATGCTTAAAGATTTACGTCTAACGCTCCAAATATTTAAATTACAATCGGTTATATATGTATATATGGGTTACATTTGAATATATGGCTTAATTTG
The DNA here is from genome assembly GCA_021292105.1 of Anadara kagoshimensis. NCBI lineage: Eukaryota > Metazoa > Mollusca > Bivalvia > Arcoida > Arcidae > Anadara > Anadara kagoshimensis. The sequence continues at coordinate 32,351,622 of CM037866.1, forward strand.
TCAGTTTCAAAATTTTTACTTTGCTTCTGGATTGTTATTCGGACATGGATTAGTAACTCGCTTTATGATTAGAGAACGAGTATAAAACATTTAGAAATTCTATATGAAGTGAGTAAAAAATCAAGAAAAATGTAAATAAATGCATCAAAACAAGCCACCGGGTTTCAACAAGTATTAACAAACAATATAAAACTGTATATAAAAATTCGAAATATATACACAAATATAACACAAGACACCATGTAATAAGTATCAGCAATTCAATTAATAGTGCAAAATTTAGATTCTACACACAGTTTTCCAAAGTATATCATTTTAATTCTCAATATAAAATTATGTTGTGGTTTACAAAATTCATTCAAGCAATATACCTCCTATGAAATTATAAATTAACGTGGTAAATTTGTGGCTTGTGATTATTTATTAAAGCATAATTGTCATATAATATACTATTTAGTAAACATGTAAATTTGTGGACCAAATAATTTATTACATTTGAACACCACGAAGAAATGATCAATTGCAAAGTGTACTAAGGTGAAACACTATTAAAAACTGTAAAATTACCGAAACCTTTTTAATCATTCTGTTATATAAGATATTGTAAAAATGTTTACTCAGCAAAATGTTCATTATAAATGCAATAAATTCAGATCTTTTATTCTGAGATTTTATTCAATTATGAATTAAAGAAGATTTATAATTTTTGTTAAAACTAACTAATGTTGCTTTGATTATATGATTAATTTAATGAGGTTTCACGTGCCAGTCAAGAATATATCGATCATAAAGTGACGTAAACAACAATAGGTGAATTGGCACAATTTATTAACTAGCTCAGAGCAATGTGCAGGGAGTGTTCTTTCACGTTCCACGCCTGCCGTGGCACTGGGCATCGGTTTATAAGGTCTATTCCGAAGGACCCCGTAACAATCAATTCTAAATACCGAGTGCTTGGCGAAGGAACAGTCATTAAGTCTTTAGATCTTTAAGTCTTTGCCAGACCGGGTCGAGGATCGTGTTCACGTCTTCCATTACAGAACAAGCACTCTACCGACTGAGCTACTCTGGTCAATATTGGACTTGAACTAATCAGGGTAGATTCGTTTACTTTTAAAATTTTAAATCTAAAACAACTTTCTATATGAGGTATATCAGATTTGTACTTAGAACAAAAAACATGCTCGAACTTCAGCTGCTTTATATAAGTATGTAACGGATTCATTTATTACATACTATTTGCAGAAAAAGCGAAAAATGAAAACCACATCTTATTTCACCCCACATCTTTCACTATATCTACAAAATTCAATTGCTATTTGATAGCGAAATATTTATTTATTGGAAAACAACATTGACCTGTCTGTTTGACCTTCAATTCAAAAATTTATTATGGTACAGTACATTTATGAACATTACAAACAAGTTAGTCGTTATATTGTCTTTATCATTGGGGAAAACACTAATTTCAAACAAAATTAATACAGGAATATATTAGTGATTATGCATGAATTCAAACCCTCCTGTGTATTTGATGTATGCAATACATGAATATTCCTTATAAACAGTCAAGATGACAGGTCAATGTTGTTTGCCTATACATATGCATTCAGTTTTAATAAACGTTTGTGCATTTAACCGATGGTAAACAATATGCTATAAGCACACATTACATTTAAAAAAACCCTCAAAACAAGATTACAAATAAGTTCATGTAAATAACAATTACAAAATATGTAAAGTAACTGTAAATGCAATTAAATATGAATTTAATAATTCTAAACTAAGTTGTAGATATTCTCAACTGCAAGATTCAACATAGCACAATTTGTTTCAAAATAATTGAAAATATTTAGTATTTACAAAAAATAAAAATCTTTAAAAAAAACAGAAAATAAGCGATGTTGAAGAAAAAATATTAAAAATAAACAAATACTGAAAATTATCATTCGGAAAAGGAAAATTTCGAATGACATAAACTAACGCAGTGGGAATAGATAAGGTGAAAAAGTGCAGTATCGCTTTCTTATTTCTCATAGCGTGATAAGTCACGTCAATATCATAATTTAATCATTAAATACGGAATGATGGAATATTTCATGAAACGCATAATTCTTATTAGATCATATTGATAACCATAAAGTAGCAATCAAAAACATACTTATCCATACTCATATAGTTTTACATCATTTATTCCTAAAATTGAAGGAAAGTTAAACTAGACTGAAGGTGTTTATTTCATTCTTGAATGTAAGAAAGCCGTAAAAAGTATGAAAAGGAAAACATCCGATGAAAGTACGATTTACCAGTAGAGTATTTATGTCGATAAAAAACAATACTTTTACTTATAATGAACAACTTCTGTACTCCCATATACTAACGGCTATCATTTGAATTCATATAAAACAAATACTAATTCATATATGAAGAAAAATAGTCTCACCTCAGTAATTATAAACCAGTTTATCTTACTAACATAAATGAAAGTTTAAGTTTACAAAACAATCACATATTAGAGAGCTCCAGGTAAGAGAAGTATATGTGTAAATACCCTTTAATATTCAAAAATACTATTTAAATTGTAAATGTAAGGGTATCAAAACCCTTTGAAAATCCTCGTTACCCTTTACAATTTTTATAACAGTACAGCCTGCTATGGGGGTTGAACTCCTGACCCAAGTACAATTGTCACAATGATGATGATGATGGTGATGATGATACTTTATTATTGTTAGTAGTTACACTTATTCGAATAAATGGTTTTAAAAATTAAAAATACTCTTTAAATTTTTATGGATCAGTCTCAAAACTATAGATTTTACAAGATACACTTTAGACAAAAAGTAGGGGTAATAACCCTTCATGTCAAATTTCTTATCTGGAGCTCTGTATTCTAAAATTGCTAATTAAACTGTTCTCCTTAATGATCGATACATCAGAATAAATCTACGCTTGATAAAAGATATATTTAAGTTTTGAAATAGTCGGACAATTGTGTCTTTTATACTCTTCAGACTTTCCATTCTTAAATGAGTCAAACCTGTCTATAAAGGCCACCCGAGGGAACCAGTAAAGGTGGTCTTTATGGGCAGGTGGTCTTTATATAAAGGTGCAAACAGTATGAACAATTGGGATACCATTCTACTGGCCTTTATAAACAGATGCCCCTTAAATAGGGATGACCTTTAAGGCAGGTTGGACTGTATACACACTTTTACCATTAGAGTAGATAAAACACTTCTTTGCAAATCCCTATGTTGAGGCTTGAAAAAATATGCCATTCTTATATTTCTCAAATGTGGAATCCGATAACGTTGTCATATTTCATCAATTTTGAAAAACAATTGAAGACGAAATATTGTCTTTAAATATTAAATTAAATGGAAAATATAAAGATTATTATTCAAAATAAATGTGGCCAAATACATCACTTGAAGAAAATATAAAGAAAAATTTTATATACCTGTAATTGATATTATTGTGTTAATCACTTTACCTGTATTTATCATTGAACATTGTGTATTCTTTACCTTAATTAAATTATATATAGTACGTCTGTTGCATATCCACTATCCACTAATGATTCCATTTGCTGGATATAAGGTTAAGAAGGGTAAATATTTTTTCCAGAAAACACCTTGCTACAAACCACGTTCACTCATCGCCTGCAAAAAATAAATTTCTTACCATAAGCGGTCAAACCGTATTGTGAAGAAGCCAACAAATATAGAGTCAGTACATGCGAAAACCTACAACTTGGTCACCTACAGAAACTATATGCAAAATTTCGTCATAACATTCAAATGATAAAGGCCTAAAATTACGTCATGTTTATTCCCTATGACGTCATACTATATTACCGAAACTGGTCACGGTGTAACAGTAGAAAAGACAAGTGAAATAAAGAAAAAAAATTTCAAGGATTTGTTTAATTTCATGGAATGATTTCAGACATATAATATGCACAGAGTTACTGAAATAGATTATACATGTCCTTAATAACTATCTAGTTTAAATATTAAGACAGTTGTAGATGCACCAGTGGTACTTAATACAACAAAATGTAAAATCATTCCTCAAATGGAGCTGGGCAGGTGACATCTTAATTAACTGGTCGCACATAAGGACGGATTGTACGATACAAATACTGTTGCCGAACAGCACGAAGTCCTGCTGGTTAAATAGTATCTGGTTGGTTTAGAGACACATCAGTTACATCTCCCTTAATAAGACAATATGATGACTCTTCTCCATCAGCAGATTTCTTTAAAAACAGTTCCGGGTGAGATGCTGGAAAACCTGAAAAATCCATTAAATTTTTTGTTCAATGATCATGGAAAATTCAACGCGCGAATCCATGAAATATTTAAACATCAGTACATTGTAGCCGTAAAATTTATCAATCCAATATTGTTTTACATACTGTAAATCGGGAGATTTTTGTGCGTGAATGTGTGGGCATTTTATGATAAGGAAACAAGCTCTTGTTCCTAAAATAATAGAAACAATCATAAAACGCAAAAATTAACAAAAATTCTGAGTAGCAAAATTCGAATTGAAACTCACAATCCTTGACCCAGCAACACAGTGAAATGTTATTGCATTTAACATTTTAAAATTACAGTGAAAATTTAGATGTACTCCCTCATGCTAGCGTATTGCCTTAGGTGGATTTGATTATATTCTGTATTAAGTTTTCAACATCAAACCTGTATAACTCCTGGACAGCGCTATAAAATAATGCAATAACAGGTAGACTGTATAATGAATGATTACCGAAAGTGTTGATGAGATGAAATACCACGAAAGTATCTGAATGATCTAGATAAAAAAGACTTCCAGTCCCTTCATTCCCAATTTCTAGTTCCGTCATTCTGTTTTTTGTACACCACTGTTCTGTTACTGAATGCAGATTGGGCAACAACATCTTCCAAATGGCCAAGAGTCTCAACATCACAGCGGCGGTACATGCGTTTGATGTATGCAAATCCTGCGTCGATAAAACATCTTCATTTATTTTATGGTTTTTTGCAAGTACACTTTTCAGCGACATTTTTGTAAATATCACTGTAAAAAATATGTGCTACTTATGATTTTTAATATAGAATAATGCATTCAAAACTGTCACATGACAGATTGTATGTACAACTATAGACTATACCTGCACAGTTGTCAGAATGCAGCTTAAGTACTTTCTTTCCAATACTGTATCTAGACAAAGCGTCATCCAAAAGAGAAATGATGACAATATTTGGACCATGCACATTCTTTCCATCTTGTCCAATTGTTTCCTCTTCGTCGATAAGGTAATTTAACTGGACAGGAAATCCATCAAAACGCACTCCAAATATTTGTATTTTCCGTAGTGTCAAGAAGTACAAGGCCCCAATCTGTTTTGCAAAATGCGGAATGGAAACACCTTGAATGAAATCAAATGTCATATGGACATGGCTGTATTCTGGTGTTAGTGATGGAACTTGTAAAATTGGTACTTCTGTGTTGGAATGCTCCTCTCTTGACCTGGAAATGCACTGTCTATATACTTCTTTTTCTTTTCTGACAGATAATATATGCTCCTGCATTTACCTAAATTTTTCGCATTTGCCACATGCATCTTCCTCTGGCTGCGATACTCTTATGTGTGGACAACAACTATTCCATAATCCTGTAAAAATCAAAATGTAAACTCATGAGAATTTTTAGCCTTAAAGTAGTAAATAACTGAAACATTAAATTTGATGATCTACAGAAAAAATGATATAAACTCGCTTTCTGGCGGAACAAAGTGAACAAGCAAAATCATTGAATTAGGATCCCTCCCCAGCAGGTTTTTTTGTGATTTGCACTTATTTACAAATGAAGGCATTTTTCAATTTTGTCCAATTTAAATGCAAATTAAAAACGCATTACACATTTTTCAAGCAATTTTCACAAAGTGAAAAAATTATAGAGAAGCTAAATATGAAATCAGATTTTGACCCCAGTTATGGGTTTAAGAAAAATTAACCGGTTTTTTTTCAGTCAAATGGTCATAAGTTCCAGGTAAATGAGCAAACCAACTCGAGTGAACAATATTAACAATTGAAATAGTGCTTCATAGTTTTTGAGAATTAGCACAAATAAGAATTTCGGACGGACAGAAGGACGGAAGAAATGACGAACAGTAAATCAAATTTAATACCCTCTCTTTCTTTTAAAGTCGGGGGAATAATATGAAATTATTAACTACAACAAAAAATGATGAAATTGTGTCTAACTTTGTAACCGATAATTTGTCAATAATACTGAGGCAACACCGGCTATGGAGAGTGTTGTAGTTGCACCTATACAATACTTGTTTATTTTATTGCAATGAATAAAACATACCAAAAAAAGATCTGTATTTTGCAGCTCTCTCGTCATTTTCCACACATGAAGCTTCATATACTTTATGGATGTTTTTTCTTGGTTTCAGATGAGTGTAAATATATTGGTGGGATGCAATCTCGTCCTCCGAGTGATGCCAGGAAAGGCATACCATTCTCTTCTGCATACTTGTTTAAAAAAAATTCACAATCCTTTGAACTTTGAACAATCAAAATCGTCTTGGTCGTCAGCAATTGCCATAATATGCAATAAATTCAGATCCGAACTTTTCTCTTTATTTACACTGACAGTGACAGACGTAAAATTCACTTCCGTGTTGGTGATGTAACTTTCGCCGCGAATTTCTCGATTGTGACGTAATTGCTAAGTTGTAGGTTTTCGCATGCACTGGCTCATATGTCATTATACGGTATTTTCATTTTTTTCAACCAAGAAATCATTAATCTTCATATTTAAAACAGTCAAACCTGTCTGTAAAGGCCACCGAAGAGATCCAGTAAAAGTGGCTTGATGGGCAGGTGGCTTTTATATACATGTTCAAATAATATGAATAAGGAACAATTGAGATACAATTTCTCTGGTTTTATAAGCAAATGGTCCTTATATAGAGGTGTTTTTAAGACAGGTTGGAATGTTTGCTAATTATAGAGATTTAGATTGACCCTTAAAAATTTCAAGAAATTGTCATATAAATTACACTGCTTATAAAGTCTTAAACTGGTTTTATGTACCACTTCCGACATAATTTTAAATGTCGTTAATTTAGCGCTTTGTTAGGGTCATAAAATGGTAATAGAGTGGAGTTGAGTAACATCCTAGCCAAGGTATATTCAATCAAAAGTTCTGAAGTTGTCGAAGAAACCGAAATACATTGAGAAGAAAGCGACTGTACAAACTTCTTCTCTAGAATCATCTAGAAATGGAGGCAAAAGATGTAGGCGTCAAAATCCACTGAAATAAGTAAGCTTGTATTTTAGACCACATGTAAAATAGTATTAAAACCACGCTGTTTGTAATATCAACAATTTATCAAGTATCCATCAATATTTTATTTTTACAAGTTTAATCAAATACAAACATACCATGTCAAAATCACTATCCAGAAGCAAAGTAAAAACTTTGTAACTGACAACATATAATGAATGAAAGGGTACAATAAAATTATCATACAAGTACACTGTACTTGACTTATGTGTTATTTGTGTCACACACAAAACACAAAATTTAGAATTTTGTCTGAATATTTCTGAATACTGAATTAAAGGCAAAGTAAAAACTTTGTAACTGACAAGTTAGGGTAAACACGTGAACTACCACCAGTGAAGTGAGGCCGCGTGCTCCGGAAGGGGAAGTACCTCCTGATTAGCTAGCTATACTCGCCATGTGTGTAATAATAATTGTGTGAAAAAAACATGGAACTATGGGAGGTCAAAAATATCCAGGGCAATCCTGGACATAGAGATATCAAATTTATCAACAATACTGTGATCATGACCATTACTACAAGAGTACATTAGTGAATTGTGTATGAATCTGAACACTCCCTCCTGTGTGTCGATGGACTTTGTTGCCTTGACTATTGTTGAGATTTTTTTCTGCTAAAGCATACGCCTTATTTAAATATATGACGAAGAGAAGATTAAACTCCTTTTTGTTATTGAATGAACAATGGGAAAAAACAACAACCAAGATACCACCGATTCCTTACATCCCTAAATTTATTTAAATGACACGGTTTTGGTTTTTAGTTCCAGTAGTCACTTCTTGTATTGGTAGCTTTCAAGTATAAAGTCAAATTTGTAGTATGTTTAAAACAATGTTACATAGTACATAGAACAAACATATTTTGTAGATTACAAATGTATCCGATTTTGTTGGTTCACAACAAAAAAGAAGATACATTTATAATCTATAAAATATGTTGTTGTTGTTGTTGTTCAAAGCAGATTATACAATACACTGGCACTCCACAAGCATATACTAAATTGTTCATAGATCAATTCATAGAGATTAATAAAATAGTTCTTGTCGCGAATAGCTGAAAAATTGCTGATGCGACGTCAAGCAACATTCAACCAACCAACCTATCAACTTCTTAGACCGATGTGAATGTGATTAATGTAAGGATATGGCTCCAAGATCTATTGGGGAGACTGCTCTGGAATAATCAAACAACAATGACCTGCCTGTTTGACCTTTTGTTGGTTTACGGGTCAAATATACAGGAGAATCTTAATTCCAAATGCTTCATTTCAGATCTAGAAATTCGCAAAAGGTTATGAACCCATTTTACTCAGTATATCCACCCTTGGTATTTTTGCAATCAGTGATTTCCCTATTGTATTTCTGTTGTTTTTTTTTTTATTTTTTTATTATTTTTTTTTTTTTTTTTTTTTTCTCATTTATTTTTTTTTTTTTTTTTTTTTTGTTTATTCGTTTGCAGATAGTTGTTTTATGGCTACAGTGCCGTAGTTATTTACATGTTTATCTATTCTATTTTAAATTCCATTTAATGCATCTTGTCGAAAATTTATTGGAAACGCAAAAGTAAATATAGATATATAAATTTTCTTATAGCAAAATTTTCTTATAACAATACCTTCAGTCATGGATATGTCTCCGTTTTGTTTTGGTTGCTCTGTTTTTTCCTGGAATATATATATATATATACAAAATAAAAACGTACCAAAGTGTTATTATGAATTCAATAGTAATAACATTATTGTAAGAACAAATATACCATGTCATTTCCAAATTACAATCCGGAAGTAAGAACGTTCAAATTAACGAATTAGGTAAGACATGTAGAATTTCCTCATAGGAAGATCGGCAAGGTGCTCCGAAAGGGTACTCAACTCCTTTTTAGCTAGCTACACCCATCACGTGTGTAATAAAAATTGAGAATTAAAGGAACATGGAACAATAGAGCGTCAGATATATCCAGTTTTTTTTTTTTTTTTTTTTTTTTTTTTTTGATACAAAAACATCATACATCATAAATAAAAATGAAATAAATGAAAATATCTCATCCCAAATGAAATCACGGTTGTATTTATTCTTCACAAAGAAAGCAAGTATCAATGAAAAACAAACGACAGATTAGAGGAAAGGAACATGAATCGTACTTGAAATATACTATACGGTAGCTCAATTAATACAGTGTTTCGTATGTTGAAGATGGTGGGTTCCAACCCGGCGGGGTATGACCAATACCTATTATTCGTCAAAAACTCGGCATTGAGAAAGGAGTCACAAGGTCCTTCGGAAGAGACCTTGAAAACCGACCCCTTAGTTTGGGGATAGGTGTGGCACGTTAACCAACCCTCCCTGAACTGCTAAGGTAAAAATTCTGTCACTTCACCTAAAGCTAGTGACGTAAATATTCTTCACTTGAACGTAAAATCCAAAAATCAATCAATCGTAATTCAAATATTCTTGCAAATTTAAAACTAAGTTTTCTCTTTTACTAGTTGAAAAATGGTACTTGATTTGCCGAACATGGATCAATATATTTGTGGTTGATCGTTTAGTTGTTTTATCAATCATTTGCATTGTGTTAATGTCTTGTTTACTTGACGTTTGCACAAGTACATGTCTCGCCTTCACGCTTTCTTAATAAAAAAGTCATTTATATCGAGCAAAATATATAATAAAAATGATCAAAATGTACAATATTTATTTCAACTTTTCAACTTTATCAAACCTCGATATCTGTTAAATTTAGCATGGGAGTTGATGCTTTATCTTCTTCTGTCGGAGAGGTGGGTACTAGAAAAAAGAAACATTGATTTTTCAAAAGCAAATATTGGTATGATAAGTAAAGATAATGTTGGATACATGCATTGTTTTGAATTCAAAAAAAAAATTCTGAAAGGTTGAAATATTTCAGCTATAGATAATATATTTTATTAAAGCCTTACTGATGAGGAATTGTTTTCCAAAACGACCATCTTGTGTTGTAAAATTAACGATGGTATTATATAAACTTTTCAGTCATTTGGTCGGTGTCTGTGATAGTGGCATTTGCATTCTCTAGGATATCATGAACTCAGTAGGCAATACTGCCAACGGCATCAACTGCAACATAACTTAGCAAACGATATAAATTGATTCCCGGAAAAATATAATTTAATCAATTATATGTTTTAAAACGTATTTTACATCATAAGATACGGTTATCTTGTTATTTTTTACATTTGTGATGTGTAATTACAATATATAAAACTCTGAGACTTAAATGTTATTATTAGAGAGTCATTTGCTGCCTATGCAACAATATATGCGTGACATCATTGATTGGCTGTTCCAACCATTAAAAATGCATTGAACACGGCAGTGTTTTAATTTAATTGAAGATTAAAAATCAAAATAACCACATGTTATTCAATTTGCTTAAAATGCCAATAGAAGTTGTAAAATTGTTAACGCTATTTTCTAGACAGTTTAATGGTTTAAACAATCCTTTAAAACATATTGTTGTTATTTTTTTTTTTTTTTTTTTTTTTTTTTTTTTTTGTTTGTTTTTACAGAAATAAAGTTATTTAGTGCTTGCTTTCCCATATCTTGTTTTGCCTGATTTCTGAGTTGATGGCAATACGATTAGATTTCTTGTTAGTAAAAAGGACTGGATTTGATGGTTAAAGCCTAAATAATTATTCAATATTGTTTTATATACAGGGAACCAACGGCATCACCTCTTTTAAACATTGTTCTTATAATTTGAACTTAACATACCTCCTTTCATCTCTTTCGTGACTCCGTCAGCATTATCTTCTGTGGTACAAGTAATCTTTGAACAATATGCGCCTCAAAAAAAGATATTTTCTGAATGAGAATATGCATTTTACGCATAATGATAAAAGCATGAGAGAGAAGTTTATTTTGTTTTATATTTACTTTGAAGTGATCAATAAGGATGGCAATGAGTGTCGTTTAGCTTGCTTTGAAGCGCACTTAAATGAATGACAAAGTGACCCAATAGTTGAACATTTCCAATACAACCTGGTTTGATTTACGTAAAAATTATAATTATCGTCTTTCAATGGATTTTCAAAATATTCAAATTACTCTTTGTTGTTTTCTTTTATTTAATATTGCATGTGATGGATGTATGTACATAAGACGTGGATGGTTTTCTTTCAAAGCATACGGGTTCACTTAATTTGCAAGTCAAAGTTTTTAATTTTTGTAGCTTTTGATGCGACTTTGACAATGTTACAATTTTTTAAGGAATTTTTCGTATTTTTGTACAGAGGGGGAATTCAAAATTATCTGTCATTTCTGCATTTAGTTTTGTACATATGTTAATATTTTTAACAACACTGTAGTCTAACCTTAAATGGAAATTTAGTTAGTTTTAAGCTAGAACAGACAGAAAATTAGGAAGAGTATTTATTTAAGAAAAAATAAGAAGTATACTTCGTGTTTCCTTCAGTCGCAGATTAAACCAGGCGCAACAAACAATTAAGTATACAAATGAAACTAAAACTGCGTAGATTGTCACTATCCATGTGTCGTTTGTGCATCCTGAAAATAAAGATCACCGTATTCTTAAGAGTTACATCAAAAACAAACGTTCTAATCCATGTCAAAATCACAATCAAGAAGCAAAGTAAAAACTTTGGAACTGACAAGTTAGGTTAGGCGCGTGTATTTCCACCAGGGAAGTGAGGCCAGGTGCTTTGAAAGGATATGCAGCTTTTGTATAGCTATCTAATTACAGGTGTGATGATCGTAGCTAGCTTTACAGGTCTTGCTTCACCGGGGCATCCGGTCTCACTTCCCAGGCGGACTTTCACGTGTTACTGAATTTGCCAAGTTTTTCTTTGTTTTTGATTTGTGGTTTCGAAATGGATTTTTTCTTTATCTGAATATTATTCAATATATATTCTTTTCTCAAAATGCTTAAATCAGTGATGTGATCAAAATTAATTAAAATAAATCAGGATATTACATTGTTGACACCATCAAAATAAGGCATAATTGCTACTACATTTTAAATAATAAGGCGACACTATTACCCAAGCCGGAAATGGTGTCATCACATAACTGCAAAAAGGCATTACTACCTAAATTAAAAATGTAAGATTTTTTATATGGAACAATTTTGATAATATTGTTGTATTTAAAATTTATCAAAAATGACTGACAAAAAAGTGATCTATAAATAAAACAGTACACACTCATCATCTTAAAAAATATATGAATCCTAGCGATTAATTGAATGATTGAATGGAAATTTACGTCCCAGTCGTGAATATTTTAAATTATATCGAGACGTCACCGGCTACAGGTAATGTGGCAGAAATTGTGAACTTTGCTCAGATAATTTTATACTACAATGTTGTTTTCTATTCTTTACTTACCGACATGCTCAGATAATTTTATACTACAATGTTGTTTTCTAACCTATACTTACCGACATGCTCAGATAATTTTATACTACAATGTTGTTTTCTATTCTATACTTACCGACATGCTCAGATAATTTTATACTACAATGTTGTTTTCTAACCTATACTTACCGACATGCTCAGATAATTTTATACTACAATGTTGTTTTCTATTCTATACTTACCGACATGCTCAGATAATTTTATACTACAATGTTGTTTTCTATTCTATACTTACCGACATGCTTAGATAATTTTATACTACAATGTTGTTTTCTACCCTATACTTACCGACATGACATACAGCAACGACTACTGTCGATATCAACAGAATGACAACAAAATTGATCAGAATAATACAGCGCCACTGTTTTATAAACTGTAAACAACCTGAAACACAAAAAACAAAACAGATAAATATGTAACCAAAGCAACACAAAGTAACAATAGTACCAAAATTTGTGTGCAGTCTACAAACTATTAGGATGACCATGTTCAAATCAAAAACAAACATATAAATCAATGTCCCAATCACAATCCTTAGGCACAGTAAAATCTTTGAAACTGAGAAATTACGTTTAGCACGTAAAATTCCACTAGACAAGTTTGTCCGGGTGGTTCGGAAGGGTAAGCACTTTCTGTTTAGCTAGCTACAACAGTCATGTGTAGAATCTAAATTGAAAATAAAAGGAACCTAACTATGGAACGTTAAATATATCCTGGATAATTTTGTATACAGAGACATCATACTAAGTATAACTAAATATGTAATCAAAAACAAACATACTAATCCATGTCCGAATCACAATCCAGGAGCAAAGTAAAAACTTTGGAACTGACAAGTTAGGTTAGACATGTGGAATTCAACCACAAATAAGTGTTCTGCACAATCGTCAGAGGGTATGACTGAGTACAGCGGCGAACCCCATCGAAAAGGACGTTGTTTCGGTTTAGTTCTATATACGTCGACTCTCGTTAAGTCAAACTCGGATATGTTGAAATTCCGGATAAGTCGAAGTAAGTTTTGCGGTCCCAATTTTATTCTTATATAAATATACTGGAATTATATGTTTAAGTCGAAATCGTATAAGTCGAATTTTCGGATGAGTCGAAGTAATTTTTGGGTCCGTTGACATTAAATCATTCTAAATTTGACACACATGAGTCGAACCGGCAAACTTCTTTGATGTCTTAACTGTCACCTGTCACGTTTGTGCATGCATGATTAAGTTCCCTTTGTCGGAATAAACTGAAGTCCTTCCTTTTGTTACCTTTACCTGTGAAGAAAGAAACCCTTTCTTAATCACCTGACCATGAATCAATAATCAATAATCAGCATTATTGATCTTTAATTACATCCACGCACCTTCGGTCGATCAGTGTTCACATGTACACACAAACAGTTACCTCCCGCGTGGGTCGTTCAAATTTACAGAATGATTACCTTTGAAGTATGCGAAATGAAAACTTAATACCCAAAGCTTAATATTTTTAGTAAATTATGACGGAACGAGAATCTCTGAAGTGTGGGTGAAAACATGCCTAAAATAACCAAAGCTAAGTGATTTAATTTTCAATGGAACCTAGTAAGTTACGGTGAAGTTTCTGTTTAGTCTTCCATGCCGAGTTGCCGTCTTCAGGTTTTTCAGTCGAGAATTATTTCATCATTATTTATTTTTGTCATTACATTGTTTAATAGTATAAACATAAGTTATAAATATTGAAATAAATAATGATAAAACATTGCCGATTATGGACCAGTCAACAGTTATGAGAAGTACAACAGAGTTACATCCCATGTCAGGGACTTGCCGATTTTTAAGTCGAACTTCGGATATGTCGAACTACTTTCCACGGACCCAATAAATTCGAGATAACGAGAGTCGACTGTGTATTTGTGTTAATATAATACCATACCTTCTTTTTCATCTGTTGTATAATATATATATCCATTACTGATGACAATTAACAGAAGAAAGCACGAAATGGATATTGCAATACATGATCCAATACTACAATCTGAAATTATATGTAAAATATGAACTCCAATACTAAAATCTGAAATAAGATACAAAATATTACCTCCAATACTACAATCTGAAATTATATATTAAATGTGAACACCAACACTACAATCTGAAATTATATATAAAATGTGAACTCCAATACTAAAATCTGAAATTATATATAACATATGAACTCCAATACTAAAATCTGAAATTATATATAAAATATGAACTCCAATACTAAAATCTGAAATAAGATACAAAATATTACCTCCAATACTACAATCTGAAATTATATATTAAATGTGAACACCAACACTACAATCTGAAATTATATATAAAATGTGAACTCCAATACTAAAATCTGAAATTATATATAACATATGAACTCCAATACTAAAATCTGAAATTATATATAAAATATAAACTCCAATACTACAATCTGAAATTAGATACAAAATAATACCTCCAATACTACAATCTGAAATTATATATAAAATGTGAACTCCAATACTAAAATCTGAAATTATATAATATATAAACTCCAATACTACAATCTTAAATTATATATACAAGAGACCCAATAGGGCCTGTACCGCTCACCTTGGCTGTAAACAGCACAAAGGACACAATATATACTACATTTTAGGACCAATAACTCTGATGTGGATAATTAGATATTATGAAACTTGCAACTCGCATCTGTGACCTTGACTTTTGAACCAATGACCATAATCTATATTAAAATGATCACTGCATCAATACCAACAACATTCTAATATACATGTCTATACAAAAAGATTATAGTTTTCGAGATAATTAACCTTTTTTGGTATTGTTTTGAAACCGTGACCTTGACCTTTGGACCCATGACCTTTTTCTATACATCAAAATGATTGTTGTATCAATACCTACAACAATCTAATATACATGCTTATACAAAAATTTAATAGTTTTCAAGATAATAAACCATTTCAGTATTCTTTCGCATCTGTGACCTTGACCTTTGAACCAATGACCTTAATCTATATATCAAAATGATCGTTACATCAATACCAACAATATTCCAATATACATGCCTATACAAAAAGTTTATAGTTTTCGAGATAATTAACCTTTTTGGTATTGTTTTACTACTGTGACCTTGACCTTTGGACCCATGACCTTTTTCTATACATCAAAATGATCGTTGTATCAATACCTACAACATTCTAATATACATGCCTATACAAAAAGTTAATAGTTTTCAAGATAATGAACCATTTCAGTTTTTTTTTCCATCTGTGACCTTGACCTTTGAACCCATAATCTATATATCAAAATAATCGTTACATCAATACCAACAATATACTAATATACATGCTTATATAAAAAGTTTATAGTTTTTGAGATAATAAATAATATAAGAAAGGTAAACAAGAGGCCCATGGGCCTTAACGCTCACCTGAGGAAGAGTACATATCTTATGCAGAGGTTCAATGGTCAATGACATTAATAAAAGAGAATATCAAAATTTTCAGCAGTAAGGGCCAATAATATGCAAGTATTTTTGCAAGTTAATTATAATAATTATTATATAAGGATGCTATATATAACATAATTAAAGTCTAGCTACAATATATAATATAAACAGCTAAAACATCTGTATATTAAAATGTGCATTAGGCCAATACCTACAATATTCCAATATACATGCCTATACAAAGAGTTTATAGTTTTTGAGATAATTAACCATTTAAGTATTCGTTTGCATCTATGACCTTGACCTTTGAACCTATGACCTTCATTCATATATCACAATGATTGTTGTGCAAATGCCTACAATATTCCAATATACATGCCTATACAAAAAGTTTATAGTTTTTGAGATAATTAACCATTTAAGTATTCATTTGCATCTATGACCTTGACCTTTGAACCTATGACCTTCATTCATATATCAAAATGATCGATTAGCCAATACCTACAATATTCTAAAATACATGCCTATACAAAAAGTTTATAGTTTCTGAGATAATTAACCATTTAAGTAGTAGTTTGCATCTATGACCTTGACCTTTGAACCTATGAACTTCATTCATATATCAAAATGATCGTTGTGCAAATGCCTACAATATTCTAATATACATGCCTATACAAAGAGTTTATAGTTTTTGAGATAATTAACCATTTAAATATTCGTTTGCAGCTATGACCTTGACCTTTGAACCTATGACCTTCATTCATATATCAAAATGATCGTTAGACCAATTCCTACAATATTCCAATATACATGCCTATACATAAAGTTAACAGTTTTTTAGATAATTGACCATTTAAGTATTCGTTCGCATCTTTGACCTTGACCTTTGAACCTATGACCTTCATTCATATACCAAAAT
The DNA here is from genome assembly GCA_021292105.1 of Anadara kagoshimensis. NCBI lineage: Eukaryota > Metazoa > Mollusca > Bivalvia > Arcoida > Arcidae > Anadara > Anadara kagoshimensis. Next base: position 32,368,767 of record CM037866.1, read on the forward strand.
GATCGTTAGGCCAATACCTACAATATTCCAATATACATGCCTATACAAAAAGTTTATAGTTTTTGAGATAATTAACAATTTCAGTACTTGTTTACATCTGTGACCTTGACCTTTGAACCCATGACCTTTATTCATATATCAAAATGACCATTGTGCCATTACCTACAATATTCTGATATACATGCCTATACAAAAAATTCATAGTTTTGCAGATAAATAACTATTTTGGAATTCTTGGACATCTGTGACCTTGACCTTTGAACCAATGACCCTGATCTATGTATCAAAATGATCATCATGTCAATACCTACAAATAACTGAAAATCCTACGCCATTATCACAAAAAATGTTAAAAAATAGCATTTTTTATCAAAGGTCAAAAACTGGGACATGACCTTGACCTTCGACCTTGACATCAATTGGAAGAAAATTGCAAGACAAGATCAACAGTGAAAACTCCATACAATTATCTTCAGCCTTTATGAAGTTATAACAATAAATGTCTCATTTTAAAAAATACGTAATTTTACGCAAAAAACGCGTAACCCAGGTATGCTGAATTCAAATATCCAATCAAAATTTACCTGCACCTTTTGGTTTCAGAGAAGAAGATTTTTTTGTCTTTTTGCTATTTTTAGTAACAGTAGCCTTTGGCCATGTGAGCTAAAAATGTGAACTCCAATTCTACAATCTGAAATTATATATAAAATGTGAACTCCAATACTACAATCTGAAATTATATAATATGTGAACTCAATACTACAATCTGAAATCATATATAAAATGTGAACTCCAATACTACAATCTGAAATTATACAATATGTGAACTCAATACTATAATCTGAAATTATACATAAAATATAAACTCCAACACTACAATGTAAAATTATATATAAAATATGAACTCCAATACTACAATCTGAAATTATATATCAAATGTGACATCCAATACTACAATCTGAAATTATATATCAAATATAAAACTCAAATAATGCAATCTTACATTATACATAAAATATGAACTCAATACTACAATCTGAAATTATATATAAAATGTGAACTCCAATACTACAATCTGAAATTATATATTAAATGTGAACACCAATACTACAATCTGAAATTATATATAAAATGTGAACTCCAATACTACAATCTAAAATTATATATAAAATGCGAACTCCAATACTACAATCTGAATTTATATATAAAATGTGAACTCCAATACTACAATCTGAAATTATATATTAAATGTGAACACCAATACTACAATCTAAAATTATATATAAAATGCGAACTCCAATACTACAATCTAAATTATATATAAAATGTGAACTCCAATACTACAATCTGAAATTATATATTAAATGTGAACACCAATACTACAATCTGAAATTATATATAAAATGTGAACTCCAATACTACAATCTAAATTATATATAAAATGCGAACTCCAATACTACAATCTGAAATTATATATTAAATATGAACTCCAATACTACAATCTGAAATTATATATCAAATGTGAACTCCAATATTAAAATCTAAAATTATATATAAAATGTGAACTCCAATACTACAATCTGAAATTATATATAAATGTGAACTCCAATATTAAAATCTAAAATTATATATAAAATGCGAACTCCAATACTACAATCTGAATTATATATAAATGTGAACTCCAATACTTAAATCTAAAATTATATATAAAATGTGAACTCCAATACTACAATCTAAAATTATATATAAAATGTGAACTCCAATACTACAATCTAAAATTATATATTAAATGTGAACACCAATACTACAATCTGAAATTATATATAAAATGTGAACTCCAATACTACAATCTAAAATTATATATAAAATGCGAACTCCAATACTACAATCTGAAATTATATAATAAATATGAACTCCAATACTACAATCTGAAATTATATATCAAATGTGAACTCCAATATTAAATCTAAAATTATATATAAAATATGAACTCCAATACAACAATCTGAAATTATATGTAAAATGTGAACTCCAACACTACAATGTAAAATTATATATAAAATGTGAACTCCAATACTACAATCTGAAATTATATTTAAAATATGAACTCAATACTACAATCTGAATTATATATAAAATGTGAACTCCAATACTACAATCTGAAATTATATGTAAAATGTGAATTCCAATACTACAATGTAAAATTATATATAAAATGTAAACTACAATACTACAATCTGAAATTATATGTAAAATGTGAACCCCAATACTACAATCTGAAATTATATTTAAAGTATGAACTCCAATACTACAATCTGAATCTGAAACTAAATATAATAAAATTCTGCTTTATACAAATCAAAGTTTGTGCTCATTGGTATACCGGTTGTTTGTTGAAACATTTTAATGCCAAACATATCAAGTTTGTTGTCTATCAAATACTGTAACATTTTCAATATTTCTTGTTTGCAGTTCGTATGGTGATTGACAAAATAACAAGAATTCCCGAGAAAAGTTTTTTTTCACATTCTTTCAATTTACAATGTAGGTTATTTATATATATATATACGAGACTCTGGTACGTTGTCGTTTCTTAACATTTTGTACACAAAAAATCATTCTGTAATTTGTAATTACCCACTATAATTACAGATTGAATTTATTATTAGAAACGATGACGACCCCTTTGAGGTTTATTTACTGTTAACAACCACGTGTTACCTATGCCCCACATGATCGATTTTATAGAAGATTTCCATTAAATGATTTAGACGATCGCCAGCTAGTGTTCATATAAGAAGGGTTTTTTTTATTTTGCTAAATAATTCCTTAGTACATTACTTAGTGGGGTGTATAAAATTAACATTACATTTCTGCCCAAATATTGATGTTATGTCGTTTTAGAGGATTTTTTATGAAAAAATTACTTTGAAAAACCCTTAATTGAACAATGCGCCAGTTCACTTACCATAAAAATATGCCTCCATCGACGAACTTTCGATGAACGTTGTAGGATAGCCTTCTATACCACATATGCACGTCAGTTGTCCTTTGCCTGTGAACGGACCACCGTGATTGGTTTTAATAATTCCGGTGTAATTTAGAAATGTTGCATTATATTTGCTGGCCGTGTGATGGTCACAGTCTGATTGTTCAGTTGTTAAACCTTCGACTTTTGAATTCTGAAATGAAAAAAAGGCTTTTTGGGAAACTTGTTTAACTATTTTTCTTAGTGTACATATATCAGTCATAATGAAATCTGAATGCATTGTGTAAATCAAAAATAAACATACTGTCCAATGTCCAAATCATTATTAAAAACGCAATGTAATTTTTTTCCTAACGTGCATCTACCAGTCACAATGAAATCTGAATACATAGCGTTAATAAAATATCGACATACCGGATACTGTCCAAATCACAATTTAAAACGCCAAGTAAAAACTTTGAAAACTGGTAAATTCAATTAATAACTGAATTCCCGCAAGAGAGGTGGGGCCGGGTTCTCCGGTACAGAAAGTACGGCTAAGTTAGCTATAATCGTCACGTGTAAAATCGAAATTTAAAACTCAACAAGCAACTGTGATCACTGCGGTAGCTTAGTTTGTGGAGTGCTCGCTTCGTATGTGGTAGTTAGTGGGTTCAAACCCCGACTGGTCTGACCAAAACTTAAAAAGAGGTAAAGACTGTTCTTTCGCCAAGCAATTGGCATGTAAAACATAGCACTGCCGTGCTTTTGTACGGCGTAGTTGAGAAAATGGTGTCGTGGTAAGACAGAATATAACCGAAAATCCCCCCGGGGGGTCGATCTATGCGTAGTCCGACGGATGTTTTTTTGGAAAAAGAAACAATGTACCAAACCATGTATTGCTAAATTAAATGGTAGAAACTAATAATTTCATAAATATATGAAAAATGAATACATTCAGTAATTAAAATTTAATAAAGTCGTACCCGATCGTTTTGTCATTTCGGATAGAGAGAAAGTAGAGTTTTTCAGACCTTACCGCCGCTATGAGGAGGTACATTCTAGCGGTTGTTCGTAACTGGATCATTTGCTGTTAAATCTGGGTTTTAATAAATTGCTGATTATCACTCACAATATTCCCGTTTCATGTTAATGGTGAAGTATTTAAAATCCACATGTGGCCATTTGCACACAACACTGTACGAATTATCTCCCTTTCACGAAAGTGAAATCTAATCGATAAACAGTTTTAAAATATGACAAAATTGCCTCAACATCAAAATACGTTATCATACCCTTCAAAATAAATTTAAAGTACCGTAGATTTCATGAAGAATTAATTAAATCAACCTGCCATTGCTGTTTATTTCATAAAAAGTTATGATTTTACATCGTAGAACGCAAACTTCTCGGACTACTTTTTATTGTAAACACGAGATCAGTTGCCAAATTGCAGAAATTATTGGATGCATCCCGTCGCAATATTTACTACATTCCGAAATGTATTCCAAAAATTTATTCCAAATGTGCTTATGTAACCAAATGCATTACCCGTCTCAGAATACATACAGATATATTTCTTTCACGCTCATTTACAGGCGCACTATTTCCATGCGTATTCATATCTTATAATTTCATAGCAAAGAAGCCCGATATCTTGAAAAAGCGAAAGCAAAGTACGCGTTCACTATATATATCGTGAAACGTCGTACAAAAATAAAAGCCAAGGGTCTTTCGGATGCCTTGTGTCACGGCAGGCGAGACATGTTGAAGAAACCATACTGCCCTTAGCGCACTACAAATGTCATTTTTTTACCACTTTAACTATAGTTGGCGACGTCTCGATATAAGTGATAAATGACTGTAAAGTAAAGTTCAATTTAATTAATCAATCTGTCGACCTTGAAATACAATAGACTGGCTAAGGATCGTTGACCTTATTTCGGAAGAACAAAAAAATACAATAGACTGGCTAAGGATCTTTGACCTTATTTCGGAAAGAACAAAAAAATACAATAGACTGGCTAAGGATCGTTGACCTTATTTCGGAAAGAACAAAAAAATACAATAGACTGGCTAAGGATCTTTGACCTTATTTCGGAAAGAACAAAAACATACATTAGACATTGGATTACTTACTTCACTCTGAAATCTCCACATCATCGTAAAATTTTCATTCGCTTTTATGCAAGGTGAAAAACATTGAAACGATTTTTCACGGGGCACAAGAGCGCAACTAGTGGGTGGATCTGAAAAAAAAATAAAAATCACACATATCAATCCATGTCAAAAATCACAATTACAAAGCCAAGCAAAGCAAGTAAGACCGGGTGCTCCTCGAAGTCAGAAACCACTAGCTTTAGATCTCAAACAGAAATTGCTTAAATTTCCAATAACCACTGTCCTTGCCATTTTAGATTTGTGATTGATATATATTTTTAGCTTTCAGATTTCAAATAGATATTCATTTTAGAACACTATTTCCAATAGAGTTGAGTGAAGTAAGGCCGTTGTCAAGCCCAGTCAAGATTCTTTCACTTATATCAAGGCGATCAGTTCGTGGACTGTGTAGGAAACCAAAGTGGCCGGAGAAACCGCCAACATTCGGCAAGCGAGTTGGCAATTTTCTCGCTCTTGAATCTATCCGAGTGGCATTAAAACCTACATAATGAGAGGTCCTGTGATCGCGGGTGTTTTAGACCACATGGCAAGCAAAGCCTCGATTTCAAAGGATAATTGTTTTTCAATTTTCAGATTTCGAATGAAAATTGTTCACAGCTTTATAATTTTTAAGTTAATTCATCACATCTATTGATGGTCTATCTGAGCTGTCGATGGTGATTGTTCTCACTTTCCGCAATTAATTTTATATTTATTTATCTAATGATCTTATTTATTTATTTATTTATTTATTTATTTTGTTTTTTTTTTAAATCCAAGAGTTAAATGAATGCTTGCTTAATGTGTGTTCCGTTATTCATGGTCTAGAGGATACTACTAAAGACGGGTAATTTATCTCTTGTCAGCAGACGGCGAAGAAGCAGTAAACAAACACGACAAACATTGGTTGTCAGTGTATATTACGCATGCTCGAAATCGGAAACGTATTTTAATAGGATGAGATGGGTTCTAACAGCCGTTCATGGAAAATTATTTAAAGTGGAAAAAGTATTCTCAGAGAGAGAGAGAGAGAGAGAGAGAGAGAGAGAGAGAGAGAGAGAGAGAGCGTCCACGGGAAAGTATTTAAGGGGGGGAGAAAGCAAGAGAGAGAGAGAGAGAGAGAGAGAGAGAGCGAAAAAGAGAGAGAAAGAGAGAGAGAGAGAGACCACGGGAAAGTATTTGAAGCGGAAAAGGTGTTCTGGGAGAGAGAGAGAGAGAGAGAGAGTCCACGGGAAAGAATTTAAAACGGAAAAGGTGTTCTGAGAGAGTGTGTGTCCACGGAAAGTATTCAAAGCAGAAAAAGTGTTCTAAAAGAAAGGGAGAGAGAGATGCCCCAACCTTTGATATAGGAACAACTTCATCCCGTATTAGTGGGGACACCACAAACGAACTGGGGTCAAATAACGCATCCCCAGATCTACGCTAGGTTAGTTAGATGACATTTTTCGATGGATGAGGTTTATGTTGTGTGAGGATATCTGACATTGTCTAATTGAACTATCTCACACTGTCCACATTGCCTATTGAGAGAGAGAGAGAGATAGGGAGAGAGAGAGAGAGAGGAGAGAGAGAGAGAGAGAGTGTGTGTGTGTGTGTGTGTGTGTGTGTGTGTGTGTGTGACGTACAGACCATATCCTCTTCTTCCAGCTTGAACACCAGATACTTCTCGCGACTTATTCTACATCTCCAACTGCCAACATCTTGATTGGTCAAGAAATTCAGTGACATAAATATACCACTGCCATTGGTTGAGTACACATATTTTTCACCCAATGTCCTATCAGCCGTACAATACCTGCTTGTACAGCCAGTCAGAGGGCTGTCAGAATTTTTCGACCATGATGCTTGCCATTCCGATTGGTTGAATATTAAGCAACTAAAAGTTATGTTTTGTCCAATAATGGGCTTGGCATTAATTGTGAGTGACAAAATAACTTTACCTGAAAATATAAATATACAAAAGTCATTCCATTTTCCGTCAATTTAAACTTATCTACAACAACTTGAAGTAAAAAAGTAAGTAAGAGTATAAACCAGTATATTTTCGTCTCAAAAATGATTGCTCATTCTCTCTTATGTTCAGTACAGTTGAGTTGAGGATTACGCTGATGGTGGTACACAACACGATTCTTTATCGTGCCACACCTTTCGCGACACGAAACATCGTTTATTTTAAGTTCCCACCCGAAAGAACCATGACTTTTATTTCGTAATGCCAACTGCTTGGCGAAAAAATAAAGTCACATTTATGAATATTTCACTTATATCGAGACGTCGCTAGCTATAAGCGAAGGTGTAGAGATGTTGCCTGTGCGTTGCGCTGATGGCATTATACAGCGTGCATACTTAGCGTGCAAAGCCCACCGTGACAAAGGGGCCTCGTTTATTTTAAGTTTCCATCCGAAAGAACCGTGACTTTCATTTCGTAATGCCGAGTGCTTGGCGAAAAAACAGTCACTACCCACTTTCAAGTCTTGGGTCAGACCCGGCCGAGGTTCAAACCAACGACTTCCCACATACATTGTACGGCGCGAGCACTCTACAAACTGCGCTACCGCAGTGGTTTATGTTCAGTACAGATCTGTCGAAATTTAAACATAGTTCCGAATCATCTCATCTCGCAGATTTCAGTTCATCGAACTGTTTCATGGCAGAACAAACTTTTCCATGGGTAAACTTGATACACAAAGAATGCTCTTTTTGGGGCGTACTTTAAGCGTTCCGCTAGACCTGTTGATACTAGACAATTGTGTTAAACACATGTCAGATGCCGTAACGAATATTTTGTTAATCAAAGCACTGATAGTGCTGAACGTAGGAAAGTAGTGATGATGATGGTTATGGTTCTGCTGTTGCCTATGATGATGATGATTATGATTATGATGATGGTGATTGATGAGAATGTGACATGAGTAGTTACTGATGAAGATGGTGACGATGAATATGATTTCATTTTTTGATGTTGATGTGACATGAGAAGTTCTGTTGAAGACGATGAATCATGATGCTGCTGCTGCTGCTGCTGCTGCTGCTGCTGATGATGATGATGATGATGATGATGATGATGATGATGATGATGATGATGATGATGATGATGATGATGATGATGATGACGATGATGATGATGATAACAGTGTTGGTGACATGAATTCTACTACTGATGGTTATGATGATAAAGAAGATGATATGACATGAATAGTGATGATGATGGTGGTGATGATGATGATTATGCTGCTGCTGCTGCTGCTGCTGCTGCTGCTGCTGATGATGATGATGATGATGATGATGATGATGATGATGATGATGATGATAATGATGTTGATGATGATGATACAAAACCTTGTTATCTGAAAATATACAATGATTTTGTAGTAGCAACAGCACTACTAATTTCAGTCAGAAATCATAACCAACATCTTTTACATTAGAACTCTCAATGGTAATTCATCATCATAATCATCATCATCATCATCACTCCTCATCATCATCACTCCTCATATTACATTATCATCAACATGAAGACATCATCGTCATCACCATGCATCATCATTACCATCATCGTTTGCAGCAGCAGTAGAACCCATGTCACCACTATCAGCGCCATCATCATCATAATCATTATCAGAAATCCTAATGTCATCGTCATCATTATCATAATCATTATCAGAAATCCTCATGTCACATCATTAATGTGGTAACAACATCATCATTGTCATCATCATCATAGCTCTTAATGTCACATAATCATCATGGTGACATCATTATCATCAGCGGCAGAAGTACTAAATGTCAAAACGACCACCATAAGCATAATCATCTTCATCAGATCATCGTCATTAGAAATCCTCTTGTCACATCATCATCAAGATGAAGACGGTGTCTTTATCATCATCACCATCATGAGTTATCAACATCATAATCAGCTTCAGCAGAACTGAATGTCATCACCACCACCATCATCATCACCATCTTCATCAGATGATCATTATCATCATCACCACCATCATCACGATGATCATAATGATTATTATTACCGTGTTCATGATGAATAGTTCTGATGGTGATGACGACCACGATGATGATAATGATGATGATGATGATGATGGTGATGATGATGATGATGATGATGATGATGATGATGATGATGATGATGATGATGATGATGATGATGATGATGATGATGATGATGATGATGATGATGATGATGATGATGAAAACAGCAGGGTTATGTTGTTGAACAATAGCTTTAACAGAACTCCAAATGGCAATTCAACACCACCACCACCATCATTATATTATCATCATCATCATAATCATCATCATCATCATCATCATCATCATCATCATCATCATCATCATCATCATCATCAAAATTCCACCTGTTACATTTTCATCAACATATAGACATCATCATCATCATCGTCATCACAATGATTATCATCATCAGCAGCAGCAGCAGCAGAACCCATGTCAGACTATCTCCAACATCATTATTAAAATCATTATCAGAAATCTTTATGTCACATTATTAACATGGTTACATCATCATCATCATGGGCAGCAACAGAACTCATGTCACCATAATCATCATCATCATTATAGCTCATCATCATCATCATTGGCAGCATCAGAACTTAATGTCATCATCACCATCATTATCATCATCTTCATCACAATCATCATTATCATCATCATTGACATCAACAGAACTTATATTATCATCATCATTGTCATCGTCGTCAGCAACAGAACTCAATGTCACCACTATTATCATCATCTTAATCAGATCATCATGTCACATCATCATCAATATAGTGTCATCATCACATTAAACACCTTCACCATGACCAGCTACTTCCTTTGATTTGCATTTGATACATTAATTAACTTGTTTCCTCTCTTTTTAAGTCATTAATTTAAGTGATTGAATACACAATTAATTTGAAAAAAAAAATAAAATGAAAATTTAAAAAAAATCATTTAAATGTAATTAAAATTATTGTTGAATAAACATAAATTGACCAAGTGAGCTTCAAAAGCCTGAATTGATATAATTCTGACACAACCTATATATAGCCCCTAAGCTAACAATTTGCATCTCCAATTACAGAAGTTGTCCAGGCAACTGTCTCTTTCAGAAGTTTGTTGACAAGAATGGTGTACAAAAGGGGGCAAATTTGTAACTGAAATTCCAATAATCCTATGCTACAATAAAATTAGATCTACTTTGAATTTAAGTATTATTAGGTGGTCAGATAATTTTATTTTACCGATTGTAAATGTCCAGGTAATTTACTCCCGCTGTGAGGCCAACTGAATAAATAGTCTAAAGAACCAGACATCGTTCTATTTATAGTTGACAGTGTCTACCTAAACTTTACAGAGTTGCTATTCTTTCAGAATTTCATTTTTATCAGCTTCTATTTAACGGATTAATTATCAAGTTGCCACCAGGATTTTTATGAATTAAATATAAGGTAAGAATAACACAATCTCGGACTTTGCATTTTTTTCTGTGCAAGTTTATCATACACGTAGAATTTTTTGATGACTTTTTTTGTTACCGGAGATGGCATTTAAAAGAATAAAAGATAAAAGTAACGTGTACGTTTAAAAACTGAAATCCCGATAATGATGCTCAACTTGGTCGTACATTTTCGATGTAAAAGAAAAAAAATTCTATATTTAGATCGCTGATGTAAAATATTTGTTTACATACGGGCTACTGTAGTTTAACATGCGTAAGATCTTCTAGATCTACTCAATATTTTCTAAACGGACGACGTGAAATAATTTTTTAACCACGAAAAAAATTGTTTTTATTTATTACATCAGTAGCCAAAATATTGTTTGAATGTGTCATTTTAGCGTGTAGTATAAAATGAATCTTTAAGTGGAAGTTCTGCCACTGACCAATCAAATCCATTGCCTAATTATATATAGTCCGTAGGCTAGGTGGACCCACCGTGCACCCCCCCCCCCCCCCCAGATCCTCCGACACCACTTTTTTCTAGTACCTTAGGGTGTCTAGTAATGGAATCGGGATGTTTCCCAGAAATAAGTTGGGATGCTCTTCATGAAAAACTTCAATGTTTAAGAGTACCTGAAAGTTTTCAGTAAATTTCTCTATTAGGGGTAGGGGAACGTTTTTATCTTTGTTTTCAATATTATTATGCAGATACATGTCATATTTGGTACCATTGTAAAAGGAACATATTCAGCTTTTATAAAATACAAAGTTGGTTGATGTAGCTGCTTCTATGTCGTCACCATGACGTCATAAACACAAGTTTTGAGGAAAAACGCTATAAAATCGTGTCAATTCATCCTTTATAGAATTATTTCTGTACAGCATAATAAAACACATTAAGACAAAGTATGTTTTCCATTTACTTAATGAATTGTAGTTATAAATGATCATATATTCTCATCTTCGATAAAAAACACCACTCTTTTAGAAAAAATATATTAAAGATAGGCATTTTTAAAAAAATGATCGAAACGGGGTAGGGTAACGTTTTTATCTTTGTTGTCGATGATATTACGTAGATATAGATCATATTTGGTATCATTGTAAAGGGAATAGCCTCAGCTTTTATAAAATACAAACTTGATTGGTGTAGCTATGATTGTGACGTTTCCATGACGTCATAAACTCAATTTTTGAAGAAAAACGCTATAGAATCATTTGAAATTATACTATATGAATTTATTTCTGTACCACCCAACAAAACACGTTGAAACACTGTATGCTTTTCATTTACTTCATAAATCGTTGTTATAGATGATCATAATTCTCATTTTAAAGTAAAAACGCCACCCAGTTATGAAAAAATATATTGATTTAAAGATACCCTTTTATTTAAAGTTGATCGAATCTTAAGATTAATAGTTTTCACGATTAAAGTGACCCAGTATGTTTCATATTTGAAGAGAGAGAGGGAGATATTGACTGATTAGAATTATTCCCTTGGCCCCCATCGGCCCTAGACCCATCGTCTCTGGAAGCTAGCATCTAGCAATGATATAATTCTCATCCCCTTTAAAAAAAATCCTGTATAGTTCTCAACCCCCCCCCCCCCTTTTCAAAAAAACCTGGATAGTTCTCAACCCACCCCCCCTTTCAAAAAATTCTGGATCCGCCCCTGAACATCTATGAAACAATAACTGTGAAATGTAAATCACAGTATTTATTATTTGCCGAACAAATTTTCAATATATAATTGTTAATAGTTGGTACAACAAACTCCTGAGAGACATATAACCCCGTCCCAAACATCGTCAAGGTGGCCTTGTCCTTTGACCTATGCACTTAATGTGATGTGCAACACATCGTCACATGTTTGTTTACATTTGTGTAAACGTTGATCAAAATCCTTTCATAGATGTGGGAGATGTGTGAGACATAGACCAGAAGCAGAGTTCAATCAAGAAATGTATTTTGTGGGGGTCATCCCGGCGCAGACATTGAAAAAACAGGGGTCATGTTTTCAATAGTTTGATTCACATTATAGCATATATGTAAATGAAAAGTATAAATGAGAAAGAGGTAGAATTGGATTTATTCAAAACTCGAATATTAAGTCGACTAACAATATGTTTTTGTAGGACAAAATCATTAGTGACTGCGACTGGGAAAATGGGTCCAGTTGCGCTCTGACGTCAAACTGAGAAAATTGAATAGAAAGTTTGACGTCACACGTTGTGCACCTTGCATTGAAATTGATGATGGAGTTAAGGCAAACAGAAATTTATCAAGCAATCAAACGACCGTATTTAAACTGGTGCTTCATGATTGTGTATTTGTATTAAAATGTACATTTTCAAAATTATAATCAATCTACAGTTATAGAATAAAATAATGAATACGCGCACACGTTTAATCTAAAACGTTTGATTGACATGACTTATAAACACGCTCGATTTGACGTTTTCAGACGGTCCTCAAGCAATACGACGGCGAGCATCACTGTTTTTTTAAATGGCCCTATTGCCAACCTTTTTTAAAATTAATTCATTCATTTATGTTATGGTCATGTTTTAAATCAACTCGACTGAATTGACGATGAATATTTCACGATTCCTCAAAATTGAAGCGGGATGTAGCTAAAACACTGGTTTTAAATAAATCTGGTAAACCACGTCATCAATCAAATTTTCATTGGTACTTAATTGGGGGGTCAGAATAGAAGTTTTATACACGATTCAAATAGATACACAGGGGCTCGATATCCCCTAGATCGAGTTGTGCATTGAAAGGGTACTAACAGCTAAGATAAAATGTCTTCTATTACGTCCGTACTGGGACGGTCACAAATTAGACCTCCGATTGTATGTTCATGTTGTATCCATGTAGTCATGTTCATGGAAGTCATGCCGGTTCATGAATGCCGAATTTTGCATATTGTCGACATACTGAATTATCAAACACATACAACATTTATTTATTTATTTATTTATTTATTTATTTATTTATTTATTTATTTATTTATTTATTTATTTATACTGTTATAAAAATAGGTAGCTTTATGTCACTCTAAGTACTGTGTGTTATTGATGTTGTCGAATTTAAAATTGATTCACCTAAAGCTCTGATAATCCTATTTTCCCTCGTTTAATAATTAATTTAAGAATAGGCAATAAACAAAATAAAAATTCGTCACTTTCTATGGATCTTTTCTTCGTTTTCTGTACATCTCCCCGTATTAGAAATAGATACAATTTAGTCAAGACAAGAAAACCATGTCTGTCCTGCTAAACAAAATAAAAAATCCTTTAGAGTATTAAATCACGGATATGTTAACAACAATACTTATATTTTTAAAAAGAAAATAAATAAAAGATTTTTAACCACATATTATGTTACTTTTCATGGATGGTGTTTTCAAATCAGAGTCATTTGCTGATTTTTTTTAAATTGTAAAAATTTGAAAATTAGCACTTGACATAAGTATCATATTGTCCAGAAATCCGAATGATATTAAATGAGATTGAGTTTTATATAGGCCTAGTTTCCTCTGGATAAGCTTGCGACTCTAAACATCTTGATATGATTTAACCTCTGACAAGAGCTGCTTGATATGATGATTTTCTAAAAAAAATATATACAGTCAAACCTGTCTATAAAGGCCACACAGGGAAGTCAGTAAAAGTGGCCTTTATAGGCAGATGACCCTTATATACAGGTTCAAATAAGATGTACAAAGAGCAATCTGGATATCATTAAACTGGCCTTTAAAGGCAGGTGGCCCTTATATAGAGGTGACCTTTAAGGCAGGTTTAACTGTATATGGACACGGGGGTCTTGTGCCAGAAACCCCTGAATAGCAAAAGCATGTGACTGGCAATATGATACATGTAATTATGTGAATAAGGCTGATTGTAGTGCGCAGTCAGGGTAATTGGGAAAAATGGAGTTTTACGCCAAAGGCGTGAAACCTTACATTTTCACTTATATTGAGACTAAAAGTTGGAAGGTGGATAAAACTGGAGCGCCCGGATAAACCCCTGACCCAAATGGGCTTCGAAGATAGGTGGTAGGAGGCGCTGTATCCGTATTTGCGCTCTAGACTACTCGGCTACCGAGGCCCGCGGGTGAGTTATGAGTGTAAGCTTGCCGAAATGCAGTGTTGTTGCTGTTAATGTCAAATGTAGTTACTACCTACGGTTACCTAGTTTGACGTACAAATAGCTGTGCCACTTGTTTTTCAACTTGCTTTTTATTGATATTTTGTCTACATGACCATTTAATATCATTGTATATTAACATATTATTTCCACGCATTGTTTTTTAGCAGATGAAGGATGCGAGTTCCCTACCATAAAGGGTACATTTATTTAAAATATGTGTAATTATGTAATGTATAAAAGCTTATACATTACATAAGTCCATGACCATGTTTCAATTTTTTTCAAACGGTTGAATTGATGTGTGTATATGTCGCTAAATAATGTCTCTTTAGAGCCAAATAGTTAATGTTTCCCACCACCTTGACCTTTCTGATATGACCTTGGTTCAAGGTCATGACTCACCTTTTGACCATGAAGATTATCATGTGAAGTTTTATGACAGTCGTCCCAAGGAATTAGGAACTATGGCCCGGACATAACTAACAGGGACAGACGGACATGGCGATTCCTATGTAACCCCTCAAACTAGTTTGTAGGGGTATAAATATGCGTATTTGTTAAATATTTGGATTGATGAGGGTACTTTAACGGTAGTATAAATACACTACTGGGATTTACTTCCAAACCAATCCATCAGTAGTCCCAATATGTTTGTCTTTTCTTGACTTATTTTGTATGGCTGTATTTTTTTTTTTTATTTCTTGATTACATCGGCTGTGTTGTGCATATCTTATACATGTTAGGATATTTCACTCTTTTTATGGACATATACATTTAAATGCATACCATTGCGGTAGCTCAA
The DNA here is from genome assembly GCA_021292105.1 of Anadara kagoshimensis. Lineage (NCBI taxonomy): Eukaryota > Metazoa > Mollusca > Bivalvia > Arcoida > Arcidae > Anadara > Anadara kagoshimensis. The sequence goes on from CM037866.1 coordinate 32,384,327, forward strand.
TTGGTAGAGTGCTCGCTCTGTAAGTGGGAGGTCGTGGGTTCGAACCCGGACTGGGTCTGACCCAAGACTTGAAAGTGGGTAGTGACTGTTCTTTCTCCAAGCACTCGGCATTACGAAATGAAAGTCAGGTTCTTTCGGATGGAAACTTAAAATAAACGAGACCCCGTGTCACGGTAGGTGTGGTACTATAAAGAACCCTGTTGTATAATGCCATCAGCACAACGCACAGGCAAAATTGTTGCTCATTCATTCGCCTATTGCTGGCGACGTCTCATTATAAGTAAAATCTTCCTAACACGTGACTTATTGTTAAATATAAATTTATTTCATTAAATATTTTCAAAATTCCAAGTGTTGATCTTTTATATGATTTATTAGAAATAAAAAATAAATAAAACGCATTTATCTCCAATATACGGGTATTGGTGGCAAAAAGTCACAATTTTTCATTCAAAACGCGCAGGTTATCATCAAACATAAATTCCAACCCTAATTTCTTGAGTATTTTTGTAAAACTTACGTTTACGGACAAATTAATTGTTCCACTCTCTTTACATTAGATGGTAAACATATATTATAATCTAATATCTAATTTAAAATATAAGTCAATTATTGGGTGTAAAAATGCCAAAATTTGGTATTTTTCCTCTTTCCATGTTAGCGAAATGGAGTGGCATATTTGTATTTTATGGTGTCGTCATGTTAGGTTACCATGGTAACGGATATACATTTGAAACATAAAAAAACAAATCTGATTATTGAAGAACATAAAATATTTACTGAGGATAATCTTTTCAATTTTTGTTGCAAATGCATGAAAATTTCTTTGAAATAAATATTCAGATCTTGTAAAATTGAAAAAAAAGTTCTGTAAATGTTGTAATCTAAGAGATTTAGTCTAGTTAAGGACTTTTTCTGTAAAAAACACAGAATAGTAAATCCTTCATAACTTTAAGAATAATTGAGATATTTATCTCAAATTTTCAGGTAATGTTATTAAGTCTCGGTGCTTTTGAAAAATGCAAAAATCTGAAAATGCGATTTTTGCGCATCTTGACCCATTTTCCCAGTCACCGTCACATTATATAAGGGTCAATGAATTAATGCCCCCTTCTAGACCCTACAGACATAATATTTGGACGAAACCAAGATGGACATTGTGGTTTTTATGTAGCACCCCACACAAAAAACTTCGTTTGCGGGGTTGAAATAAAACTTACCATTTTCTTTATATTCCAGATCATTGCTTACAACTATTAGTGCCACAGACAATGTACTCAGTATATAGTAGTTCAACCAATTGTGCCACCTGAAAAAGAATCAATACATGATGACCTAATTTTCTATTGTCAACGTTTCTTTCTATGCAGCAATATACCTGCTTCTCCTGCTTATGGTGTATTTGTTTCCCAATTAACACACTATGGTAGAGCTTGTTTCCACTATAATGACTTTGTACAACGATGTAGCCTGCTTGCAAATAAATTGTTGACTCAGGTATATTGTAAGCCTAGGCTTATCAAGGGTTTCGAAAAGTTTTATGCCCGTCATCACAGTATTGTTGATAAGTTTGATGTTTCTGTGTCTAGGATTGCCCTGGATATATTTGATTACACACATGGCGGGTGTAGCTAGCTAAACAGGAGGTGCTTACCCTTCAGGAGCACCCAGCCTCACTTCCCTGGTGGAAATTCACATGTCTAACCTAATTTGTCAGTTCCAAAGTTTTTACTTTGCTTCTGGTTTGTGATTCGGACATGGACTAGTATATTTGTTTTTGATTCATAAAGCTTAATCTACAGTACAGACCGGTTAAAAGTTTAACATTTAGGTAACAATTTTTACAAGCTCGGCTGACGAATGGCGGAGATATAGATAACCAGTGGCCAAAACACAATCGATTGCTAGATAGCAGCTGCCAAAAAGCCGTCAAGATAAGCTGCATAATTTCGTAACATAGTGTTTAACTTTCTACAGGTCCATACTGTAATTTTAAACTACATGTAGAACAGTCTTTTGTGGAGAGAAATGTCCTTATTCCCAACCTGCGGACGGACGGACAATAAATTTGTGCGCGATACAAAATCTATCCATAAACATGTATGATATTGAACGGGCAAGATATTGTGGCGGACGGTGAAACGAATGGGCGGACAAATAAACATGATGATTTCTTTACATGTATACCCTAACCCCCCCCCCCCCTCTACACTTTGTGGTATTCGAAAAAAAAAATCACCCCAATCAAAACAATGAACGTCGAGAAAAATAATTTTTAAGGTTTTATAGCATTAATTCGAAAAACAACGTGCATATGTGCCTCTTCGAAACCTCCACCACCAGCGGCGTTACCTTAAGTATTAATGTTAATACGCCCAGTCAAGAGTATTTTACTTATTTTGATGCAGTCAGTTCTGGGATGGTGAAAGAAAGCGGTGTGCCTGGAGAAAATATCCTACCTCTAGGAAGCGAAATAAGAACTTCCTTACATTAGGATTGGTCCTGATTATTTTAGATTGACCGAGTCAAATGTAAACCACTTTGGTAGCTCACCATGTAGAGTGATCGCTGCGTATGTTGAAGGTCGTGGATTGAATACTAAAAGTACTATAAACGTATTTATTTTTGCGATTTCTCGGTTGTTTGTTTTACGCAAAAATTAATACCCAGTCAAAATTATATTATGCTTATTTTGATATAGTGCATACTTCAAAAAAGCGAAATTTCAACCGTGCGGATATGTCTAAATTTCCTATATCGCAAAAATAAATACACGCGAAATTATTTACGTTTACAGTACTTTACTCAAACACTCGCCATTTAGAAACGTTGTGTCACGTCATGCATAGCGCACTCACTACAAAAGTCAAACATAGCTGGTGATGTCTCCATATCACTGAAAATTATCTTGTCTGGGACATAGAACCCAGCTGTTTAATCAATCAATCAATTCTGATCTGTGAATGTTTGAGTTATCTCCCTTTAGTCGTATTAATTTACCTTTTAACAGTTTATGTTAACTTTTATTGAGTAATCAGCATCATATACAAGTTACAACTTGTTTGTTTTTTACAAGTTTTTACGGGTTGGCCTTTATAAACCATGATTGTATGATTATTTTTTTACAAGTTGTAACTTGTACAAAATCATAAAATGTACACAACATATACATTGTACAAACGTCTTACTACGTATTTATATATATCTTGTAAACTTCAATGTAAGGTAATGGAATGTAACAAAAATTGATTGATTGATTGATTAGGGTGTTACATTCCAGTCAAGAATATTTCACATATATCGAGATGTCACCAGCTATACGAGAAGTGGTAGAAAATGTTACCCTTATGTCATGTGCTACTTTTGAATTATAATATTTCATAAAAATTCAAAAGTAGCACATGACACTTGCATTCCGCCTGTCATGACAGGGGGAATCGGTTTATAAGGTCTCTTTTAAAGGACTATGTGACTTCCATTTCTTATGCCAATAGCTTGGCGAAAGAACAGTCACTATCTATTTTCAAGTCTTGATCGGTCCCCAGCTGGGATTCGAACCAATAATCTCCTACATACGAAGTGTGCAGCTAGTGTTAGAATATAACAAAGTACTTCCGGGACTTACAAAATTTTGTATACATGAAGACAGTATAGCGGGGTCTTGATTCCATCTGCATGCTAAGCAGGGTGGACCGCTATCACCATTACTATTCCTATTTTTTCATAGATGACATTATCCAAGATATTTCTTTTCAAGATTTGGACGAGGATAAGGATTTATTCAAAGTGAACAACTATCTACTTTATCTTATCCTATTCGCAGATGACACTGTGTTGTTTGGTAAATCTCCGATGGTTCTGCAGTTATTGTTGGATAAACTTCCACACTACTGCCAACGATGGAATATAACCGTTAACACGAACAAAACTAAAGTTGTAGTGTTCCGAAATGGATGGCAGCAAGTTAATGATAAATTCTACTTTGAAGATCGTGAAATTGAAAAAAGTTAACAATGATGTTTACTTAGGGGTTCCTTTGAATTTCAACGGCAAATTCAACAATACACAGATAAGGATTTCACAGCAGGGCTCGAGAGCACTATCGGCGCTTTTAAATATATTTAAAGATGTATATATTAATACTAAACAACAGTGTTATTTATTCAACAGTATGGTCAGTTCAATTTTGAATTATGGTTCCGAAATTTGGGGGTTTCATCGAGCAAAGGATGTGGAAATAATACATAATAGGTTTTGTAGGTTTATATTGAAAGTTGGGAAAAGTGTTCCAGTGTGTTTTTATACGGTGAATTAGGTCGTTTTCCAATGTATATAATGCGTAAGCATAAAATAATTGTTTTACAAAAACCACCAGTTGTCTATGATGTATATAAATTGCTTTATGTTGATGTTATGAATGGTTATGTTAATATAACTGGGTATCACTTGTTCGTGATCTTCTATTTCAGCTCGGTATGGGTGATATTTGGATTCAACAAGAAACTTTAAATATTTCATATGACACTATTAAATTACGATTTAATGACCAATTTTTCCAAACCTGGCAAGGAAGTGTTACTATTAGTGAAAAACTCAGTACTTATGCTTTATATAAGAAGGACTTTTGTCTTAAACGTTATTTACATTTTAATTTCAACGTTAGTTTACTGACTAAATTAAGAAGTGGAACTTTAAAACTCCGTGTAGAAACCGGCAGATACGATGCTGTAGAGAGGTCATTACGTTTCTGTCGTTCATGTAATATGAACATCATTGAAGACGACTACCATTTCGTTCTGGTATGTCCAACATATAGAGACATTAGACTACAGTGTCAATATTATTGTGTTTGGCCCGCACGTCAAAAATTACTGAAACTGTTAAGTGCCAATTCTGAACTCTTACTCAGGAAACTTTGTCGCTACCTCCAGTTATCATGGAACAGAAGAATGGATTTCTTATAACTAACTATTGTTCTCTGCTATGTTGTTACCATAACTATTTCTGTACAATTGCTATAGCAATTTTTGTTTTGCTTTGCAAATAAATATTATTATTATTATATTATTATCCGCATGTAATCTTTATGTACGACCCAGCTTTAGTAACTGCCAGAGATCCTCAATGTTGTACCGGCCGCGACCACCGTAATCGGGAAGGCTTGGGTAAATTGGGTGAATACTCATTTATTATTTCCTCTATATTAGAGATACAATCTTTGTTTTTCTGTATCTTTCTTGCTCTTGTATTGTTTCTCTCATACTCACATGACCTGCATCACAGTTGCATAATAGTCAAGAGTGACGGGGTCAATCTTTATTTAGGGTTGCGGTGGCCACTATTTTAGTTTATACTGCCCTGTCTGAGACAGGAAGTTTTTTATGACCCATTTTCCAACAACATATTTATAAGCGGGAACTTGCTAAAACATTAATAATAACATGCTTAATCAAGTAAGATACGTGTACATACATGCGTGTACATGTCACGACATGCAAAAACATAAGTAAAATAATGATAAGATATTTAAATCCTTACATATCTGGGTTATTGAAATAGCTACATTCTTCTACGTGGAAAACAACAAAGTTTGGCTAGTTGAGGTCATATCAGGGGGGGATAACTTCACTTTAATAAACTCAACATGCCAGTAGATTTCAGTCATAAACTTATATTTTGCAAAATTTCAAATATTAATAAATTTGTTACTGTTCAAGATATCTATTACATTAAAGTGTCATTATGTAGATCATTTTAAGCTGATTACATCAAAGATCTATTTTCTAATTTTTTTTTTTTTGAAGTACCATAAAACTGATGAACTTGCTAAAACATTAATAATAACATGCTTAATCATGTAAGATATGCGTCCAGACAAGAAAATAATATGTCACAACATGCATAAACATAACAGGAGGGGATAACTTTACTTTTATTACATTAAAGTGTCATTATGTAGATCATTTTAAGCTGATTACATCCAAGATCTATTTTCTAATTTGTTTTGAAGTACCATAAAACTGATGATGTTGTCAAATTTTTCTAAATTGAAGATCAGGAAAGTCTTAGTTCGGGAATTATTGTGCGACACTGGAGCCAGGAAGAAGGAAAAATGCAGGGTCGGACAGGGGTTCAAACCCGAGACCTTGTACTTTAGATGAAGGTTTTACCAACTGAACTACCCAGGCCGCTACACTTGCCATGATTGATGGGCATTATATATTGGCAGTGTGTTTTATTGTTATAAATAAGCCGTATTTTAACTGTCTACCTTACTATGTGACGTAAATATTCTAAATGGACCTTGAATTAGTGATAAGGATGATGATCTCTCTCTCTCTCTCTCTCTCTCTCTCTCTCTCTCTCTCTCTCTCTCTCTCTCTCTCTCTCTAGCAACCAATACTGGCAAGATTTGAGATGGATTTGAAATGACTGCACCGGACCTGTTTTTCTGAAAATTACTCTAAAATTTATATGTATATCAACATATCATCCTCCTCCTCCTCCCACCCCCACACCCTCAAATATAACTAGACCGTGTCCAGATTTACACGACGACAAGAAATAAAAACATAATTAACATGATAAAGTTCTTTCGTCCCGGGATCAACCTCTTCGGAACACTGAACGAAATATTTTGACTGCCGCGACGGACATTATTGTCATTGAAGAAGACAATTTATGTTACATGAGAGAGGTGCTCATGCGAACTGTTACCAAGTGGTAAGCGTTTCATACCTCACCAAAGCGACCGGGGTTGGAGTCCAAGCGTCGTAAGGGAGAAAGTTTGGAAATAATTGATTGATTGCAGCAATAGGTGTAGGTGGTAAAAACATTTGACATGTACAAAACGCTGAGGACAATGGATGGACTGTTCATGTGCTACGCCTGCCGTAACACGGACCATCGATTTTTCAGGTCTCTTCAGAAGGATCCCTTAACTTTATATTTTAAATGCCGAGTGCTCGGTGAAATATAACAATCGCTACTTATTTTCAAGTTATGGTCAGACCGCGGCCGGGAAATAGGACAACCTGCGTAGGATTTTCACCGAGTTCTCATGGTTTTCTGTTCTTACACCGACTTCCTACAGCATCTGGATTGACGAGCTAGATTACTAGTAGTATTAACTGTTATAACTCGTCTCTAAATCCTTAAAAACTTTATATTGATAACAAGTATCAAACACTATAATGAACTGTACTTGTTTTGTTAACATTACTCTCAGATTGCTGTAAGACCCAAGACTTGAAAGTGGATAGTGGCTGTTCTTTCACCAAGCAGCACTCGGCATCACGAAATAAAAGTCGCGGTTCTTTCGGTTGGGAACTTAAAATAAACGAGGTCTTGTGTAACGGTATTCTTGGCACGATAAAGCAACCTGCTGTATAATGCCATCAGCGCAACGCACAGGCAAAATTTCTGTATTTTCGCCTATAGCTGGCGACGTGTCGATATAAGTAAAATACTCTTTACTGTAACGTCAAATTTGACTCGCTCTCAAATTGTAGGCGACCTATAACTACATCATGTACAACAAAGATAATTTGATTGCATCCATTCAAAATTTTTGAAGGAGCATTAACAGTTTAAATTGCAAAGAGGGAAAACCCCAAAAAAGAAAACATTTAGAAACAAAAAACAAATACACATCATGCACCTTCCAATCATAAGGTCCATATAGTTTGAAGTCTCTTCTTATATATCGTATTTAAATGTATTAGAAGTATGGGTCATTCTAAAAAATGTCTCCATTCCAGAAACAAATAAACGATAAAAAATAATTGAATCCCGTCATTTCATTGGTTGGAAATTAATATTTGAAACATAAAAGTTTATTCTTATGTAAAGACGATTTGACAGAATATTTAATTGAATTTAAAAGTGTGCTTTATAATGTCCTCTGGAGTAACCATATATATATTTTTTCTTCCTCTCAGAGAGATCAGTTAGAAGGATAGGAAGGCAAGCAACTAACAAACGAAAGCATATATACATAATATTAGGGTAATATGAAAAATGTCCTTAAAGCGACAACGCGACTGTACAGCTATTCAATAAACTGGATCCAACTGTTGATCAGCAAACACCTTCTGTGTGAATATGGAACAAAATATTCTAAAACCCAGCACATCATGATCGATCATAGCATCTTCCAGACCTGTGCGAGTTCCACCAAGTAACACTGTATACGTAATTACACTGTCCTTATCTAAATTATCTAAAAAGTATATGAAGTCGGACACCAAACCTGTCTATAATGCCATTCCAGAATGCTTCCTGTATGTGTACAGTTGCACGACCTCCATACATCATATGTTTCACAACATCTACATTGTATGACGTCCGATTCGCATCGTGTGCACTTTACTTTGCTGTTGGGTAGGACACAACACAGACAGTTTAATCATAAGAAAACATGCCGACTTAAGGGACAGATGTTTTCTGCTAGTTTTCAACCCGATTACCGTTGTGAATACGGATGAAGCGAGAAAAGTCTCCAGACGTTGAGATTCTTTTATACCACTCAGAATTGTGTTTGTAATATTTTGATATCTGATATGCATATGCCAGTGGCGGATTCAGCGGGGACGTAGGGGCGTACCCCCCCCCCCCCCCTCCCCCTTTATGTCGCTAATAATATTGTTCATTTTGATTTTTCGATAACAAACTGCTCAGATTGCACCAGAATGCGGGATTTGTGACCCATTTTTTCAAAATTTTCAGGCGGAGCTCCCCCGGACCCCCTAAAATGTTCGAGTCTTCGGCTCTTAAATTCTACACCCCCCCCCCTTTAAACATTCTGTATGTTCAGATATTTTAGAACACGTCAAGCTGCTACCATGTGCTTTATTACAACTGATTAGACCATGCGGTCTACACAAGCTTCGGAGGGTGGAAGGTTCACTTGGAATGGTTCCGGTGTCTGTTTAAGGTGATTTCTGTTGCGACGTAAAGTTTGACTCGATTCCGTCATAATATCATAAGACCTAATATCGCACTTGTTCTTGGCAATGCCTTTTGTCCATTCGGGACTGTTCTGTGGTTGTATGTGGACTGTTTCGCCCATTTTTAAATCGGAGAGACTCCGCGACTGATTGTTGTAATAAACGACCTGTCGCTTCTTGCTGTCACATAACTTCTCGTAAACATTATTCGGAATTTCCGGTTCATGTTTAGACGCTTTTATCGGCAGCAAGGTCCGCGTTTGCCTGTTCATGATTTGCTTAGCCGGGCTGAAACAAGTAGCCTGTGACGGTGTGTTGCGAAAAATTAAGAATCGCCAACGGATCGCTGTTTGAATGTTTTGCTTTTTTCTTCAACCTTTTGGCCGTTTTGACGGCGTTTTCTGCTTTGCCATTCGAGCATGGATAACCGGGGCTGGATGTAACATGTTTGAATCCCCATTCTTTACTAAAATTTTTGAAACGATCGGATGTATATTGCGGACCGTTGTCCAATACAACGGTTTAGGGATGCCGTGCCGGGCAAAGTGTTGTTTCAGCTAGCTTGTGTACAACTGTTTTTGATTAGGTGTCATACAGCCAATAGACTTTAAAGAAGTTACTGAAGCTACCAAACAATCCTTGTCAGCAAATTTAAAAAGGTCGGTACCAACTTTAGCCCAAGGACGGTCAATTATATCATGAGAAAGAAGTGGTTCTTTCGGTTGGCTCATTTCGTATGTGCGACATGTTTCGCAACGGCCAATAAATTCTTTGATTTCTGCTGTCATACTCGGCCAGTATACTGAATCACGAGCACGCTGTAAACAACCATTAACACTAATATGCGTATGTAGTTGCTCCAAAACCGTAGGTCTAAGCGATTTAGGGATCACGCATCTTTCGCCTCGAAAAATAATTCCTCCCTGAACGGATAATTCATCTCTGACACATTCATAGGGCTTTACATCAGGGGGATATTTGTTTTATCCCATCCTTTACAAATAACAGTAATGAGATTTTGTAAAGTCTCATCCTTTGCAGTTTCGGTGATTATATCGCTAAGCTGCCTTTCTGAAACGACGAGATAGTCTGCCATACATATTTGCTCGACTTACCGACAACTAATGCCTAGTCGCGTAATTCCAAAATTCGTCCTGATTGACGGATGTAAGCCCTGGATAGAGTATCCGCAAGATACATGTACTTTCCAGGCTTATACACAAGATCCATATCATAACGCTGAAGTCTCAGCATCATTCGCTGTAAACGTTTCGGTGCCTGATACAACGGTTTTTTATAGATTATTTCCAGTGGTTTGTGATCGTTTTCGACCAAGATTTTTCTACCATAAGTATACTGATTGAATTTTTCCATCCCAAAAACCACTGATAAAAGTTCCGTTGGCGTAAGAGCACGACTGGCATAAGATATCGGTTGCCCATTTTGTAATAGGACGCAGCCAATGCTAGTTTCGGACGCATCAGACTGAAGCACGGTTTCCGCCTTGGAATCAAAATACTTAAGTACGGGTGCCTGGCTTATCGCTGTCTTAAGCTGCTCGAAAGCTTTGTCGTGTTCAAAAGTCCATTTGAATTCCACACCTTTCCGAACTAGTTGTCGAAGTGGCTCGCATATATCACTGAGACTAGATACAAACTTTGCAATATAGTTCGCCGTACCGAGCAAACGATGGACTGCAGCGATATCTGACGGGTTTTCCATCTTGACAATTGCTTCGATTTTTGACGGATCTGGTTTTATCCCGTCAGTTGTGAGTAGGTGTCCGATGAACTCGGTTTCGCAAAGTCTTAGCTTAAGCTTGTCTTTGTTAAGCTTTATGTTCCGTTCGCTGTATTGATTCAGAAGCATACGTAGATTTTTGTCATAATCAGCGACAGCCTCGTCATACGTATCGCCCTCACCATAAACTAAGGTATCATTCACGACGGTAAGACAACCAAGGAGACCCGCTAATTCATGTTCCAAATATTTCTGGAAATATTCCGAATCAGATTCTGACGTTTCTAAGTTCCGAACAACTTCCTGTTTGCACACTTTTGCGAAATGATTAAACTTGCCGCAGTTTTTGCAAGTTTTGTTATATGCGGGACATTTACCGCGCTCACAGTTCTGTCCACAGTATTTGCACCTCCGATGTTTTGAACGTTTATCGACCTCTTTCGATACATTCCGCTCATTATCGTGAGTTTGCTTCCGGCTCGTTGATTCTCGTTGAAACTTCTTTTGCACTAGATGAACTTCCTCAGATTAGATTCTATTACCACCAGCAGCTATTTGCTTTACACGTTCCGATGTCGCCTCAAAATGCTCTACCCATATCGAGTGCTTTCTGGAGTGTTAATTTGTCTTCCTGTAGGAGGCGTTTTCTGAGAGTATTATAACGAATACCACACACTATGCTGTTTCGAATTAGGTCGTCTTCTAAATTACCATAGTTACATGTGTAAGCAAGTTTTCTTAATGAAGCCACATAATTATCAATATTTGTTCCTTCTGTTTGATTGGAAGTATTAAACAAATAGCGTTCATAGGTCTCATTTGACTTCCAATGCAAAATTTTTCAAATTTCTCAATTACCTGATGAATATCTTTATCATCGTCCGGATTCTCGAACGTAAAGCCCTCAAAAATATCCATGGCCTCTGTGCCAATACACGTCAAGAATGTCGCCGCCCGCAGATTACCATCCAGTTCATCCAGTTGCGGTTTCATAATAATTCCATGACCTCTTGAACTTTCGCCAGTTATTTCCAACGTTCGAATCCATCTCTAGTTTTGCAGGTATTTGCAAATTTACTATATAGCGTGTTGCCGCTGTGGAGCTACTTCTTCACCCATGATTGTGATTATAATTATAATGTCAAATCAATGTCATTAAAATGCACAAATTATCGTCAAACCTGACTCATCGCTGCCGCTTACTGTCACGCTAGGTGTTATAGACCAGTTTACTTCTGACACCATGTAATAGTTTGATCATCTAAAATGCATATGGTCAGATACCTTAGACAGATTAACAAACACGTCAAGCTGCTTCCAACTGATTAGACCATGCGGTCTATACAAGCTACAGTGACGTCAATCTGACGTCATACCAATATGTGTGACGCAGCACACAAAAGTTACATTGAATCAAAGTACTGCAAGTAATGATGTTAGAGTCAATATATTGTTACAGTGTTTTTCCATAATAGTTTCTGATAATAACCGCTACCTCTGGAATTTAGATAAACAAACAATCATCCATCAACTGATCAAGACCATATCTGACTAGAATGCGGTGTATATTTTGCATATATCCAATGTTTGATTGCACAGATCCAAAACTAAATTGAAAATAACGGATTAAATACAATTGTTTTACTGTTGAAACGTTCGACAATCGACAGAGAGACCCAAAGAATGTAAGCTTGGTTCTGTTGATGATATGTTCGATTGAAAATTTTCCAATAAGTTGTGTCATCATATCTGATCTTGTTCGCATATGAAGGTTCTGTATTCTTTTTAAGCAATAATGATGTATTGTGGTCAGACGACGTAATGATGTTACTGGTATCGAAGACCATAACCAGTGGCGTAGCGTGCATATAAGCCAATAATCCTGTTCTTGCACATAATTTTTTGATAAAAATGTTGAAATTTTGCAGTAAAGTTATGTCTTTTGAAAAACGAATGAAAGGGTTATGAATATCTGAGATCTTAGTGGCTACGGCTGTATCAGTTACATTTTTCACTGTGTCCTTTTGTGAATAAGAATGGACAAAAACAAATTTCTATTCTCTTTTTACTTATGAAAACACAGTTTTAGACTGTAGAAAAACACAACAAATTGCTTTTTTCAAAATTTTCCTGAGGAACATGAGCGTAGAGAAGTCTACAGTGCGTGTGGTGCTTTTGGCGCCAGGCTTGCACATTTATTGTTTTCTGGCTACGCCACTGATAACTCGGATCCGAACAAAGCACATTGTAATATCGATAGAGTTATAAATCTTTAAACTTGTTAATGGATGTAAAAAGTCCCAATGTATTCCAGATTCCATTAAACTAAAGAATGTTCCTCTAATTTTGTGGCAGAATTCGTCGACATCGATCGTATAAATATCATATTTGTTTAGTGTTATTCCTAAATGTTTATATTCTTCTACTTTGGATAAGGTTTCATTACCGAATTTCCATAATCTGACTTGTCGCTGAAAGTCAACTTTACCTCATTGAAAACCATCACCTTACACTTTGAAGCGTTAAATTTAAATCTCCATTTTCGACTAATATTGTGGCATTTCTCTAAAAGTACATCTAATCCATGTTTCACTCCGTCGCGTTTTCAAATTGATTGATTGATTGATTGATTGATTGGCTGACTGACTGACTGGCTGACTGACTGACTGATTGAGTGAGTGAGTGAGTGAGTGAGTGAGTGATTGATTGATTGATTGATTGATTGATTAGGGGTTTGCATCACAGTTAAGAATATTTCACTTATATCGAGACATCAACAATTAAAAGGGTAAGTGGCGTTTAGAGCAATTTACAGGGAGAGTTTGTTGACGTGTCATGCCTGCCGTGACAGGGACATTGGTTTTTAAAGATTCGATTCTCAGAACCGTGTAATAGTAGCTTGAGTTTCTCGCTAAAGTCGGGCAAACGAGGAAAATCTACATAAACTTGTATAACTTAACTTACTTTAAGATGGTCACCTACTATATAATACAGTGAACAGGTCTATTAACCCAAACGGAACCAGTAAAATTGACTTTTTGGGCAGATGCCCCTTTTTATACAGGTTCAAATAACATGAAAGAAGACTTATTTGGATAAAACTTTACTGACCTTTAAAATCAGTTGCCCCTCGATAGTAATGACCTTTAAGGCGGGATTGACTGTTTAGTTTAAACAATATTTATTCGATAACATACATTTTACAAGTCACAAATATAAACAATGAAGGATTCCGGAACAAGAGTGAAACTTTATATAAACCAGTCTCCTTAAATATAACATATTACAATATATAAATAAACATAAAGTTACAAATGTCAATTAAATAAATAAACATATAATTGATTAATTAATTAAATAAATAAGTATGAACTACATGAAGAAAATCAAAAACAAGTTTGACTGTATTAATTACGCCGTAAATTCATTGTAATTACAGTGAACTCATCAAATTTCGCGGTGTCCCAATTTTTGTTGTTTTTCGTGGACACCTCGACCCACAAATTTACATGTCAACGAAATGGTTTAATATATGTTTATAACAACTTAACTAACCGACATTAAAATATTTTGACAATCTGACTCGGGCATTTTAAAAGAACGGCAAACCTAAAAGTCACGTTAATTTTTTAATTTAAAATATAATTTGCTCTATATTGTATTTTTCTCATTATTATGTATGAGAAAAAAGTGATAGGATTTCAACAATTTATCACAATTCAATTTGCAATTGCAACGACACGTTTAGATTTCAAACGCAACACAATAATAAATATGAATATTCTTTCACAAACCAGAGGTCGTTCTAGTTATTGACTAATACTCACGAATGCAAAACCAAATGTCATTCTGCACGTGATTAAACAATTCATTTTTATTGATACATATGTATTGTAATACTAACAAGAAAAGAATAGGAAGTTACGAGCAACACAAAGAAGATGTTTCCGGAAAAGGGTCATAACCACGAATTCACCACCCCCCCCCCCCCCCCCCACCACACACACACACGAAATGATATTTTTCTTAGAACCACAAATTGATGATTTCACAGTAAATTAATTAAGTGTCATCCATCAGCTGATACTGAGCTAATTAAATATTTACATTGACCTGTCGTGTACCAGATAAAAAGTTCACAAGGTTTACGAATATTCTCTGATGATGATTTCACAGTAAATTAATCAAGTGTCATCCATCAGCTGATACTGAGCTAATTAAATATTTACATCGACCTGTCGTGTACCAGATAAAAAGTTCACAAGGTTTACGAATTCTGTGTATTCCGGTTTTTTTATGCGGAAGTTCCGAAACCAGAGCTACACAGGGAAATGTTTAATTGCCGTTGTGGTATGCTGCAGAGAAACTTGGAAATATGAAAATCGTTTTATCTGTTCTCCTTTTTCGAGGTGAGTTAATCTTTGCATTACATATAATAGAAGCATTAGACGTCGTTTTGAAATACAAAATCATCTGTCATGCTTAAAACAAACTTGTGGAACCAATCTTTTTTTAAGAGATTCAAATAATGATAAAACCCCTGAGCCGATATCTCTGGTGGTGGCTGGTACCCGAGGATATCACAAACTTAGTAGGCAATAATTTCTTATTATTGTGAGAAATATACTATAATTGTTTAAATTTCCTGCAAGTTAAAATTTGAAATTTCTCAAAAACTAAGGTATACTCCCTCATGCAAAGTATATACTTAGCTCAATGTGGTATGATATATATATGTTTACAATCTCTTTAAGAGGAAATAAAGTAATGAATGAATGAATGAATGAATGAATGAATAAATGATCATCTTCAAAATAATTTTGGTTTCATAATATTGGTCCAAGCCCTACTGATGAGGTTTTGTATTCCGAAACGGCCGTCAAGTGCTGTAAAATTAAAACTGGTATAATATGTAATCAAAACGACTAGAATATATTCAACAAAATTTAACTGAGGAAATACTTTGCATTCGGGGGTATACATTACAGAACAGTCGAAAGTTGAACTTAAAGCTAACGGAATAAACGGCGAATCTTCAACTCATTTCGGTTCCTCGTTTGCTTTATCTCGACAACTGCTATCTATCGGGCATCTTTTCGACCAAACGCAATCCATATCTCGGCCTCTTCCAGTAGCAATCCATGTCTCGGCCACCCGACTGCCGAGCTTCGGGCTCCTTTACGATAGCTCTGTGTGAAACTTTTAACATGTATATAAACAGCGAGCTGATTTGCCATGGCTTTTATTTATTTATTTATTAATTTATTTATTTATTTATTCTTTTATTTATTTATTTGTTTATTCTTTTATTTATTTATTTATTTATTTATTTATTTGTTTATTCTTTTATTTATTTATTTTATTTATTCATTTATTTTCTTGTTCCAATGTTTTTTTTTATTCTCTTATTTATTTATTCATTTATTTTCTTGTTCCAAGGGATTTTTTTAGCTTCAAGTTTTTAAATTTTATTTATTCATTTATTACTCTTAGGTGTGATCAGTCAAATGATAAAAGTTACACCAAACACAACATCAATAGACGTATTAGAGGGTAGGAATATAACTATTGAATACCAGATTGAACCGAGGCTAGCAGAGGGATGGGCAGTTTTAATGAATTTTAAACTTGGACAAAAGAAGAATATCTCGAACTTCTTCGTATTCAGAAACGAAAAATTGGAAAATACAAACAAGAGGATTGTATCTGTAACGTTACATATAACAACCGGACGTCTATGTTTACTTTACGTCTGTATAATGTGACGACTAAGTACCATAATGGGACTTATCAATTTGTGTTACAAAACGCACAGGATGGTACATATATCTCGGAACATTCGACCAATGTTCACGTTAGAGGTAATATATATATATATATATATATATATAAATATATATATATATATATAATATATATATATATATTCTTGAAAAGTTCTTTGAAGGATGAAAACGTTAGAATTAAATCAGTATACTTTTCTTGGGAATTACTTTAATTTCTGATATATTTTGCAATTTGCAAGGGACTTTAAATTTTTTAATATATATATATATATCAATTTCATTTTATTATTGTTACATTATTATTATTTTTCACCTTAATAAATCACAAAGATCTAAAACTCAATCTATATTAATATTAAAAGAAGTAAAATTAATTCAATTTTTAACAACACAACTACGAATCGTTGTATCTGCAAACACTCTCTGCATTTTAAGTATCCGTGTTATGTAACAATCCCCTTTTTACGTGTCTGTAACTCTTTTTAGCAATTTTTAATTCATCTATTCTCCTATTGCCTTAGGTTGCCAATTATATGGTCCTTGTTTTTCATAACTTATTATCAATCAATTAAAAAAGAATTATACATATATTATATTTCAAATCAGATACATATGTGACGGAAGTAGATAGATAAACAGGGAGTGCCTAATCTTCCGGAGCACCCGGTCTCATTCCCATTGTGTAGATTCGTGTGTTTAACTTAATTTGCCAGTTTTTTAAGTTCAACTTCGTATTTTGGAATTATGATTTGGACATGGGTTTGTATGTTTGGTTATGATTGAATATAGTATAAGGTCAACCATAGAACATCATTATTTTACTCGGTATAATATATAATTATATTAATGTTATTGTTATATAAAGATAAGAGTAATAGTATGCAATGCTACCTCAAAATTTTATTGAAAATTACAAGGATAATGTCATATTATAAATGGTTTAGTTTTCTGAATTGAAAATTCAAAATTGATAAAGTGCCATATTAAGTCTAACCTGTCCATTAAGGGCACCCAAGGAAGCCAGTAAAATTGGGATTTATGGACAGGTGACCTTAATATGCAGGTTCAAATATTATAAAGAAAGAACAATTGGGATACAATTTTACTTGACTTCATAAGCAGATGATGCTTATATCAAGGTTATATTAAGCCAGGTTGGATTGTATAATTATTTTTAATATTTCATTTAGAAAAAAAATTATAATATCACTTGCAAAACAACGAATATGTTTAATTACTAAATACCACCATACACGCTGTAGGAGAATAAAATTACCAATCATCACGATTGAGCATGAATGACGTAATATTAATTACTTTGTTTTTGTATTGCAGAAATGCCCAAATTGTCTACAGCTGACGTTTCTGGGTTGGAATACCACGATGTAACTCTTAACTGCAGTATAGATACCACGTGGGTCAACAAAATATGGTGGACATCAACAAACGGATCTACAATCAACTCTTGTGAAAAATTCAACGATCACAAGTCTCAACTCTGCAAAGCTGTTTTAAAAAATGCGACAAGAACAGACCGAGCTGTTTACACTTGCCATGCCGAGAATCTACCACATTACAACATCAGTAAGAATATCAGTTTGGATATATTCTGTAAGTCTATTTAATGTATTAAGAGTAACAAATATGAAAACTTTAAGAGGAGTGAAAAAATGTCATATAGCACTTTCATGTCATATGATCAAAACTATTTTGATAAACAATTGTGGAGTAATGGTGTTTTACGTGCCAATTTAATTCTTCGACTTATATAGAGACGTGCAATTCTGGGATGGTGAAGTAGAGTACGCGCCAGTCATTTACTTATATCAAGAGGGACCGTTCTGGGATGGTTGGGGAAACTGGAGTGTCCAGAGAAAACAACTTTTCACACTAGGATATTCCTGACTTTGGATTGAACTTAGGCCGCCATAGCGTCTATCGGTAACGGTGAGCTTTTGACCGCTCGACCATCGAGGTCCTTATTTAATAGAGTGAGAGGTTATAGAAATCATCACATTTAAAATGATTGATTTATTGTCATGTGAAACTAACGTTACAAATATAAAATCATAATTTAATTCATTTTAGTAGACATTGTTTTCTTGCATATATGTAACAATATTTAACATTTCTTTTTAATCTTTTAAGAACATTTTAAATTCTTACATTGGGAATTTCCTATTTTCTTTTAAGAATGCAAATTTAATAAACATCCCGTCTATATCTTGATTCGAAAATGGATTAGTATGTTTGTTTTTGATTAAGATATAAAAAAAACAACCACACCGGCCCTTGTCCAAATCACAATCACAAAAAAACAATATACAAACTCGAAATTCTTTGTCCTTATCACGATCACATAAAACAACACAAAAAAATTGGAATCTGGAAAATTGAGACACGCGTTAGCATCCACCAAAAATGAGACCAGGTTTTCCGAAAGTAGAAGAACCTTCTGTCTCACTTACTGCTTACAAATAAATTGTTTACCCAGATATATTGCTAGTCCTGGCTTCACAAGGCCCTCAAAATGTTTTATGTCTGACATCACAATATTGTTGATAGGTGTGATTACCCTGTAAATATTTGACGTCTTCTACTTTAATGGTCCTTGTACTCTCTAATTGGATTTTGTTGCTAGCTACAGAGAAGGTGTTTGCCCATCCGGAGCAGCCGGTCTCACTTCCCTAGTGGACGTCCACTGAATCTTTATCTTAATACTCAAGTTTTACAGCTTTTTACTTTCATTTGTAATTTGTAATTTGTACATGTATATTTTTATCATAACTAAAATATCACTGAGGTTGCTAAAGCATTACTTTGATTTTTTTATTTAGACGGTCCCCAAAACTCATCAATCGAGCTGCTGAACATAACAAGTTGGGAATCCATTACGCCATCTTTTAATGTCAACGTAACGGAAGGGGATGTTTTTAATATATCCTGTACAACCGACTGCAATCCGGATTGTAACTATACCTGGAGCATCAATGAGGGTACCAAATTCTATCTAGATATGAAGAGTTCCATCAGTAATCTTGTTCAGAAAAGTACAGGCAGCTATCTAGTTGTAAATGCAACAAGGAAAACGGAACGGTTTACCTGTACTGCAGAGAACCAACATGGTAGAGATAACGTCAGCGTTAAAGTTAATGTTTTGTGTAAGTATGATCACAATAATTTATTAAGGAGTATAGCCAAAAAACAAACACAGGCACGAATACATGTCCAAATCAAAATCCCAAATCAAGCATACCAATCAAAGTTCAAATCACAATCCCAATTTAAACAAACATACTAATCCATGTGCAAATTGAAATCCCAAAAGCAAACATTCCAATCCATGTCCAAATGACAATCCTAAAGTAAAAGCAAAATTGAAGCTCACAAATTAGGTGAAACACGTGAACTTCCACCGAGAAGCAAGACCGGGTGCTCCGGAAGAGTAAGCACCTCCTGTTTAGCTAGTTATACCCTCCACGTGTGTAATCAACATTGAGAGTGAATAGAAAATGAAACAATCGGACGCCAAACATATTTTGTTGTAACTTTTAGCTATATACGAGTATATTCAATTTTTGCAAGAAGTAATAATTAAAGCAGAGTTCACGGTTTTTCGGTATAAATTTATTCAATATACCCGCATTTCTCACTCATATCGTATTTATTTCGTTGTTTATACGTAATTTAATATTTTCTTAGACCAAACTTGTGAAACCAAGTTGAGAAATATCCGAAGAACCAAAATATATTTACCAAATTCAGGTAAGGAAGTAATTAACATGAGCAAGTATAGCTTAGAATATTGAGGATTTTCAGATTTTATATGTCATTTATTTAAATTCCAGATTCATCAAAAATTACAAATATTACCACGCTTAATGGAGAAACAACAGTAAACCAAACTGATGACGTTACAGTAACATGCTCAGCAGAAGGGAACCCAAAACCAAGTATCCGGTGGTCAAAGAATGGAGAGCCTATAAAATCAAACAACACTGACCACTGGTCAAACAAAGAACACAGTTTGAAATCAGAAGATAGCCATACTGAGTATTTGTTCCTTCACAGTAGTGGCTGTTACGGAACAGGAAACTACATGTGTACTTCCTATAACGAAATAGGAAACGACTCTAAAACTCTCTCCGTATTTGTTAATTGTGAGTAATTTATATCAAAATCAAAGTCCCAAAAGCAAATGAAAACTTTGAAAACAGCCAAACTTCTACCAAGGAAGTTCCTGTTTCTGTCTAGCTAGCTGTATAGTCAATTGTAAAATCAAACTTGAGGAGGAAAATAATATGGAACTATAGAAAGTCAAATTTTTTCAGGGTAATTTTGGATATAGAGGCATTTTACTGCTCGGGCAATATTGTGATGCGTTAATAAAACTTTTTAATGATCTTGTCATATCGCTGAGTCAATAATTTATTGTAAGCTAATTTCTTCCTTGTAGGGAGTTCAAGTATTGGCAACAACCATCTTCTGAACGAAACTAGAAGTTGGGTAAACAATGCATATTACAGAATTGAATTGTGGAATAAATGCGGAAACGATCATCTTGATGTAGAATTAAATTCCCACAACCGTAAGTGGAAATTTATAATAATCGATTGGATGTGGAAGTCATTTTGTTTTGAATAATTACCAATTTTAAGTAGCATGGGGTGTAGAATTTGTAATTACAGTGAAACCTTTCTATAAAGGACACCCAAGAGAACCAGTAAACGTGTCCTCTATGGCCAGGTGGTCTCGATATTCCGGTTCAAATAATATGAATAAAGAACAATTGGGATACAATTCAACTGGTCTTTATAAACAGTCCTTATATTGACCTGACGTTTGAGGCAGGCTAAACTGTATATTTTGCAATGGTGAATTAATTTTATGAGTAATTAGCAAAAATCGTTGGTGGAAATTTGTAATTATCGATTGAATATAGAAGTTATTTTTGGAAATAATAAGATAATAATAAGTAGCGTTGGATATAGAAATTTGTACATCGATTAAATGTTGTTTAAGGTATTAACCAAATAGGACCGCATACAAGAGGAATTATTGGGTCGCCAAATAGCTGAATTTAAACTTTGCTCACTGTCCATAGTATAACCTATGGTCATATGTAAAATAAACGCTTCTTTAGAGTCTAATGAATCAAAAACAAACATACTTCACAATCCAGAAGCAAAGTAAAAACTTTGGAACCGACAAGTTAGGTTAGACACGTGATCTTCCACCAGGGAAGTGAGGCCGGGTGCTCCGGAAAGGTAATCATCTCATGTTAAGCTAAATACACCCGACACGTGTGTAATCAAAATTGTGTGAAAGGAACATGGAACTATGGGACGTCAAATATATTCAGGACAATCCTAGACACAGAGACATTAAACTTATCAATAATATTGTGATGACGACCATAAATTTTTTGGGGCCTTAGAAGTAAGAGGGCCCCTTATGCATATGATTGACTCCAAAGTTGACTTCTTGAAAAAAATTAAAAATTAAAATAATTATATTGTTGTTATTGATGAAATAATCTAATAGTCTTTGGTCTGCCACTGCAATATAAATTTTGAACATTGAATTATTTGACCTCTATTTGTTTACTAGTACATACAAGGGTGCTTGTTCTATATGTAATTAAGGGCAACTATTTTAAACAGGAAGTATTAAAAAAATTTAGTTAAAACGAAAGACAAAAAATTAGTAAATAATTAAAATAATTATTTATATATTTTAATTATATATTTTTACGAGTACAAAAAGAAAACATTGTTACAAGAAGTAAGACTTACTTATTTTATTAACCATAATTAATTATTTTAACATTGGCTGGTTCTTTTTTTATTTAATTTAATGAACGCTGTTTTTGTAATATATATATATATCAAGCATAAAATTAAAATTAATTAAGCAATTTCCTGGCTTTATATGAATACTTCCTTATTCTAGTCCAAATTTCAATCCAAATCAGTTGCTTAATTAAAAAAACGTATAATCACAAATCGTGATGAAAAAATAATACAGGTATTGTATTGATTATGTTGATTCGTTAGATCAGTGTAAAAATGCATTTTTTACTTTTTGTTATTTCAATAGAAGTCAAAAACAAATAAAACAAGTCCATTTCCAATCACAATCCCAAAACACAAAAAATAAAAATTGCAAATTAAGTTAAAAACATCTTCCATCTGAGCAGCAGGGATCACTTCTTTGGTGAAAGATTAACTTGATTTGCAAGTTGTAAAGTGTTTATTTTGGACATAAACAGTTTTGTTTTTTGGTTTTTTTTTAAATTCCTAATATTTTGAAATATTATGGAAGGAGCTATTGAAAATTAGTTCTTAACATTTTTTAGTTTTATTTCATTCCGAGAGGTCAAATTTTAATAAAATTTGGTTAAAAATCTCAGTAAGAAAACATTTTGAAACCAGATCATAGTTAACTTTTTGTATATAATTTCCCTACATACAACCACTTGCCAAGTTGAAATACACGTAATTAGGTGTGCTGAAGATTATTTATTAGTGCGTTAGCTAGGTTGGTAGAGTGCCCTCTTCGTAAGTTGTAGATTGTGGATTTGAAAGAGGGTAGAGATTGTTGTTTTGCCAAGCACTCGACTTTACGAAATGAAAGTCATGGTTATTTCGGATAGGAACTTAACATAAACGAGGAACAGGCGTGACAAGATAAAGAACCCTCATGTATATTGCCTTTAGGTACAATTTCTATAGATATAAGTGAAATATTCTTGACTTGGACGTTAAACACCATATATCAATTCATGAATCGAACTAGAAATCGCAAAATGTTTTGTTTACGTGATTTTTATGTGGTCCTAATTTATATTACATTTTTAAAACGGTTTTTACCTTTCAATTTTCATTTATTTTCGGATACTAAATTTTAAATATTTCAGAGCATGGTCATGGTGGCTTAGAGATGATAACAGTAGTGGCTTCTGTGTGTTTTATAATTGGTATCTGTGTTCTGGTTGGTTGCCTTTACAGGAGGAAAATGCAAATAAGTAAGTTAAGCATTTTATCAGCCAACTAACCCCATCCAAGAACATGACAAATGTAAATGGCAGAAACATCCAAATAAAACAAGACTAGACAAAAAAGCCAAAAATTCTTATATATGATTTTCAAAATTAAAGGAAACATGTCATATTTTTATTTCAATTTCAAAAAGGTGAATATATGTACAGATTTATATACGAAATCAAAAGCAAACATACAAATCTATGTCCCATTCAAATTCCAAAAGGCAAATTAAGTTTAACATGTGCAATTCAACCCGAAAATTGAGGCCGGATGCCAAAAGTATTACGGATGCGTTGAAAATCAAGACACGTTTTAATAAATTATTGATTGATTCAATAAATCCGAATTTGTAACTTAATTTATGATCTATTGTTAAAAGAGGTTATCAAAAACTCAGTAGGCAACAATTATTCCTAGAAATACACAGTTGACTAAATTTGCTGCTAGTTAAAATCTGAAATTCTTCAAACCCGAAGGTATACTCCCTCAGGCAAAGTATTTCCTTAGCTAAATTTGGTAAATATATTTTGGTTCTTTGGGTATCTTT
The DNA here is from genome assembly GCA_021292105.1 of Anadara kagoshimensis. NCBI lineage: Eukaryota > Metazoa > Mollusca > Bivalvia > Arcoida > Arcidae > Anadara > Anadara kagoshimensis. The sequence continues at coordinate 32,408,394 of CM037866.1, forward strand.
TCAACATCTTGGGGGAAAATGGTTTCACAATTTTAGTCCAAGCACTACGAATGAGGAATTGTATTCCGAAACGGCCGTCTAGTGCTGTTAAATTAAAACTGGTATAATATGTAAATTAAGATCTATTTTGCAATTGTTAAGTCTCTCAAAACGAAAATATGAAACGATGTAAAATTTGTCAATCCGTTGACGCATCTTTGTTTACAAGTTTATATGTTAGAGTTTTTAATATGTGTTCTTTTATTTTATGACAGAAAAACAAGCAGCTGAGAAAAGGTAAGAGAATACAAAAATAGCTAACTTACATGTACAGGTCCGTCCAGAAAGTTATATATATATATATCTTTTGTAAAACAGGCGTTTTGGTAATTATATACTTGGCATTTTTAACTTATATTTGTCGAAGGACTATTTTTATATACTACATAGATTTTTTTCAAATGGCATAATTGTTAAAAGGTTCAACTTTAGTTTCGGTGAACAGCAAGTGAAAAAAGAAATAATAACGTTTTTGAAAAAATCCAATTTCTGCAAATAAGAACTAAATGAATAGAAAATACCAAAAAAAATTAAAAACTTAAATTCATTTGATTACCGAGATGTTGCGAAAGTAAACAATCACTTTTATCAGCCACAATCTATTTTGTATTGAAAATACTAAAATATTTTGAAACAAGGTAAAATAGGATGTTAACGATTATTTATTTTTAGTATAACGTCCGTTTCCTACTGCAAAAAGATGTTCCATAATAAAAAAAAAGGAATTTGTATGTTTTGAAACATGCCTTGTTCTCGGTGTCTGAAAACAGTTTTGGCAAAAAAACAGCAATTTTGTGTCTGAAATGTATAAAGGAAAATAACAGTCTCTTTTGCAATTTTAATGCATCAAATTTACATCGGTTAGATCTAGTGGCATGTCATATGTAAGTAACTATTAAAAATCATTGGTAAAACATGTCACAATTTCTTTTAACAAACAAACTCGTGCCTAGGTATGAATCACTTTCATGTGGTGCTCCAAACTTTCTGGACTTTTACTTTTACCTCTATATCATGTACTTGGACGCACACAAAAGGCTACATTTGAAACTTTTATGACAAACGTGATGACTTCAATTTTTCTATTGTCTATGCAGCGATATACCTGCTTCTCCTGCTTATGGTGTATTTGTTTCCCAATTAATACACTATGGTAGACTTGTTCCCACTACGGGGAATTCTACAACAAAGAAGGCTACTTGCAAATAAATCGTTGACTCAGGGATATTGCAAGCCTAGGCTTATCAAGGCCCTCAAAAAGTTTTATGGCCGTCATCACAGTATTGTTGATAAGTTTGATGTCTCTGTGTCCGGGATTGTCCTGGATATTTTTGACGTCTCATAGTTCCATGTTCCTTTCACACAATTTTAATTACATCAGTGGTAGAAGTACACGTGTTTAACTTAAAATTTGACAGCTTATAATTTTTAATTTGTGATTTGGACATGTCTTGGCATGATTATTATGTATTATTATCTAAAAGATAAATTCGTTTAAGCATTGTGTAATTGATAAAGATTCAAATGTTTTCTTGCATTTACCTATTTTATATTATGTGTAATTATACGAAGCTAGTCATTTCGTACCATAACCGTTTCGTACCATGACCATTTCGTACCTAATTTTTCTAATTCGTACATGTGTAGTTTAATTCATGATACTACCATTTGGTAACATAAATATAAAATATAATGACATTATTTGTTGATCATATTAAAAAAAGGTTCTCCAATAACAAAAAATATTTTGAAAGAGGTTAGCAATAAAAAACTTTACTATGCTGAGAGAGAGACTTTCACATACGAAATTTATTGTATGAATCGGTATCACTTCACTATCATATGGTACGAAATAGTAGCTATGCAATATATGGTGGTAAAGAATGGCTTGGGTGTATGGTACGAAATGGTCAAAGATTATAGCACGAAATGTACATGGTACGAAATGATAGTTGATATTGTAAGAAATGGTCATGGTACGAGCGCGAAATGCCTATAATACTAATTTCAGATCTACAGGTATTCAGTTAAGAGTTCAAAGAGGTTACGACGGTAAGTTTTTACAAGTCATTATTTCAAATACTATACACAATGTGTTTTGCAAAACATAAGGATTGTATCACTTCAAAAAAAGGTCTAATTATGAAAAAGCTATGCTGATAAGTACATATTTTAGAAAACTCACAAAGCTAACAACAAGGGATATGTTTATGATCACTAAGCTTAGGAATAAAATGTCGAATCGGTAGTATTCTGACAACAATTGTCAACAATTGTGAAAATCCAAAGTTGAGTAAGAAAAGTTTGAATTATCTTTAATTGGTTAGTCAACTTTTTTAAACATTACTAATTGGTTTGCTGCTTATGTACGTATGTATGTGGAAGATATATAGTGACCGCATACAAATGTGTCAAGTCTGAATTTGTACGAAAATTTAGCTACTATTTAGTTTTAACATTCCAGTTAAACACAAATACTTTTCCAAATTCTTATCCTAAAGTAAAAACTTGCAAAACTGACGAATTAAGTTAAACACGTACGCTTTCATTTAGATCGTGTGCTCCGGAAGGGTAAGTACCTTCTGTCTAGCTAACTAGAACATCACGTGTAAACTCAAAATTGAGAATTTAAGAAAATAAAACTTCAAATATATTCATGATAATTTTACATACATAGGTCATACTTATCACAAATATTGTCATGACTGCCATAAAATGTTTTGAAAACCTTCACAAACCTAGGGTTGCAAAATACACGATTTAACAATTTGTTTTAATTCTTTTTATCTTTTTATTGTTTATTACATTGATAAGCCTATACTTGCAATATACCTCAACCCACAATTCATCATCTTTATATTGTATATTACAGGAAGCTACCGTGACAATTCTCTATACATTTCTTGCAGTCCCAACCTTAGAGATAACAGGCGTAATAATACTACTACTACTACTACAGCTAGAGATACGGGTAACCAAAGACCAGAGTCAACTGGGACGCCAGTATCTGAAGGTAAGTGATTCACAATGAGCAAATACAGTCAAACCTGTCTTAAAGACCACCTGCTTTTAAAGGCCAGTAAAATTTTAACTCGATTGTTTTTCATTCATGTTATTTGAACCAACTGCCAATAAAGCGACTTTTTTGTCTTAAGCGGCCTTCAAAGACAGACTCAAATAACATTAATAAAACGCAATTTGAATGAAATTTTATTTTAATTACGTAAACTAAAATAATGAGAACAGCCACGAATTAAAAATTTTAACTTTAATGTCTATGATAAACATTGTATCAAAAGTCGCAAAAACGTTATATTTATTTTCGTATTTGACGAATGAACGTTTCCCGAAATCCTGAAATTGAAATGGTAATAGAAGGTCTAATGAAGGGACATTTTAAAGGCAATTTCTGAAGACCCACTAAAATCAATTCATGTAAGTTGATTTTAAATTTTTCCTTGTCGTATATGAAATATTGAAGAATTACCGGATATAAATAAACAGGAATTTAATATGACGTAATTTTTAAACATTTCATTTAAAATAGATTTAAAGTTACCCTGTCAACGAATTGATGTAGTGATTATATTATTTAATTACTCTCAATTTTACAAGTTTTTAATTTCCCTCCTATTCAACACTGTCGTCTTATTAAACTGATCATTTATACGGATTGTATATGTCAATTTGAATATACGCGGCCTTTTGACCTTAAGAGAACAATTGACACATTAACTTGCCAATAGCAAGCACAACATAACAAAGAACACTACACAATATGTGTCAATGATACAAATTATTCAAACAACAGCTTAACGATATTGGTAAAGAAATCTTGGTACCACTAAACCTAATAGTCTTTTAAACAAACCGAAGCCTATTTCTCAGGAATTGCGTTGTTTCTTTCATTAAGCAAATGAGAATTTGACAATCACACACCACAGTCTATTTAATAAATTGCAGACTTTGTCATAACATTTTCAATCCTTGGTATAAAAGGGTGAAAAATTGGTTAAGTTAAATTCCATAGAAAAATCATCCTTTGATCTAGTTTTTTGGAATGTTTCAGGGGGTTACCGTGACAACAGCCTGTATGCACCATGCACACCAAGAATGTTAGAAAAATTAAATTCGGCGAAGAAAAGGAATGTCAAAGAATCTGAAACGACTGAAAATGTCAAGAAAAAGGCGGATCAATGCCATGGCAGTGGTGACGTAAACCCATACTCGTATGTTAACTTCTTCGTAGATTTTGCAGCAAAAGTTGAAGAAACTAAAGTTGGAAATCATAAGTTGAAAGAAGACGAACAATCGCAAGGTAAAACACAAAAATAATGGGATTGGTTCCAACATATTAGCGTATTTTAAAACGTTCCCCAAAAATATCAATTAATTGCCTTATCGTCTCTGAATTTCCATTCAATCGGTTATGATGTTGCCTTTTTAAATAACAACACTTGAACTTCACCACAGATGACTTGACTCCCTAGCACACTTTGGTAATCGGTAGTATCGGTAGTGTAAACGATAAAACCAAAATGTTAAATGTTTATGTTGCTTTACTCATTATAACTGTATAAAAACTACTAGCTAAACAAAACTTTGGAATGTATTGGTACGTAAGCGAAGGTTGTATGTAAACATACATGTGTGTGTAAATGACTAAGTGTAAGGGACAGTAACATTAGGCTAATGAAAGAAGAATAAAATGCCGAAAATTTGGAGCTTCTCGCAATATAAGCAAACTTCTTTTACGCTCCCGCTTTGTTTGTCTATTATCTATTCGTCCATTTATCAAACCGTCTTTTACAATTTTACCCGGATGGTTATATCAAAACTATAAGATGTATTAATTTGATTACTACTGACATAAAATATGACAGATTGGTCAATTTAAATATATTATTAATATTATTATTATTATTATTATTATTATTATTGTTATTATTAAACTACAGGTACAGACAGGTATGAAGACAAACAAGGGAAAAGGTTTAAAGCAAAAGGCAAAACTAATATGGTAACTATACTAAAATCGATATGTACTTTATAAGCCTAGGCTAATGAAGGTCCTCAAAATGTTTTATGGTCGTCACCATAAATTTGTTGACAAGTTTGGTGTCACTGTGTCCAGGATTGTCCTGGATGTATTTAACGTCCCATAGTTCCATATTCCTTTCACACAATTTTGATTGCACACGTGGCGGGTGTAGCTAGCTAAACAGGATGTGTTACCCCTTCCGGAGCATCTCGCCTCAATTCCCTGGTAGAATTCACGTGTCTAACCTAACTTGTCCGTTCCAAAGTTTTTACTTTGCTTCTTGATTGTAATTCGGACATGGATTAGTATGGGCTTTTTGATTACCTACATGGTTATCTTGGAAAAAAGGCTTTAGATATAAACTTAAACTTGAGAGCAAAATTCCTTCCAACATGTTCAATGGTCTAACGTTTTCCCACGACCTTCACCTTTCCAATATGAACTTGGTTCAAGGTCATGACACACCTATAGACCATGTAGATTACCTATGTGAAGTTTTAGGATAATTGTCCGATGCAGGTATGAGATGTGACCCGGACATGATTTTACTCGGACAGCCAGACAGACATGTTGATTCTTGTATACCCCTCCCAAACTAGTTTGCGGGGGGGGGGTAAATTATGATAAAGCCGAGGATGACAATGCATTATGTCTTAAAATAAAATCTTTCTTTATGTTCTTAATTGTTTCTCTCTGAAACTCGGTAGCTCACAAACTAAGTAGGCAATATTGTGTAGTATTATCGGAAATACTAATGTCTAAATTTGAAATTGCTCAAAAAGTAAGGTTAACTAGTACTACCCCATGCAAAGTATTTCCTTAGCTACATTTGGTAAAATATATTTTGGTCCTTTGGTAATCTTTTCAACATCTTGAAAACAATTTTGGTTCTAGCACTACTGATGAGGAATTGTATTCTGAAACGCCCGTCTACTGCTGTAAAATTAAAACTGGTATAATATGTAAAATATTACATATTCATGATGCACACTATCATTCTTGATATTATGATTTGGAAAATATTTATAGACAGGTATTTTTTAATTATATTTGCCCTGGATATATTGTTCAATGTTCAAGGTGCTTACCCTTCCAAAGCACCCGACCTCACTTTCCTGGTGGAAGTTCACGTGTCTAAACTAACTTGTCAGTTGCAAAGTTTTTACTTTGCTTCTGGATTGTGATTCGAGCATAGATTAGTATGTTTGAATTATTTTTGAAAAATGCCAATGAAGAGGATATATATTTTTGTTGGAGGTGAACGTCAAAAAAATTTGATATCGCAATATTTGTATGAAATTGATACACTGTAATACTTATTAGGTTAATGATTCTAGAACTTTGCCTTTTTTCTTTATTCTTTTAGAGAATGGTTGAACGAGACAATTTGCTTGATAATAGGTCTGATTATAAAGAAGAGGGTGAAACTGAATCTTATAATATGACGGATGAAAATTATTTAGAAACAGATGTACCCATAATCCCACCAAAAACAGCATTAGCATTTCAGACTGACTCTGACATTTAATATTTAGTTATCTACTAGTCTTCAGTGTTCATTCTAGAAAGAGGCTACTGGGCCATTTTTAACTTTTTGTGCTAGACTACCCCACTGATAAAATCTTAGGCGGCCATATTTAACATTATATGATTGCAAAAATAATGATGTTATTATAGGAAAGATTTTTGAAAAACTACTTTTCGAAAAATCTTGTAATAAATCACTCTCGCTGTAAAACTGAAAGCTTTAAATAAGCAATCATTTATACGTGCTAAAACTGTTAAAGTACTAAAAACCATACAACCATGTGTTGTTTAAATCTTGTTTTTGGTCATTATACAACGACATAATGCATTAGGTTATTGTATCTGTAATTTATCTATGAGTGGTTCCATGTTTTGAAATTAATGTCCTACTTGTAAATAGATAATTGGTCCTTATACAATCGTGTTTCACTTAATGTTCAATTGTTTACTGTGTTTTGGGATTGGGATTTGGACATAAACTGGTATGTTGTTTTGATAAGATATTATGTAAGGTTTTGTCTTCCAGTAACAATGTTGATCAGTGTTATTTGTAACCATCACAAAAAAACATACTAATCCATGTCTATAAATTATATTCCTTTTATGTTTTTTCCTTTATCGTGTAGTATCATGTGATGTGTTACTTTTTATTTCTTTTAATTTTTGTTTTGTGACTAATTTTATTGATATTGGTATTAATGCAGTTTATAACATTTATCTTTTTTTAAATTTGTTTGCTTTTATAATTGTTGTTATTATAATTTTTATACTTTTATATCAGAAATGAATGTTATGACCGTGATAATTGTTTAAATTATTTCTTTGTTTCAAGCACTTTATTTGTCAGACTTTTTAATAAAAGAATTTAGTTGATATTAGAGATCCCCATATTGGACAAGTGATTTAATATGAGTATAAACCTTGTATTTACCAGAAAATGTCTTTTTACATCAATTTTTGTCAATAACAGGCAGTAGTCGCAATCTTCAATAGTCTACGAACTAGCAATGGGGTTCGCCGCTGTATCACGTGATCAATACCTCTTAACGTTTGTGCAGAACGTTTTGGAAAACGTCAACGTCACAGATTCCCGCAATGACGGTTTTTTGGCGGGTAAACGATATCTCATGCAATCCATATCCATTGGAAATAAGTGTTCCAACAAATCGTTAGAGGGTATCACGTGGTACAGCGGCCTAACTCATTATGTATATTCACCGTTACTATTTCCATATAGCGATCTTACTACTAAATGATTAGAATTCTGGTTTAGGCAACCAACATAGACATGTCCGCTTGACCTTTACTTTTAATAGTTCTAAATAAGGACCAGGGCGTCGATGCATAGTTAGACGGATGGTGTCTTTGAAAAAAAAATGTACCAAACCATGTATTGCTCAGTGAAAAACGACAGAAAATAATAATTCCATCAATATATGAAAAAGACGATCAGTAATTAAAATTTAATAAAGTTTTATCATTTGTACCTTCAGGATCGATCGTTGTTTGTCATTTTGGATAAAGAGAAAGTAGAGTTTTTGCAAACCCGACAGCTGCTTTAGGGGGTTCATTCTAGAAAGCGCTTGCATGTAACTGGATAATTTGCTGTATAAGTCTGGTTTTTAAAAAAAACTGCTGATTATCATTCACAATATTCTCGTTTCATTACTTCCGAATCGTTTGCACAGTATGGGGAACAGAGGTGTTTGTTTTGTCTACGTCATGGAAAACATGTATTGTTTATGCATTAACTGCGAATCTTAACACTACCTATGTATTGGGTGGACCCTCTTATATGAATATCCCTTATAAAAGGTCAAACAGACAGGCCAATGTTGTCTGTGGACCTTCTAAACAATGGAATCAGATCCATGTTTCGGATCAATAGTTGGGACAGTACAGGCGTGAGTTTTAATAAGATTCGTAAGTTACGATGAAATTTTAGACTTACGAATTTCGTAAGTTCAAACTTAAGATACGAATAACCCGTTTTAGTAATAAGTTCTTAAGTTTTTTTTCGTAAACCTAACTTACGAAAAATTCTTAAGTTACGATACGGCACTCTTTTGTAAAGAAGGCGAGGTTCTTCTTATAGTTACAAAAGCTACGCATGCCTTTATTTATCTTTCGTATTACCAGACATCTATGTGCGTCTGCGTGCCTAATATCAGTTAAATATGGACAATAGTAAGTTAAAATAACAAATAAATTAAATAGGTCAGGGTTGACAACAGCTTATACATTTTAGAGTGATAGCTTTTTCTGGAAAAAGTGGCTCCTTTCGGACGACATTTTTGGATACAAAGTGTGTGTCATCTATTGCGCCAACAACATTCGGAAACTCAGCAATCTTGTGAAATTCTGCCTTTACTTTTCTAATTTTATCTGTTGATGTTTGAAATATAATCTGTAACACCTGGCAGATGAAATCAACACACAGTGGACAATCAAGCAACTGGACGATTTGGATATACACTGAATATTCTGCCGGCGCTATTTCAGATAGAAAATCACCGCTAGAAAGGAATCGGGACATTTCAAAATCGTAAATGAAACTACTTTTCCAACTGTTTGGTCTTTTATATTCATTAAAATAGATTAAAGTCTATACATTCACGTCATTTATTTGTGGATAGCATCAAGGCCTTTCTACTAACTCGGCGACCATTGCGATCTTCAGTAGAGTGCTCACTCCGTAAGTAGAAGGTCGTGGGTTCAAACTCCGACCGGTTGTGACCCAAGACTTGAAAGTGCGAAGTGACTGTTCTTTCGCCAAGCACTCGGCATAACAAAATGAAAGTCACTGTTCATTCCGATGGGAACTTATGGGAACAATAAGACGAGGTCCAGTGCCACATTAGATGTGCCACGAGAATAAAAACTGCTGTACAATGCCATCAGCGCAGGGCACATGCAACATTTTACACCTACGTCTTGATATAAGTGAAATATTCTTGACTGGGACGTTAAACATCATTACTCACTCAACTCACCTTTTAATATTTGGGGTCCTTTCAATGGTTCTAAAACCACATCTCTGAGAATCTCTGGGACAATACACCCAATCAAATCCATCGAAAGTAGGAACTTCATCATAACTGACTAGATGAACATCTCCAATCAATCTGAAGCTGTTAAAAGTTAAGTTGCGTGTTCTAAAGAACATTTCCCCATAATATCACTATTCACTATTATTGATCACTATTAATGCAGGCTGACCAATCAAATTATTTATTTGTCCACATCGGTACATTTAATGCGCAAGGTTGCCATTTAGATACTTTTTACGGTTAAGTGTTTGATTTCGGTACAATGTCCTTACAAAAAGTCAGATTTTTAGTACTTTTTATTTAAAAAACGCGTCAAATTGGGAAAAAAATCAGTTTTAATATAATAATTTAATCTTTTCATTTTATCCGTCCGTTTCTTCGTTTTTATGGTACTATAATAACGGGGAATTTAAACTCAGTTTTAACTAATTAAATTTTAAAATATAACATACAAAGTAACTCATTTTCACTAATTTTAATCGGAATAGCGACCCGGACTATCCAGTGCTCACTTCCAGACTGACGCTTAACATAATAAAAAAACAAACAACGCTATCAAAAATACCCGGTGGTCATAGAAACACATAAGCACTATAAAAGGATTCTATAAAATATATTAAAGGAAGTAATTAATGTCACCAGGATAAATCAAGTAGTGTCCGAAATAATGGAAAGCCTTCAGGTATAATCGACAAGTGAATGTAACTAATCCGTTACCTTAATGTGGCATTAATAGAAGATTGTGAAAAGTGTAAATGAAATGAAAAAATGTATAACGTCTAAATTTCAGAAAATTGAATAAAATAAATCATATCAAATTTTGCACTGTCATAATACGTCAAATACGGGTAAATTCGTCGGATAAGTGGTCAGCCTGTTAAATGGATATTCTTTTTTTTCGTCCTAATTCAAAATTCAAATTTACCGTTAATTAGATAATAAACGACAGTGAAGCAAACGCGTGATCAGGGACATTTTAAAGTCTAAATACATATTTATTATGACTTCATTTAATAATTGAAAAATTACACAAACAAAGATGGAGCAACAGAAGTACCATGTCAACTAACGGTATGCCAATTCTCTTCTAAGGGAGAATTGTTTAAGTTATTCAGTACCACCAAATTGATTTTTGGGTAATTATATGTGAAGTATACAGCTTGAAAAATGACCAGTTTTTTTTCAATTTTCAATTGCAAAAAGAAAAGAAAATTTAACTTCTGTAATGTATTTAAGATATAGATTTTCTAGTGAATTATTGAGTTTAATTCATGTGCCATCTGTATATGACTAGTTTCTAAGATAATTGCATCAAGGGTACGTCTCACGACCCCAATAAGGCGTTCCCACACTCCCTCTTTGCCTCTTATGGAAACAAACCTCCTGAGTACATTGATAAAAGATAATTTTGGCATCTCTTTTATCACCTCTATATGGATCGCACGACATGTAAGACAAGTAAAAAATAATAGCCCAACGTTTACTATTAGCAGAGCCTCCTTAGTTTTGCGGCTTACGACTCCCAATGTCCAAATATATCAATGCCTATGTAGGTAAATGGAGGTGTAGGCTTAAGACGATCAGCAGGAAGGCTATCCGTGATTTAGGTATGACATTTTCCCCGCAGTTTTCGACATGTTACACATTTATGTAGAACTGACGATATGAGCCGTTTGCCTCCTATGATACAAAAGCCCGCAGCACGAACAGAGCCCTCTGTTAAATGTCTATTTTTATGGTGTATCTTTTGATGATAAAGTTTTATTAAAAGTACTGTGATATGAGAAAACTTTGGCATAATGATAGGGTGTTTCTACAGTGTAGCCTAGGTAAACTTGATCTTTGTAGGCGACCTCACACTCTCAATAGACCTTCCTCATCAATATAAGGATTCAGTTGAAATATTATACAATTCCCAGGGATATTTTGATGCTTTGCTAGACAGTCAAGTTCTTTCGAAAATGCTTTATATTGTGTTTCTTTGATGACTAATACTTCAGCTTTATGTAAAGAATCCACGGTATAACAATGATCGGAAACATGAAAAGTTTTTTTCTTTTGCCATATGTCTGAGAAATGAAATACCAGAAATTAAACTTTTCCATGTAAAAAATTTCTCAAATCGAACACATCCTAATCTAGTATCTTCAATAAGTTCAGATTTTAACGAAATAACATTGGGTCTGATTTCAACATCTTCATCAGGATCAACAAGTGAAAACATTTCGGAACGTTCTGAACAAAAAATACTTAACGAAGGATTGAACCAGATACTCCCTTTGAGATTTTCAGCTAGAACACCTCGAGTGCCTATGTCTGCAGGATTGTCTTTGGTGGATATATGTCGCCACTGTTCCGGACGAGATACCTGGAGGATTTTGTCGACACGATTACTGACGTAAGTGTAGAATCTTCTACACTGATTGAAGATATACCCAAGCAACACTTTGGTGTTTGTATAGAAGTAAGTATCATGAATAAGACAATCAATTTGGTCTTTTACTACAACAGCAATGTCTGAAGCCAGTACAGCAGAAGAAAGATCCAATCTGGGGATAGTATGACCATGTTTAGGAGTCAATTTAGATTTGCCAAACACAAAACCTATGTCACGTTTATCTTCTTTGAATACTCTTTAGAAAGCTACTGCTGCTACTGTTTTTTCAGATGCATCGCAGAAACTGTCACTACTCTCTAAAGACATGGTTACAACAGTTCTCGGAATATCAAATTGACACAATTCAAGAAGAGAATCTTGCCATGTGACCCACTGCTTCTCATGAGTAGCTAGTAGTGGATCGTCCCATCCAGTTGACAATTCTACAAACTCTCTGAACAACAATCGTCCTTGTAGAAGAACTGGAGCAGCAAACCCTAGAGGGTCATATATACTGTTTAATGTAGACAGAACACCGCGTTTAGTAAAGGATTTGTCTTCTCGACTGATTTGAAATGTGAATACATCCCGCTGTAAGTAAATTCCACAGAATTCGAAATCTACGTTGTATCGGGACATTTTTTTCGCATTCCGTATGTCGCTACAGCAGAGGGTGAAACATTTCCAAAGGCGTGTGAACACATCCTGTACTCAACTAATTCTTGATCCTGATCATTATCCTTGTACCAAATAAATCGAAAAAAATTCCTGTGTTTAGGAGCAACCTTGAAACCAAAAAACATTTGCTCGATGTCACCAGTTATAGCAATCTTTTTTTCTAAATCTCATTAGAACTCCTACAAGGTTGTTAACTAAGTCCGCGTGTAACTTGAGTTTCTCGCTAAAATCGGACAAACGAGAAAAAAATCTACATAAACTTGTATAACTTGACTTACTTTAAAATGGTCACCTACTATATAATACAGTAAACAGGTCTATTAACCCAAACGGAACCAGTAAAACTGACTTTTTTGGGCAGATGTCCCTTTTTATACAGGTTCAATTAACATGAAAGAATACTAATTTGGATAAAACTTTACTGACCTTTAAAATCAGTTGCCCCCCGATAGGGGGGATTGACTGTTTAGTTTAAACAATATTTATTTGATAACATACATTGTACAAATCACAAATATAAACAATGAAGGATTCTGGAACTCTTATATAAACCAGTCTCCTTAAATATAACATATTACAATATATAACTAAACATGAAGTTACAAATGTCATTAAATAAATAAACATATATAATTAACTAATTAATTAATTAATTAATTAAATAAGTATAAATTACATGAAGAAAATCAAAACAAGTTTGACTGTATTAATTACGCCGTTAATTCAATGTAATTACAGTGAACTCATCAATTTTCGCGGTGTCCCAATTTTTGTTGTTTTTCGTGGACACCTCGACCCACGAATTTACATGTCAACGAAATGGTTTAATATATGTTTATAACAACTTAACTAACCGACATTAAAATATTTTGACAATCTGACTCGGGCAATTTAAAAGAACGGCAAACCTAAAAGTCATGTTAATTTTTAAATTTAAAGTATAATTTGCTCTTTATTGTATTTTTGTCATTATTATGTTTTCTAGAGGAAAAAAAGTGATAGGATTTTAACAATTTATCACAATTCAATTTGCAATTCCAACGACACGTTTAGATTTCAAACGCAACACAATAATAAATATGAATATTCTTTCACAAACCGGAGATCGTTCTAGTTATTGACTAATACTAACAAATGCAAAACCAAATGTCATTCTGTACGTGATTAAAAAATTCATTTTTATTGATACATATGTATTGTACTACTAACAAGAAAAGAATAGGATGTTACGAGCAACACAAAGAAGATGTTTCCGGAAAAGGGTCATAACCACGAATTCACCACCACCCCCCCCCCCCCCCACGAAATGATATTTTTTATTAGAACCACACAAATTGATGATTTCACAGTAAATTAAAGTGTCATCCATCAGCTGATACTGAGCTAATTAAACATTTACATTGACCTGTCGTGTACCAAATAAAAAGTTCACAAGTTTTACGAATATTCTCTGATGATGATTTCACAGTAAACTAATCAAGTGTCATCCATCAGCTGATACTGAGCTAATTAAATATTTACATCGACCTGTCGTGTACCAGATAAAAAGTTCACAAGGTTTACGAATTCTGTGTATTCCGGTTTTTTTATGCGGAAGTTCCGAAACCAGAGCTACACAGGGAAATATTTAATTGTCGTTGTGGTATGCTGCAGAGAAACTTGGAAATATGAAAATCGTTTTATCTGTTCTCCTTTTTCAAGGTGAGTTAATCTTTGCATTACATATTATAGAAGCATTAGACGTCGTTTTGAAATACAAAATCATCTATCATGCTTGAAACAAACTTGTGGAACCAAATTTTTTCAAGAGGTTCAAATAATGATAAAACCCCTGAGCCGATATCTCTGGTGGTGGCTGGTACCCCGAGGATATCACAAACTTAGTAGGCAATAATTTCTTATTATTGTCAGAAATATACTATAATTGTTTAAATTTCGTTCAAGTTAAAATTTGAAATTTCTCAAAAACTAAGGTATACTCCCTCATGAAAAGTATTTCCTTAGCTAAATTTGGTAAAATATATATATATTGGTCCTTTGGGTAGCTTTTCAACATCTTCAAAATAATTTTGGTTTCATAATATTGGTCCAAGAACTACTGATGAGGTATTGTATACCGAAACGGCCGTCAAGTGCTGTAAAATTAAAACTGGTATAATATGTAATCAAAACGACTGGAATATATTCAACAAAATTTAACTGAGGAAATACTTTGCATTCGTGAGTATACGATACAGAACAGTCGAAAGTTTAACTCAAATCTAACCGAATAATTGGCGAATCTTCAACTCATTTCGGTCCCTCGTTTGCTTTATCTCGACAGCTGTTATCTATCGGGCATCTTTTCGACCAAACGCAATCCATATCTCGGCCACCCGACTGCCGAGCTTCGGGCTCCTTTACGATAGCTCAGTGTGAAACTTTTAACATGTATATAAACAGCGAGCTGATTCGTGCCATGGCTTTTATTTATTTATTTATTTATTTATTTATTTATTTATTTATTTATTTATTTATTTATTTGTTTATTCTTTTATTTATTTATTTATTCTTTTATTTATTTATTTATTTTATTTATTTATTTATTTTCTTGATCTAAGGGATTTTTTTTAGCTTCAATTTTTTAAATTTTATATTATCCATTTATTACTCTTAGGTGTGATCAGCCAAATGATAAAAGTTACACCAAACACAGCATCAATAGACGTATTAGAGGGTAGAAATACAACTATTGAATACCAGATTGTCCCGAGGCTATCAGAAGGATGGTCAGTTGAAATGAATTTAAAATTTGACCCAAACGAGGATCCCCCGAACTTCTTTACATTCAGATACGGAAAACAATATACAGAGCCAAAGAAAGATTGTATCTGTAACGTTACATATAACAATAAGACGTCTACGTTCACTTTATATCTGTATAATGTGACGACCCAGAACCATAATGGGACTTATGAATTTGTGTTAAAAAACACACAGGAGGGTAATGATACGACGCAACATCGGACCAATGTTCATGTTAGAGGTAATATATATATATATATATATATATATATATATATATATATATATATCAATTTCATTTCATTATTGTTGCATTATTATTATTATTATTATTATTATTATTATTATTATTATTATTATTTCAACCTGAACAAATTACCAAAATCTAAAACATATTCAAAGACGGAGAACAATTTACAAAGGCTTAAGCAGAGAGATTGTAACTGCCTCGTAACATAAAACCCTAAGACATCTACGTTTACTTAACGTCTGTTTAATGTGGCGACTCAGATCCATAATGAGACTTATGAATTTGTGTTACAAAAATCAAAGGAGGGTAATGATACGACGAAACATCAGACCAATGTTCACGTTAGAGGTAATACATATATATTCTTGAAAAGTCCTTTGAAGGATGAAAACGTTAGAACTAAATCAGTATACTTTTCTTGGGAATTACTTAAATTTCTAAAATATTTTACAATGTTCAAGAGACTTTAATTATTATATATATATAATATATATATATATATATATATATATATATATAATATATATATATATATATATATATATATATATAAATTTCATTTTATTATTGTTACATTATTATTATATTTTTTCTTCTTAATAAATCACAGAGATCTAACACTCAATCTATATAAATATTAATAGAAGTAAAATAAATTTAAATTTTAACAACACAACTACGAATGATTGTACCTATAAACACTCTCTGCATTTTAAGTATCCGTGTTATGTAACAATCCCCTTTATACGTGTCTGTTACTCTTTTTAACAATTTTTAATTCGTCTATTCTCCTATAGGCTTATGTTGCCAATTATATGGTCCTTGTTTTTTATAACTTATTATCAATCAATTAAAAAAGAATTATACATATAATTTATTTCAAAGCAGATTCTTATGTGACGGATGTAGATAGATAAACAGGGAGTGCCTAATCTTCCGGAGCACCCGGTCTCACTCCCATGGTGTAGATTCATGTGTTTAACTTAATTTGCCAGTTTTTTAAGTTCAACTTCGCATTTTGGAATTATGATTTGGACATGGGTTTGTATGTTTGGTTATGATTGAATATAGTATAAGTGTGACGAGACTAAGGTCAACCATAGAACATCATTATTATACTCGGTATAATATATAATTATATTAATGTTATTGTTATATAAAGATAAGAGTAATAGTATGCAATGCTACCTCAAAATTTTATTGAAAATTACAAGGATAATGTCATATTATAAATGGTTTAGTTTTCTGAATTGAAAATTCAAAATTGATAAAGTTGTCATATTAAGTCTAACCTGTCCATTAAGGGCACCCAAGGAAACAAGTAAAATTGGGATTTATGGACAGGTGACCTTAATATGCAGGTTCAAATATTATAAAGAAAGAACAATTGGGATACAATTTTACTTGACTTCATAAGCAGATGATGCTTATATCGAGGTTATATTAAGCCAGGTTGGATTGTATAATTATTTTTAATATTTCATTTAGAAAAAAATTATAATATCACTTGCAAAACAACGAATATGTTTAATTACTAAATACCACCATACACGCTGTAGGAGAATAAAATTACCAATCATCACGATTAAGCATGAATGACGTAATATTAATTACTTTGTTTTTGTATTACAGAAATGCCCAAATTGTCTACAGCTGACGTTTCTGGGTTTGAATACCACGATGTAACTCTTAACTGCAGTATAGATACCACGTGGGTCAACAAAATATGGTGGACATCAACAAACGGATCTACAATCAACTCTTGTGAAAAATTCAACGATCACAAGCCTCAACTCTGCAAAGCTGTTTTAAATAATGCGACAAAAACAGACCGAGGTGTTTACACTTGCCATGCCGAAAATCTACCACATTACAACATCAGTAAGAATATCAGTTTGGATATATTCTGTAAGTCTATTTAATGTATTAATAGTAACAAATATGAAAACTTTAAGAAGAGTGAAAAAATGTCATGAAGCACTTTCATGTCATATGATCAAAACTATTTTGATAAACAATTGTGAAGTAATGGTGTTTTACGTGCCAATTTAATTCTTCCACTTATATAGAGACGTGCAATTCTGGGATGGTGAAGTAGAGTACGCGCCAGTCATTTACCTATATCAAGAGGGACCGTTCTGGGATGGTTGGGGAAACTGGAGTGTCCAGAGAAAACAACTTTTCACACTAGGATATTCCTGACTTTGGATTGAACTTAGGCCGCCATAGCGTCTATCGGTAACGGTGAGCTTTTGACCGCTCGACCACCGAGGTCCTTATTTAATAGAGTGAGAGGTCATAGAAATCATCACATTTAAAATGATTGATTTATTGTCATGTGAAACTAACGTTACAAATATAAAATCATAATTTAATTCATTTTAGTGGACATTGTTTTCTTGCATATATGTAACAATATTTAACATTACTTTTTAATCTTTTAAGAACATTTTAAATGCTTACATTGGGAATTTCCTCTTTTCTTTTAAGAATGCAAATTTAATAAACATCCCGTCTATATCTTGATTCGAAAATGGATTAGTATGTTTCTTTTTGATTAAGATATCCAAATCACAATCACAAAAAAACAATATACAAACTCGAAATTCTTTGTCCTTATCACGATCACATAAAACAACGAAAAAACCTTGGAATCTGGAAAATTGAGACACGCGTTAGCGTCCACCAAAAATGAGACCAGGTTTTCCGAAAGTAGAAGAACCTTCTGTCTCATTTACTGCTTACAAATAAATTGTTTACCCAGATATATTGCAAGTCCTGGCTTCACAAGGCCCTCAAAATGTTTTATGTCTGACATCACAATATTGTTGATAGGTATGATTACCCTGTAAATATTTGACGTCTTCTACTTTAATGATCCTTGTACTCTCTAATTGGATTTTGTTGCTAGCTACAGAGAAGGTGTTTGCCCATCCGGAGCAGCCGGTCTCACTTCCCTCGTGGACGTCCACTTAATCTTTATCTTAATACTCCAGTTTTACAGCTTTTACTTTCATTTGTAATTTTTAATTTGTACGTGTATCTTTTTATTATAACTAAAATATCACTGAGGTTGCTAAAGCATTACTTTGATTATTTTTTATTTAGACGGTCCCCAAAACTCTTCAATCGAGCTGCTGAACATAACAAGTTGGGAATCCATTACGCCATCTTTTAATGTCAACGTAACGGAAGGGGATGTTTTGAATGTATCTTGTACAACCGACTGCAATCCGGATTGTAATTATACCTGGAGCCTTAATGAGAGTACCAACTACTATCTAGATATGGAGAGTCCCAACAGTAATCTTGTTCAGAAGAGTACCGGCAGCTATCTAGTTGTAAATGCAACAAGGAAAACAGAACGGTTTACGTGTACTGTAGAGAACCAACATGGTAGAGATAACGTCAGCGTAAAAGTTAATGTTTTGTGTAAGTATGATCTTAATTACATATAACAGAGAACAGCAAAAAACAAACACAGACAGGAATACATGCCCAAATCAAAATCCCAAGATCATCAAAGTTCAAATCACAATCTCAGTTTAAGCAAATATACCAATCCATGTCCAAATCACAATCCTAAAGTAAAAACAAAATTGAAGCTACCAAATTAGGTCAAACACATGAACTTCCACCGAGAAGCAAAACCTGGTGCTTCGGAAGAGTAAGCATCTCCTGTTTAGCTAGTTACACCTTTCACAATGGAACATGTGGACGCCAATTATATTTTGTTGTAACTTGTAGCTATTGAGTATATTCAGTTTTTTAATAAGTATTAATTAAAGCAGAGTTCATTGTTTTCTTCAGTATAAAAATCATTCTGCTTTTCCTACTCATGATGATTTTATTTCGTTGTTTATACGCTATTTAATATTTCCTTAGACCAAACTTGTGAAATCAAGTTTTTTCAAAGAGTTGAGAAATATCTAAAGAACCAAAATATATTTAACCAAATTCAGGTAAAGAAGTAATTTACATTAGCCGTCATCACAGTATTGTTGATAAGTTTGATGTCTCTGTGTACAAAATAGCCCTGGATATATTTGACGTCCCATAGTTCCATTTTCTTTTCACACAACACGAAGCTAGCTTAACAGGAGGGACTTACCCTTCCGGAACACCCGGCCTCACTTCCCTGGTGGATGCTCACGTGTCTAAACTAACTTGTCTGTTCCAAAGCTTTTAATTTGCTTTTGGATTGTGATTCGGACATGGAATAGTATGTTTGTTTTTTATACCTTTGTATTTTGTGGATTTTTAGATTTTATATGTCATTTATTTCAATTCCAGATTCATCAGAAATTACAAATATCACCACGCTTAATGGAGAAACAACAGTAAACGAAACTGATAATGTAACAGTAGCATGCTCAGCAGAAGGGAACCCAAAACCAAGTATCCGCTGGTCAAAGAATGGAGAGCCTATAAAATCAAATAACACTGACCACTGGTCAAACAAAGAACACAGTTTGAAATCAGAAGATAGCAACACTGGATATTTCTTTTTTCAGGACCGTGGATGTTACGGAACCGGAAACTATACGTGTACTTCTTATAACGGAATAGGAAACAACTCTAAAACTATTTCCATACTTGTTAATTGTAAGTATTTTACATGTTACATAGGTTCACGAAAAATATTTGATTTACCAGAACAATCATAAACAAACATATCGGTCTATGTCAAAATCCAAGTCATACCAGAACAATAAAAAACAAACATATCGGTCTATGTCAAAATCCAAGTCATACCAAAACAATCAAAAACAAACATATCGGTCTATGTCAAAATTCAAGTCCCAAAAGCAAATGAAAGCTAAAAAACGAGCAAAAAAGTCAAACAGCCAAACTTCCACCAAGGAAGTGAGATTTGTATTGTTCGGAAAGTAAATACTTCCTGTTTCTGTCTAGCTAGCTGTATCAGTCAAGTGCAAAATCAAACTTGAAGACGAAAATTATATGGAACTATGGGTAGTCAAATTTTTCCAGGATTATTTTGGATATAGAGACATTTTACTGCTCGTGCAATATTGTGATGACGCTTATAAAATTTTTGATGATCTTGTAATATCGCTGAGTCAATAATTTATTTGTAAGCAAGTTTCTTCTAGTTCAAGTATTGGCAAAAACCATCTCCAAAAGCGTATAAGTTGTAAAACAAATACAACATAAGCAGGAGAAGCAGATATATTACTGCATAGAAAAATGTAATTAAAATCATGCCTTTAGGATAGCTACAACAAAATGTTTAAATATACAAACCCCCCGTTTTTAGTTTGCAGCACTAGATGGCCGTTTCGAAATAAGATACCCTATCAGTAGTACTAGGGCAAGAATTGTGGAAAAAATATTTTTTAAAGGTATAAAAGTGAGAAATATAAGGTTACCTTTAATTTTTTAGGCAAGCCAAAAATTTTAGAACCAAAAGAAAAGACAGTAAAAGTGTTTGAAAATGCGAAGTCATTGCTTGTCTGTTACATCGGTTATCCGGCACCAGAGGTAACTTTACAGTTCTACAGCACTGATGCTAATGGAATAGATATGTCAAAATCCAATATATTTGCAAAGAACAAAAGCGATGAGTATACTACTTGCGTAATGGTTCTTCTGAACGGAACTAGAAGTTGGGTAAAGAATGGATATTACAGAATTGAATTGCGGAATTATTACGGAAACGATCATCTTGATGTAGAATTGATTAGCCACAACCGTAAGTGGAAATTTGTAATAATCAATTGAATGTGGAAGTCATTTTGTTTTGAATAGTTACCTATTTTAAGTAGCATGGGGTGTAGAAATTTGTAATTACAGTCAAACCTTTCTATAAAGGACACCGAGGGAACCAGTAAACGTGTCCTCTATGGCCAGGTGGTCTCTATATTACGGTTCAAATAATATGAGTAAAGAACACTTGGGATACAATTCAACTGTCCTTTATAAGCAGGTGGTCCTTATATAGAGCTGACGTTTGAAACAGGGTTGACTGTATATTTTGAATGGTGAATTGTATGAGTAAAAATCGTTGGTGGAAATTTGTAATTATCGATTGAATATAGAAGTTATTTTTGGAAATAATAAAATAATAATAAGTAGCGTTGGATATAGAGATTTGTAATTTCAGTTTTCCAATGGTAAATATTAATTTGAATACAATACGGACAGTTTTAAATCTCGATCAAATGTTGTTCAAGGTATGAACCAAATAGGACGGCATGCAAGAGGAATTATTGGTTCGCCAAATAGCTGAATTAAAACTTTGGTCCAGCTCATTGTCCATAGTATGACCCATGGTCACAAGTAAAATAAACGCTTCTTTAGAGACTAATGAATAAAAAACAAACATACTTAACAATCCGAAAATACTGTAAGCTAATTCTTTATTGGCGATACTTTGTCAAACTAGTTAATCAAAAAAACATACTAATACCGAATCACAATCAAGAGGCAAAGTAAAACCTTTGGAACCGACAAAGTAGGTTAGACACGTGAACTTCCACCAGGGAAATGAGGCCGGGTGCTCCGGAAAGGTAATCATCTCCTGTTTAGCTAAATACACCCGACACGTGTGTAATCAAAATTGTGTGAAAGGAACATGGAACTATGGGACGTCAAATATATTCAGGGCAATCCTAGGCACAGAGCCATCAAACTTGTCAATAATATTGTGATGACGACCATATATTTTTTGAGAGCCTTAGTAGTAAGAGGGCCCCTAATGTATATGATTACACATTATACCAGTTTTATATTTACAGCACTAGACGACCGTTTCGGAATTCAATTCCCCATCAGTAGTGCTTGGACCAAAATTATAAAACCAAAATTATTTTGATAATGTTAAAAAGATACCCAAAGGACCAATATATATTTTACCAAATTAAGCTAAGGAAATACTTTGCATGAGGGAGTATACCTTAGTTTTTGAGAAATTTCAAATTTTAACTTGCAGGAAATTTAGACTCCAAAGTTGACTTCTTGGAAAGTGCATTTAGTTAAATATTTAGGTGAAAAAATTTAAAAATCAAAAAAATTATATTGCTGTTGTTGATTAAACAGTGCAATATAAACTTTGAACATTGAATCATTTGACCTCTATTTGTTTACTAGTACATACAAGGGTGCTTGTTCTATATGTAATTAAGGGCAACTATTTTAAACAGGAAGTATTGAAAACAATGAAGTTAAAACGGAAGACAAAAAATTAGTTAATAATTTATGTGTTTTAATTTTATATTTTACGAGTACAAAAAAATATTGTTAATAGAAGCAAGACTTACTTATTTTATTAAACAAAATTAATTATTTTAACATTGGCTAGTTCTTTTTTTATTTAAATTAATGAACGTTGTTTTTGTAATATATATATATATATATATATATATATATATATATATATATATATCAAGCATAAAAATATACAGTAATTAAGCAATTTCCTGGCTTTATATGAATACTTCCTTATTCTAGACCAAATTTCAATCCCAATCAGCTGTTTAATTAAAGAAGCGTATATTCACAAATTGTGAAGAAAAAATTATACAGGTATTATATGAAACTGATTATGTTGATTCATTAGATTAATGTAAAAATGCCTTTTTTACTTCTAGTTATTTATATAGAAGTCAAAAACAAATATACCGTCCATTTCCAATCACAATCCCAAAGCACATGTGAACACTTTGATAAAAATTGCAAATTAGGTTAAACACATCTTCTTCCATCTGAGCAGCAAGAATCACTTCTCTGGTGAAAGATTAACTTGATTTGCAAGTTGTAAAGTGTTTATGTTGGACATAAACTTGGTTTTTTAAAATTCCTAATATTTTAAAATATTATGGAAGGAGCTATTGAAAATTAGTTCTTAACTTACAACATTTTTTAGTTTTATTTCATTCCGAGAGGTCAAATTTTGATTAAAATTTGGTTAAAAATCTCAGTACAGAAAACATTTTGAAACCAGATCATGGTTAATTTCTTGTATATAATTTCCCTACATATAACCACTTGCCAAGTTGAAATACACGTAGTTAGGTGTGCTGAAGATTATTTATTTGTTCGTTAGCTAAGTTGGTAGAGTGCTCTCTTCGTAAGTTGTAGATTGTGGATTTGAACTCTTACGGGGTCTGACCCAAGACTTGAAAGAGGGTAGAGACTGTTGTTTTGCCAAGCACTCGACTTTACGAAATGAAAGTCATGGTTATTTCGGATAGGAACTTAAAATAAACGAGGAACAGGCGTGACAAGATAAAGAACCCTCATGTATATTGCCTTCAGGTACAATTTCTACACCTTCGTCTATAGCTGGCGACATCTAGATATAAGTGAATTATTCTTGACTTGGACGTTAAACACCATATATCAATTCATGAATCGAACTAGAAATCACAAAATGTTTTGTTTACGTGATTTACTGTGGTCCTAATTCATCTTACATTTTCAAAACCGTTTTCACCTTTGAATTTTCATTTATTTTCGGATACTAAATTTTTAAATATTTCAGAGCATGGTCATGGTGGCTTAGAGATGATAACAGTAGTGGCTTCTGTGTGTTTTATAATTGGTATCTGTGTTCTGGTTGGTTGCCTTTACAGGAGGAAAATGCAAAAAAGTAAGTTAAGCATTTTATCAGCCAACTAACCCCATCCAAGTACATGACAAATGTAAATGGCAGAAACATTCAAATAAAACAAGACTAGACAAAAAAGCCAAAAATTCTTATATATGATTTTTCAAAATTAAGGGAAACGTCATATTTTTATTTCAATTTCAAAGAGGGTGGATATATTGTACAGATGTATATACGAAATCAAAAGCAAACATACAAATCTATCTCCAATTTAAATTCCAAAAGGCAAATTAAGTTTAACATGTGCAATTCCACCCGCAAATTGAGGCCGGATGCCAGAAGTATTACGGATGCGTTGAAAATCAAGACACATTTAAATATTGATTGATTCAATAAATCCGAATTTGTAACTTAATTTATGATCTATTGTTAAAAGAGGTTATCAAAAACTCAGTAGGCAACAATTATTCCTAGAAATACACAGTTGACTAAATTTGCTGCTACTTAAAATCTGAAATTCTTCAAACCAGAAGGTATACTCCCTCATGCAAAGTACTTCCTTAGCAAAATTTGGTAAATATATTTTGGTTCTTTGGGTATCTTTTCAACATTTTGGGGGTGGGGGGAAATGGTTTCACAATTTAGTCCAAGCACTACGAATGAGGAATTGTATTCCGAAACGGCCGTTTAGTGCTGTTAAATTAAAACTGGTATAATATGTAAATTAAGATTCATTTAGAAATTGTTAAGTCTTTCAAAACGAACATATAACACGATGTAAAGTTTATCAATCCGTTGACGCATATTTGTTTACCAGTTTACATGTTAGATTTTTTAACAATTGTTCCTTTATTTTATGACAGAAAACCAAGCAGCTGAGGAAAGGTAAGAGAATACAAAAAATACATGTACAGGTCCGTCCAGAAAGTTGTTAAACAGGCGTTTTTAGTACTTGGCGGTTTTGTTTTTACTTATATTCGTCGAAGGACTATTTTTATATACTACATAGATTTTTTCAAATGGCATCATTGCTAAAAGGTTCAATTTTAGTTTCAGTGAATTGCAAGTGGAAAAAAAACAAATAATAACGTTTTTGAAAAAATCCAATTTCTGCAAATAAGAACTAAATGAATAGAAAATACCAAAAAAAAAACTATTAAAACTTAAATTCATTTGATTACCAAGATGTTGCGAGAGTAAACATTCACTTTTATCAGTCACAATCTATTTTGTATTGAAAATACTAAAATATTTTGAAATAAGGTAACATTGGATGTTAACGATTATTTATTTTTAGTTTAACGTCCGTTTCCTACTGCAAAAAGATGTTCCATAATAAAGAAAAATGCATTTGTATGTTTTGAAACATGCTTTGTTCTCGGTGTCTGAATTTTTGGCAAAAGAACAGCAATGTTTGTGTCTGAAATGTATAAAGGAAAATAACAGTCTCTTTTGCAATGTTAATGCATCAAATTTACATCGGTTAGATCTAGTGGCATGTCACATGTAAGTAACTATTAAAAATCATTGGTAAAACATGTCACAATTTCTTGTAACAAACAAACTCCTGCCTAGGTATGAATCACTTTTATGTGGTGCTCCAAACTTTCTGGACTTTTACTTTTACCTCTATATCATGTACTTGGACGCACACGAAAGGCTACATTTGAAACGTTTATGACAAACGTGATGACTTCAATTTTTCTATTGTCTATGCAGCGATATTCCTGCTTCTCCTGCTTATGGTGTATTTGTGTTTCCCAATTTATACGCTATGGTAGACTTGTTCCCACTACGGGGAATCCTACAACGTTGAAGGCTACTTGCAAATAACTTGACTCAGGGATATTGCAAGCCTAGGCTTATCAAGGCTCTCAAAAAGTTTTATGGCCGTCATCACAGTATTGTTGATAAGTTTGATGTCTCTGTGTCCAGGATTGTCCTGGATATTTTTTGACGTCTCATAGTTCCATGTTCCTTTCACACAATTTTGATTACACCCGTGGCGGATGTAGCTAGCTAAACAGGAGGTGCTTACCCTTCTGGAGCACCCGGCCTGGCTTCCCTGGTGGAAGTTCACTTGTCTAACCTAACTTATCAGTTCCAAAGTTTTTACTTTGCTCTGGATTGTGATTCAGATATGGATTAGTATGTTTGTTTTTGATATAGGGTTAAACGAGCACGCATCACAACAACATAATCAAACGAACGCTTAAACAAATTACATAATACTTAATTAATTATTTATGACGTTTCTGTATGCATAATTACCCTCACATATTTGCATATCGCAATTTCGATTTCACACTTGAAGGGTGAAGCTAGATTAACAGGTGGTGCTTACCCTTTCGGTTTAAGCATTGTGTAATTGATAAAGATTCAAATGTTTTCTTGCATTTACCTATTTTATATTATGTGTAATTATACGAAGCTAGTCATTGAGTACCATAACCGTTTCGCACCATAACCATTTCGTACCTAAATTTTCCAATTCGTACATGTGTAGTTTAATTCATGATACTACCATTTGGTAACATATATATAAAATATAATGACATTATTTGTTGATCATATTAAAAAAGGTTCTCCATTAATAAAAAAAATATTTTGAAAGAGGTTAGCAATAAAGAACTTTACTATGCTGAGAGAGAGTCTTTCACATACGAAATTTATTGTATGAATCGGTAACACGTCACTATCATATGGTACGAAATGGTAGCTATGCAATATATGGTGGTTAAGAATGGCTTGGATGCATGGTACGAAATGTTCAAAGATTATAACACGAAATGGACATGGTACGAAATGATAGTTGATATTGTACGAAATGCTCTTGGTACGAAATGCCTATAATTCTAATTTCAGATCTACAGGTATTCAGTTAAGAGTTCAAAGAGGTTACGACGGTAAGTTTTTACAAGTCATTATTTCAAATACCAAACACAATGTGTTTTGTAAAACATAAGGATTGTATCACTTCAAGCAATGTATAATAAAGAAAAAGCGATGCTGATAAGTACATATTTTAGAAAACTTACAAAGCTAACACGGGATATGTTTATGATAACTTATCTTAGGAATAAAATGTTGAATCGATAGTATTCTGACAATAATTGTCAACAATTGTGAAAATCCAAAGTTGAGTGAAAAAAGTAAAAGAAAAGTTTGAATTATCTTTAAGGGGTTAGACAACTTTTTTAAACATTACTAGTTGGTTTGCTGCTTATGTGCGTATGTATGTGGAAGATATATATTGACCGCATACAAATGTGTCAAGTCTGAATTTGTACGAAAATTTAGCTACTATTTAGTTTTAACATTCCAATTAAACACAAATACTTATCTAAATCCTTATCCTCAAAGCAAAGTTAAAACTTGCAAAACTGACGAATTAAGTTAAACACGTACGCTTTCATTTAGATCGTGTGCTCCGGAAGGGTAAGCACCTCCTGTCTAGCTAGCTACATCACCACGTGTATAATCAAAATTGAGAATTAAGGGAAATAAAACTTCAAATATATTCAAGATAAGTTGAAATACAAAGACATCATGCTTACCAAAAATATTGTGATTATGGCAATAAAATGTTTTGAACACTTTCATAAGCCTATGCTTGCAAAATACACGATTTAACAATTTGTTTTAATTCCTTTTATCTTTCTATTGCTTATTACCTTGATAAGCCTGTACTTGCAATATACCTCAATCAACAATTCATTAAAATAGTTTATTCAAATCTTTATATTTTCTATTACAGATATCTACCTTGATAAGCCTATCTTTGCAATATACCTCAACCCACAATTCACCATCTTTATATTGTATATTACAGGAAGCTACCGTGACAATTCTCTATACGTTTCTTGCAGTCCCAACCTTAGAGACAACAGGCGTAATAATACTGCTATTACTACTACTATTACAGCTAGAGATACGGGTAACCAAAGACCAGAGACAGCTGGGACGCCAGTATCTGAAGGTAAGTGATTCACAATGAGCACATACAGTCAAACCTGTCTTAAAGACCATATCTTAATAAGGACCCTCTACCTTTGAAAGGCCTGTAAAATTTTATCCCCGTTTTTTTGTATTCATGTTATTTGAGCCAACTAACCATTAAGTCACTTTTCTCTTCAGCTGACTTCATTAACAGATTCAAATAACATTAATAAAAAGAAATTTGGATGAAATTTTAATTTAATTACGAACAATAAAAAATCAGAACAGTCACCAATGAAATAAATTAACTTTAATGTCTATGATAAACATTGTATCAAAAGTTGCAAAAACTTAGTTAGATGTATATTTATTTTCGTATTTGACGACTGAACGTTTCTCGAAATCCTGGAATTGAAATAGTAGTTCAATAGAAGGGACATTTTAAAGGCAATTTCTAAAGACCCATTAAAATCAATTCATGTAAGTTGAAATTAAATTTTCCTTGTCGTATATGAAATATTGAAGAATTACCGGATATAAATAAACAGGAATTTAATATGACGTAATTTTTAAACATTTCATTTAAAATAGATTTAAAGTTACCCTGTCAACGAATTGATGTAGTGATTATATTATTTAATTACTCTCAATTTTACAAGTTTTTAATTTCCCTCCTATCCAACACTGTCGTCTTTTTAAACTGATCATTTATACGTATTGTATATGTCAATTTGAATATTCCCGGCCCTTTGACCTTAAGAGAAGAATTGACACATTAACTTGCCAATAGCCAGCACAACATAACAAAGAACACTACACAGTATGTGTCAATGAAAACAACAGTTTAACGGTATTGGTAAAGAAATCTTGGTACCACTAAACCTAATAGTCATTTAAACAAACCGAAGTCTATTTCTCAGAAATTGCGTTGTTTCTTTCATTTAGCAAATGAGAATTTGACAATCACACAGCACAGTCTATTTAATAAATTGCAGACTTTGTCATAAAATTTTCAATCCTTGGTATAAAAGGGTGAAAAATTGGTTAAGTTAAATTCCATAGAAAAATCATCCTTTGATCTAGTTTTTTTGGAATGTTTCAGGTGGTTACCGTGACAACAGCCTGTATGCACCATGCACACCAAGAATGTTACAAAAATTAAATTCGGCGAAGAAAAGGAATGTCAAAGAATCTGAAACGACTGAGAATGTCAAGAAAAAGGCGGATCAATGCCATGACGGTAGTGACGTAAACCCATACTCGTATGTTAACTTCTTCGTAGATTTTGCAGCAAAAGGGGAAGAAACTAAAGTTGGAATCCATAAGTTAAAAGAAGACGAACAATCGCAAGGTAAAACACAAAAAAATGGGATTGGTTCCAAAACATTATCGTATTTCAGAACGTTCCACAAAAATATCAATTAATTGCCAGATCGTCCTGAATTTCCATTCAATCGGTTATGATGTTGCCTTTTTAAATAACAACACTTGATCTTCACCACAGATGACTTGACTCCCTAGCACGGCTTGGTAATCGGTAGTATCGGTAGTGTAAACAATAAAACCAAAATGTTAAATGTTAATGTTGCTTTACTCATTATAACTGTATAAAAACTACTAGCTAAGCAAAACTTTGAAATGAATTGATACGTAAACGAAGGTTGTATGTAAACATACACGTGTGTGTAAATGACTATGTGTAAGGGACAGTAACATTAGACTAATGAAAGAAGAATAAAATGCCGAATATTTGGAGCTTCTCGCAATATAATCAAACTTCAAGCCGTCCTTTATAATTTTACCCGGATGGTTACATCAAAACTATAAGATGTATTAATTTGATTACTACTAACATAAATATGACAAATTGGTAAATTTAAATATAATTATTATTATTATTATTATTATATTATATTATTATTATTATTATACTACAGGTACAGACAGGTATGCAAACAAACAAGGGAAAAAGTTCAAAGCAAAAGGCAAAACTAATATGGTAAATATACTAAAATCGATATGTACTTTATAAGCCTAGGCTTATGAAGGTCCGCAAAATGTTTTATGGTCGTCACCACAGTTTTGTTGATAAGTTTGGTGTCACTGTGTCCAGGATTGTCCTGGATGTATTTGACGTCCCATAGGTCCATGTTCCTTTCACAGAATTTTGATTGCACACGTGGCGGGTGTAGCTAGCTAAACAGGAGGTATTTACCCTTCCGGAGCATCTCGCCTCAATTCCCTGTGTCCAGTATTGCCCTGGATATATTTGACGGCCCATAGATCCATGTTCCTTTCACACAATTTTGATTACACACGTGGCGGGTGTAGCTAGCTAAACAGGAGGTGCTTACCCTTCCGAAGCACCCGACCTCACTTCCCTGATGGAAGTTCACGTGTCTAAACTAACTAGTCAGTTCCAACGTTTTTACTTTGCTTCTTGATTGTGATTCGAGCATGGATTAGTATGTTTGAATTATATTTGAAAAATGCCAATGAAGAGGATATATATTTTTGTTGGAGGTGAACGTAAAAAAATTTGATATCGCAATATTTG
Organism: Anadara kagoshimensis; assembly: GCA_021292105.1. Lineage (NCBI taxonomy): Eukaryota > Metazoa > Mollusca > Bivalvia > Arcoida > Arcidae > Anadara > Anadara kagoshimensis. The sequence goes on from CM037866.1 coordinate 32,439,205, forward strand.
TATGAAATTGATACACTGTAATACTTATTAGGTTAATGATTCTATTACTTTGACTTTTTTCTTTATTCTTTTAGGGAATGGTTGAACGAGACAATTTGCTTAATAATAGGTCTGATTATAAAGAAGAGGATGAAACTGAATCTTATAATATGACGGATGAAAATTATTTAAAACAGATGTACCCATAATTCCACCAAAAACAGCATTGGCATTTCAGACTGACTCTGACATTTAATATTTAGTTATCTACTAGTCATCAGTGTTCATTCTAGAAAGGCTACTGGGCCATTTTAACGTTTTGTGCTAGACTACCCCACTGATAAAATCTTAGGGGCCATATTTAACATTACATGATTGCAAAAATAATGATGTTATTATAGGAAAGATTTTTGAAAAACTACTTTTCGAAAAATCTGTAATAAGTCACTCGCGCTGTAAAACTGAAAGCTTTCAATAAGCAATCATTTATACGTGCTAAAACTGTTAAAGTACTAAAAACCCTACAACCATGTGTTGTTTAAATCTTGTTTTTGTTCATTATACAACGACATAATGCATTAGGTTATTGTATCTGTAATTTATCTATGAGTGGTTCCATGTTTTTACATTAATGTCCTACTTGTAAATAGATTTAATTGGTCTTATACAAACGTGTTTCACTTAATTTGTTCAATTGTTTTACTGTGTTTTGGGATTGGGATTTGGACATAAACTGGTATGTTTGTTTTTGATAGATATTATGTAAGGTTTTGTCTTCCAGTAACAATGTTGATCAGTGTTTATTTGTAACCATCACAAACAAACATACTAATCCATGTCTATAAATTATATTTCCTTTATGTTTTTCCCTTTATCGTGTAGTATCATGTGATGTGTTACTTTTTATTTCTTTTTAATTTTTGTTTTGGTGACTAATTTTATTGATATTGGTATTAATGCAGTTTATAACATTTATCTTTTTTTAAAATTTTGTTTGCTTTTATAATTGTTGTTATTATAATTTTTATACTTTTATATCAGAAATGAATGTTATGACCGTGATAATTGTTTAAATTATTTCTTTGTTTCAAGCACTTTATTTGTCAGACTTTTTAATAAAAGAATTTAGTTGATATTAGAGATTCCCCATATTGGACAAGTGATTTAATATGAATATAAACCTTGTATTTACCAGAAAATGTCTTTTTACATCAATTTTTGTCAATAACAGGCAGTAGTCGCAATCTTCAATATTCTACAAACTAGCAAAGGGGTTCGCCGCTGTACCACGTGATCAATACCTCTTAACGTTTGTGCGGAACGTTTTGGAAAACGTCAACGTCACAGATTTCCGGAATGACGTCGTTTTGGCGGGTAAACGATATCTCATGCAATTCCATATCCATTGGAAATAAGTGGTCCACACCATCGTTAGAGGGTATCACGTGGTACAGCGGCCTTATTGTATATTCACCGTTACTATTTCCATATAGCGATCCTACTACTAAATGATTGGAATTCTGGTTTAGGCAACCAACATAGACATGTCCGCTTGACCTTAACTTTTAATAGTTCTAAATAAGGACCAGGGCGTCGATGCACAGATGGTGTTTTTGAAAAAGAAAAAAAAAATGTACCAAACCATGTATTGCTCAGTAAAAAACGACAAAAAATAATAATTCCATCAATATATTAAAAAGACGATCATTGATTAAAATTTAATAAAGTTTTATCATTTGTACCTTCAGGATCGATCGTTGTTTGTCATTTTGGATAAAGAGAAAGTAGAGTTTTTGCAAACCCGACCGCTGCTTTAGTAGGTTCATTCTAGATAGCGCTTGTATGTAACTGGATAATTTGCTGTATTAGTCTGATTTTTAAAAAACTGCTGATTATCATTCATATTTTCGTTTCATTACTTCCGAATCGTTTACACCAGTACATTATTTATGGGTAAACATGTGTTTGTTTTGTCTACGTCATGTAAAACATGTATTGTTTATGTATTAACTGGGAATCTTAACACTACCATGTATTGGGTGAATCCTCCTTTATGAATATCACTTATAAAAGGTCAAACGGACAGGTCAATGTTGTTTGACTACTTTTTTTATTTATTTTTTTTATTTCTTTAGTATATATATTTGACACAAGTACATATCATATATATATATATATTACACATATACATATCACCAAGAAGTATATAATACATTATAAATAGTGTATATATATATGCAGTTAGAACTGTTCATGAAGGAAACTAGCAAAATGGACCTCGATGGACCGGTGGCCCCATATATGACCCAAATAGGATAAATAATAATAAAATTGTATTGGTCTTTAACCACAGGTGCCATTATATAGAGGTGTCCTCCAAGGCAGGTCAAACTGCATATTGGTCTGTTATTAAAATCATACCAGATATATATAAACAGTATTATTCGATAAACAAAATATGGCGTCCTTCACAACGATCGAAGTATTACATTCGTATGACTAAATAGTGTGGCCTGCATTTGCTTTTCAAACAATGAAATTTTGTTCAAATCTTACCTTATGTTGGAATCAATACACATATTTCCATGGTACCTCGGTTCATTGATAAAGTTGTTTGGGAATATTCAGGTTAGTTCCCGCCATAATATCGTTAATATCATCAATCCCTGAAAAACAAATCAATAACATTGCACATCAGTCGTAGCTGCCTCTGATGCAAATAGTGCACATGTAATTTATTGTTTTGAATCAAGTCACATTTCTGAAAATCAATCTCTCTCTCTCTCTCTCTCTCTCTCTCATTTCAAATTTTATCCCCAGAGAAATATTCCAGTTATGCAAAATGGTAAAGTACATGTATTTGATCAGGGAATTGTTGACAATTGTACAGATCCATGTTTCGGATCAATAGTTGGGACAGTACAGGCGTGAGTTTTAATAAGATTCGTAAGTTTCGACGAAATTTTAGACTTACGAATTTCGTAAGTTCAAACTTAGGATACGAATAACCCGTTTTAGTAATGAGTTCGTAAGTTTTTTTTCGTAAACCTAACTTACGAAACATTCTTAAGTTACGATACGGCACTCTTTTGTAAAGAAGGCGAGGTTCTTCTTATAGTTACAAAAGCTACGCATGCCTATATTTATCTTTCGTATAACCAGACATCTATGTGCGTCTGCGTGCCTAATATCAGTTAAATATGGACAATAGAAAGTTATAATAACAAATAAATAAAAAGGTCAGGGTTGACAACAGCTTATACATTTTAGAGTGATAGCTTTTTCTGGAAAAAGTGGCTCCTTTTCGGACGACATTTTTGGATACGAATGTGTGTGTCATCTATGGCGCCAACAACATTCGGAAACTCAGCAATCTTCTGAAATTCTGCCTTTACTTTTCTAATTTTATCTGTTGATGTTTGAATTATAATCTGTAACACCTGGCAGATAAAATCAACCACACAGTGGACAATCAAGCAACTGGACGGTTTGGATATACACTGAATATCCTGCCGGCGCTATTTCAGATAGAAAATCACCACTAGAAAGGAATCGGAGACATTTCAAAATCGTAAATGAAACTACTTTTCAACTGTTTGGTCTTTTATATTCATTAAAATAGATTAAAGTTCTTTACATTCACGTCATCTATTTTGTGGATAGCATTTAAGGCCTTTCTACTAACTCGGCGACCATTGCGATCTTCAGTAGAGTGCTCACTCCGTAAGTAGAAGGTCGTGGGTTCAAACTCCGACCGGTTGTGACCCAAGACTTGAAAGTGCGAAGTGACTGTTCTTTCGCCAAGCACTCGGCATAACAAAATGAAAGTCACTGTTTATTCCGATGGGAACTTATGGGAACAATAAGACGAGGTCCGGTGTCACATTAGATGTGCCACGAGAAAAAAAAACTGCTGTACAATGCCATCAGCGCAGGGCACATGCAACATTTTACACCTACGTCTTGATATAAGTGAAATATTCTTGACTGGGACGTTAAACATCATTACTCACTCAACTCACCTTTTAATATTTGGGGTCCTTTCAATGGTTCTAAAACAACATCTCTGAGAATCTCTGGGACAATACACCCAATCAAATCCATCGAAAGTAGGAACTTCATCATAACTGACTAGATGAACATCTCCAATCAAACTGAAGCTGTTAAAAGTTAAGTTGCGTGGTCTAAAGAACATTTCCCCATAATATCACTATTCACTATTATTGATCACTATTAATGACAGGCTGACCAATCAAATTATTTATTTGTCCACATCGGTAGATTTTAATGCGCAAGGTTGCCATTTAGATACTTTTTACGGTTAAGTGTTTGATTTCGGTACAATTTCCTTACAAAAAGTCAGATTTTTAGTACTTTTTATTTAAAAAACGCGTCAAACTGGGAAAAAATCAGTTTAATATAATAATTTAATCTTTTCATTTTATCCGTCCGTTTCTTCGTTTTTATGGTACTATAATAACGGGGAATTTAACTCAATTTTAACTAATTAAATTTTAAAATATGACATACAAAGTAACTCTATTTTCACTAACTTTTAATCGGAATAGCGACCTGGACTATCCAGTGCTCACTTCCAGACTGACGCTAAACATAATACAAAAAACGAACAACGCTATCAAAAATACCCGGTGGTCAAAGAAATACATTAAGCACTAGAAAAGGATTCTATAAAATATATTAAAGGAAGTAATTAATGTCACCAGGATAAATCAATTAAAGTCCGAAATAATGGAAAGCCTTCAGGTATAATCGACAAGTGAACGTAACTAATCCGTTACCTTAATGTGGCATTAATAGAAGATTGTGAAAAGTGTAAATGAAATGAATTTAAGTGGTCAGACTGTTAAATGGATATTCTTTTTTTTTTCGTCCTAATTCAAAATTCATATTTACCGTTAATTAGTAATAACGACAGTGAAGCAAACGCGTGATCAGGGACATTTTAAAGTCTAAAAACATTTATTATGATTTAAATAATTGAAAAATTACACAAACAAAGATGGAGCAACAGAGAAGTACCATGCCCATTCTCTTCTAAGGTAGAATTGTTTAAGTTATTCAGTACCACCAAATTGATTTTTGGGTAATTATATGTGAAGTATACAGCTTGAAAAGTGACTAGTTTTTTTCAATTTTCAATTGCAAAAAGAAAACAAAATGTAATTTCTATAATGAATTTAAGATATAGATATTCTGGTGAATTATTGAGTTTAATTAATATAGCCAGGGGGCAGATCTCAAAATGTAGCCTCTTTATTGACCCCCTAAACTTTTTTGTTAAAAGCAGGAAACATGGTGGATCTTATTGTCCCATATGTACTTAGTCAGGCTAGGTATGTTTCCACCTTGACTTTTCCGTTTAATGAAAATATGGCTGTCAATCCAAGATGGCCGCCAAAAGATAGTTTAAGTATAAAAATGCAATATCAAATCAACCACTTAACCTTTTTAGTTGAAATTTGGTATTTTATCAATTAAATATTTATACTAATTTTCCATGAATAAACATTGGTTGTAAAATTCAATATGGTCTCCATTTTTTAAGATGGCCGACTTATAATCATAGTTCTGCATTTAAAATCAAATATATGTACAACAAAGGATGTCATTATTTTATGACATAAAACCAATGTATTGTATTTTATATATATTTACTTAGTAAGGATAGGTATGTTTCCACCTTGGCTTGTTCCGTTTAAGGAAAATATGGCTTTCAAATCCAAGATTGCCACCAAAAAGATAATTTTTAAAATTAAAATTCAATAAAAAATAAACCGCTTAACCTTTTGAGTTGAAATTTGGTATTTGATCAATTAAATATTTATACTTATTTTTCATTAACAAATTGTGGTTGTAAAATTCAATATCACCGCCATTTGTAAGATGGCCGACTTAGCATCACCATGCTGCATTGTTTTAATACAATAAACCAATATATTGGATTTACTAGTTAACTGGTTCCTTCAAAAGCTGTGCAGTAGAAAGTGTTTTCACAATAAATAAACTGCACAAAGATTCAACAATTCCACATTCATATTGGACGTCAATTTTCCAACCACGAAAAAGAGTTAATGGTAGTTTTTACTGAGGAAATAAACACAGATTCCAAACCATTTCCTGATACTGTGTTCCATGTGCATGAACGAAACGTATCTTGTGATGTGGCAATGACGGAACATATGACAGTAAAGTTCATGAAGGTTTTTGGTGATGGTTGGTAGTTTGAAATTACAAACAAAAGGAATCTACACTTGATAACAGGATAACTGACTTCATCGTACATTCATATATAAGCTTTTAGTTCAGAGTTTTCAAGGTATTTAATTTGTTTGAACAATTCAAATGCTGGAAGCCCAATCACTGTCGTTGATCAAATACCAACAGATCTAAATGTTTTCTTCTGATATTTCTTATTGGCTCCTGGAAATTTCGGTTTCTTATTTGTTCTAGTACTAACTTACACCTTACTGTTAAGTTGTGAAACAAAACCAAGAGAATACAAAATCTAATCATTATCCGTTATTCTATCCATCTCACTCGACATAAGGAAGAAGTCTTGAGTCTGCCTATTTATGGTTTGCACAAAGACTTAATGTATCTCGCCCTGTACTCCGGAATGTAGTTTTTGGATTCGCAAACCCTCCACTAACCACTGACTCCTTGTCTAGTACTTTCTTGCTCAACTCATTTGATATAAAACTAGTCAGATAAGTGTTATTCTCTCCCGTATTTATAATTTTTCAAATTGTCGGGTAACATGGAATTCCATATCTCTTCTGCATTCTTTAAATCTGTTTATACAACGGTGCAAACTGCTAACAAAATAATTGTTGATGCAGGGAAAGTACAAGCCTTGGCTTATCAAGGCCCCCCAATATAGTATGGTGACACGAAATGTGTCCAAAGATACCATTGATCTAGTATGTGCGTACCAAAGTTCCATGTTCCTTTCATTCTAAAAAGTGTGGAGTGCTCAATTACCCTCCCAGGTCACTTGTTCTCACTTCTCTGTTGGATGTTCCTGTGTTAAACTCCATTTGAAAGTTTCAAGGTTTTACTTTGCTTCATAATTATGATTTTGACATGGATTGGTATGTTTGTTTTAAATTTATTCTTTTTGTCTGGTTCAAGCCTTTACAAAAGCAAATTAAACACTATTTTCTAAAACGATACTATGTGGTCGCTGCGAGACAATCTTCAAAAGTGCACATGTGGTTTTTCAATGCTTTTAACCAATGCCGTACCATATATTATCGTACAGGTCTTTTTATTTTTCGTTAGCATTATGAAGTTTAAAAAATGAAAACAATAATAGCTAAATAATATCATTGTGCCAGTGAACGCAGGAAGAGGTAATGGTGATAGTGATACACTGGGCAAAAAGAAGTAACTATATTCTAAGTATATCATCAGGTAGTTTACGACCAAGCAATAAACATCTGATGTAGCCAAAGGTTGATGATGTCATCCAGAAATGTTCAGAAAAAGGTATAAAGATTTGTACCATAATAAAGAGTATGACACTGATTAACAGCATTCGGAAAGCACCAATGCACAAAACCTTTGACAACTTTATAGATTTGCAGATTACACAAAGTGTCATTTCAGGGATAGAGTAGATGTTTTGTGATGTTATGTTTGATTGATATTTTGAGCATTCTATAAAGTCTGACAAGAAAAAAAATCAAAAACAAACACAACAATCAATCCACAAATCACATCAGAGCATTAAAACCAGTAAGAACAATACATGTACTGCAGAATAGAGATGAAAAGACGAAAATTGGAATACATGTAACTCAATATACATGTGGACGAGAATTAAAAATGAATCTGATTTTTTAGTTTTTATATCAAATGAGATAAACAAAAAGGGTGTATGGCAAGCAGTTAATGGTTAGGTTAGGCTTTTTTATACAATTCTACATTCTCGAGTATAGAGCGAGGTAAATCAGGTCTTTGAGCAAACCATAAAGAGGCAGACACAAGAATTGTTCTGTGTGCCAAAGAAGCCAAAGAAATAGATAATGGTCAGACGCTTATTCTTTGTAGCGATGCAGATGTTTTTGTTTTTGTTTTACAATAAATGTTTTGGAAATAAAAGATTGTTATTCAATCCTATATTTACAGCTGTTGAACCGGGGAAATATGTTATATTCTGAAATAATTATATAATAAGTAAAAGGGAATATACGTATAGAATTATTGCTGCAAGGTACTTGTGGATGTAAATCATATTGCTGATAGACCTCTTTGAATGTATATATAAAATATATTACATTGGTTTTATGTCATAAAATGATGACACTCTTTGTTGTATTTGATTTAAAATGAAGCGCGATGATTATAAGTCGGCCATCTTAAAAATGGCGACCATATTGAATTTTACAACCACAGTTTGTTCATGAAAAATCAGTATAAATATTTAATTGATCAAACACCAAATTTCAACTTAAAAGTTAAGCGGTTGATTTTCTATTGAATTTTAATTTTAAAATTATCTTTTTTGGTGGCCATCTTGGATTTAGAAGCCATATTTTCATTAAACAGAAAACCCAAGATGAAAACATACCTAGCCTAACTAAGTACATATATACTAAATACAATACATAGGTTTTATGTCATAAAATAATGACATCCTTTGTTGTAATTGATTTAAAATACAGAACGATGATTATAAGTCGGCAATCTAAAAAATGGAGGCCATATTGTACTTTACAACCAATGTTTATTCATGGAAAATTAGTATAAATATTTAATTAATAAAAAAACAAATTTCAACTAAAAAGGTTAAGTGGTTGATTTGCTATTGAATTTTAATACTTAAATTATCTTTTTGGCGGCCATCTTGGATTGGCAGCCATATTTTTATTAAACGGAAAAAGTCAAGGTGGAAACATACCTAGCCTGACTAAGTACATATGGGGCAATAAGATCCACCATGTTTACTGCTTTTAACAAAAAAGTTTAGGGGGTGTCACATTTTTGGGATTTGCCCCCTGACTATTCATGTGCCATCTGTATATGACTAGTGTCTAAGAAAATTGCATCAAGGATACGTCTCACGACCCCAATAAGGCGTTCCCACACTCCCTCTTTGCCTCTTATGTAAACAAACCTCCTGAGTGCATTGATAAAAGATAATGTTGACATCTCTTTTATCAACTCTATATGGATCGCACGAGAAGTAAGACAAGTAAAAGTAATAGCCCAACGTTTACTATTAGCATAGCCTCCTCTAGTTTTGCGGCTTACGACCTCCCAATGTCCAAATATATCAATGCCTATGTAGGTAAATGGAGGTGTAGGCTTAAGACGATCAGCAGGAAGGATATCCATGATTTAGGTCTCACATTTTCCCCGCAGTTTTCGACATGTTACACATTTATGTAGAACTGACGATATGAGCCGTTTGCCTCCTATCCAAAAGCCCGCAGCAGGAACATAGCCCTCTGTTAAATGTCTATCTTGATGGTGTATCTTTTGATGATAATGTTTTATCAAAAGTACTGTGATATGAAAAAAACTTTGGAATAATGATAGGGTGTTTCTCCAGTGTAGGTAAACTTAATCTTTGTAGGCGACCTCCCACTCTCAATAGACGTTCCTCATCAATATAAGGATTCAGTTGAGATATTTTTCTATTCCCAGGGGTATTCTGATGCTTTGCTAGACAGTCAAGTTCTTTCGAAAAGGCTTTATATTGTGTTTCTTTGATGACTAATACTTCAGCTTGATGTAAAGAATCCACGAAATAACAATAATCGGAAACATAAAAAGTTTTTTCTTTTGCTATATGTCTGAGAAGTGAAATACCAGAAATCAAACTTTTTCATGTAGAAAATTTCTCAAATCGAACACATCCTAATCTAGTATCTTCAATAAATTCAGATTTTAACGAAATAACATTGAGTCTGATTTCAACATCTTCATCGGGATCAACAAGAGAAAACATTTCGGAACGGTCTGAACAAAAATACTTGACGAAGGATTGAACCAGATACTCCCTTTGAGATTTTCAGCTAGAACACCTCGAGTGCCTATGTCTGCAGAATTGTCTTTGGTGGATATATGTCGCCACTGTTCCGGACGAGATACCTGGAGGATTTTGTCGACACGATTACTGACGTAAGTGTAGAATCTTCTACACTGATTGAAGATATACCCAAGCACCACTTTGCTATCTGTATAGAAATAAGTATCATGAATAAGACAATCAATTTGGTCTTTCACTACAACAGCAATGTCTGAACCTTTTTCAGATGCATCGCAGAAACTGTGGAGTTCACGTCTGTCACTACTATCTAAAGACATGGTTACAACAGTTCTCGGAATATCAAATTGACACAATTCCTGAAGAGAATCTTGCCATGTGACCCACTGCTTCTCATGAGTAGCTGGTAGTGAATCGTCCCATCCAGTTGCCAATTCTACTAACTCTCTGAACAACAATCGTCCGCGTAGAAGAACTGGAGCAGCAAAGCCTAGAGGGTCATATATACTGTTTAATGTAGACAGAACACCGCATTCAGTAGAGGGTTTGTCTTCTCGACTGATTTGAAATGTGAATACATCCTGCTGTAAATCCTACAGAATTCCCAAACTACGTTGTATAGGGACATCCTCTAAACTCATCTCAAGTTGCTTGAGATCAGATGATCTATCACTGACAGGAAACGCCTGTATGACCTCTTGATTGTTGGAGGCAAACTTGTTCAAGTAATGCAGACTGAGTACGTTTCATCAAAGCAATAGTCTATGTTAGGCACAGATGTAAGCGCGTTATCCACATAAAAGTTCCTGTTCACTAAATACGTAACATCATTCTTGATCTCTGAATAGTCAACTGATTTTCGCATTCCGTATGTCGCTACAGCAGGGGATGAAACATTTCCAAAGGCGTGTGAACACATCCTGTACTCAACTAATTCATGATCCTGATCATTATCCTTGTACCAAATAAATCGAAAAAAATCCCTGTGTTTAGGAGCAACCTTGAAACCAAAAAACATTTGCTCGATGTCACCAGTTATAGCAATCTTATTTTCTAAATCTCAGTAGAACACCTAACTAAGTCCGGACCTGAATGGTACTCTCCAAATATTGGTAGATACCAACATTTCTCGTCTTCTTCTAATGCTGGAGCTATTTCTGCATGTCCATTCTTGAATATACCATCCATGTACTGAAAGAAGTGTTTTGCTTTCACTTGATCCTTGTCGAGATTCTTACACAAAAGACGAGTACGTTTCATAGCTGAAGCCCGATTGTTAGGTAGCCTTTGTCGAGGACTGAAAAAAACGGTAATGGTGCCACCCTGTGGACTATCATCTCCTTTGGTACATTCACTGTTCATGAGATCAAAAAACTTTCTATCATTGATCGACAAACCTGGTTTGTTGTCTTGTGGTGTTCTTTGAAACAAATCTGAGCCATCAGATAAGTTATTTGAGAGAGTAGAATCCTCGACGCAAAAGTCGTTCACACAAGGCTCCAATACAGTTGACCTCCCATTGCCCAGCAAACAGGTCTTGTTAACGCTAACAGTATCAGGCACATGAGTTATGTTCAAACACGCTTCTCTTATTTAAGCCCATCCCAGATAAAGCTTTTGTGCATACAGAGAATCGGGTCCTATTCGCTGATCTAGAACGTGATGAATTTCAATAAGATCTCTTCCGATGAGAAGAAGTATTGAGGCATTCTCATCTAGCGGTGGCATAAACGGAACAAGATCCTTCAGATATTGATAATTTGCAGCGACTTCAGGTGTGGGAATCTCTTGCCGAACATTAGGAATTTCGTCACATTCGATAAGTACCGGTAATTTAGCAGAATAGTTGTTATCGAATGATTAAATAACAAAACCCCTTCCACGTCTTCCATAAGTAAAAATCTCACCTAAACAAGATGATATGGTATATACTTCAGGTTCTGTGTTAATGTCCATTAAATAAACATTTGCTCCTGGCTAGAGACTTGTTAGACTGTTCATCAATAATGGCATATAACCTCACTGATTTTCCTGGATGTCCTTCTAGATAGACATTATCTAACATAGTCTTTGCGCAAGATTTGCCAGAGTATCCTCCCTTACACGTTTGTGTGCACTTGTTGTTAACACTTGGAATAGAAGCTTGTTCCCCGCCATGATCTGAAGTAGCCTGTTGCAGGGATTGAGGCGTATTTGTCGGCGATTGAGCTGTGTCAATATGAAGGGCTGTCACATGATTTTGACGACTGTATAAAGAACATTTCAAACTTGCTTTACAGTCTCTTGCCATATGGTCATTATCACAACACCTATAACACATACTAAGATTCTTTAACATGCGTTTACGCTCCTAGATAGGCTTTTCTCTAAATGCCTTACAGTCTTTCAAATGATGATTTGCTGAAGTATGGATAGGACACTTCTGAACACTGGGATTGCTAATTGATGACTTTGCAGATAAATCTGTCTTTTTTGTTGTTGCTATAACAGGTTGATCTCTTTGTCTAAAACGTTTCCCTCCAGGGTCATTTTAAACCATTAGGCCCATATCTCTGCTGGTCGACTACAAGATATTTCGAACTCAGCAATACTATTGTCTCATTTTTTTGCTGGTTTAAATCTGCAATTTTTAAAAACCAAGGCACAGAACAGATACGTCGAATGTTTAACACTGAACTATCATAAAGGAGCCCAAAGCTCGGCAGCCGAGTGGCCATGATATGGATTGCTACTGAAAGAGGCCGAGATATGGATTGCTACTGGAAGAGGCTGAGATATGGATTGCTTCTGGAAGAGGCCGAGATATGGATTGCTTCTGGAAGAGGCCGAGATATGGATTGCTTCTGGAAGAGGTCGAGATATGGATTACTTCTGGAAAAGGCCGAGATATCGATTGCTTCTGGAAGAGACCAGTAAAACTGACTTTTTTGGACAGATGCCCCTTTTTATACAGGTTCAATTAACATGAAAGAAGACTAATTTGGATAAAACTTTACTGACCTTTAAAATCAGTTGCCCCCCGATAGGGGGGATTGACTGTTTAGTTTAAACAATATTTATTCGATAACATACATTGTACAAATCACAAATATAAACAATGAAGGATTCCGGAACAAGAGTGAAACTCTTATATAAACCAGTCTCCTTAAATATAACATATTACAATATATAACTAAACATGAAGTTACAAATGTCAATTAATAAATAAACATATATAATTAACTAATTAATTGATTAATTAATTAAATGAATAAGTATAAATTACATGAAGAAAATCAAAAACAAGTTTGACTGTATTAATTACGCCGTTAATTCAATGTAATTACAGTGAACTCATCAATTTTCGCGGTGTCCCAGTTTTTGTTGTTTTTCGTGGACACCTCGACCCACGAATTTACATGTCAACGAAATGGTTTAATATATGTTTATAACAACTTAACTAACCGACATTAAAATATTTTGACAATCTGACTCGGGCATTTTAAAAGAACAGCAAACCTAAAAGCCACGTTAATTTTTAAATTTAAAGTATAATTTGCTCTTTATTGTATTTTTGTCATTATTATGTTTGAGAAAAAAGTGATAGGATTTCAACAATTTATCACAATTCAATTTGCAATTCCAACGACACGTTTAGATTTCAAACGCAACACAATAATAAATATGAATATTCTTTCATAAAAGTTTAAACAACCGGAGGTCGTTCTAGTTATTGACTAATACTAACGAATGCAAAACCAAATCTCATTCTGCACGTGATTAAACATTTCATTTTTATTAATACATATGTATTGTACTACTAACAAGAAAAGAATAGGAAGTTACGAGCAACACAAAGAAGATGTTTCCGGAAAAGGGTCATAACCACGAATTCACCACCCACCCACCCACCCCCCACCCCCCACGAATGATATTTTTTCTTAGAACCACACAAATTTATGATTTCACAGAAAATTAATTAAGTGTCATCCATCAGCTGATACTGAGCTAATTAAATATTTACATTGACCTGTCGTGTACCAGATAAAAAGTTCACAAGGTTTACGAATATTCTCTGATGATGATTTCACAGTAAATTAATCAAGTGTCATCCATCAGCTGATACTGAGCTAATTAAATATTTACATCGACCTGTCGTGTACCAGATAAAAAGTTTACAAGGTTTACGAATTCTGTGTATTCCGGTTTTTTTATGCGGAAGTTCCGAAACCAGAGCTACACAGGGAAATGTTTAATTGCCGTTGTGGTATGCTGCAGAGAAACTTGGAAATATGAAAATCGTTTTATCTGTTCTCCTTTTTCAAGGTGAGTTAATCTTTGCATTACATATTATAGAAGCATTAGACGTCGTTTTGAAATACAAAATCATCTGTCATGCTTGAAACAAACTTGTGGAACCAAATTTTTTCAAGAGGTTCAAATAATGATAAAACCCCTGAGCCGATATCTCTGGTGGTGGCTGGTACCCCAAGGATATCACAAACTTAGTAGGCAATAATTTCTTATTATTGTCAGAAATATACCATAATTGTTTAAATTTCCTGCAAGTTAAAATTTGAAATTTCTCAAAAACTAAGGTATACTCCCTCATGCAAAATATAGCTCAATGTGGTAAGATATATATATATGTTTACAATCTCTTTAAGAGGAAATAAAGTAATGAATGAATGAATGAATAAATGAACATCTTCAAAATAATTTTGGTTTCATAATATTGGTCCAAGCACTACTGATGAGGTTTTGTATTCCGAAACGGCCGTCAAGTGCTGTAAAATTAAAACTGGTATAATATGTAAACAAAAGGACCAAAATTTATTCAAAAAAATTTAACTAAGGAAATACTTTGCATTTGGGAGTATACGATACTGAACAGTCGAAAGTTTAACTCAAAGCTAACGGAATAAATGGCGAATCAACTCATTTCGGTCCCTCGGTTGCTTTATCTCGACAACTGTTATCTATCGGGCATCTTTTCGACCAAACGCAATCCATATCTCGGCCTCTTCCAGAAGCAATCCATACCTCGGTCTCTTCCAGTAGCAATCCATATCTCGGCCACTCGACTGCCGAGCTTCGGGCTCCTTTACGATAGCTTAGTGTGAAACTTTTAACATGTATATAAACTGCGAGCTGATTCGTGCCATGGCTTTTATTTATTTATTTATTTATTTATTTATTTATTTATTTATTTATTTATTCTTTTATTTATTTGTTTATTCTTTTATTTATTTATTTATTCTTTTATTTATTTATTTATTTTATTATTTATTTATTTTCTTGTTCCAAGGGATTTTTTTAGCTTCAAGTTTTCAAATTTTATATTATCCATTTATTACTCTAGGTGTGATCAGTCAAATGATAAAAGTTACACCAAACACCAAATCAATAGACGTATTAGAGGGTAGAAATATAACTATTGAATACCAGATTGAACCGAGGTTATCAGAAGGATGGTCAGTTGAAATGAATTTTAAATTTGACCCAAACGAGGATCCCCGGAACTTCTTTACATTCAAATACGGAGAACAATATACAGAGCCAAAGAAAGATTGTATCTGTAACGTTACATATAACAATAAGACGTCTACGTTCACTTTATATCTGTATAATGTGACGACCCAGAACCATAATGGGACTTATGAATTTGTGTTAAAAAACACACAGGAGGGTAATGATACGACGCAACATCGGACCAATGTTTACGTTAGAGGTAATACATATATAATCTTCAAAAGTTCTTTGAAGGATGAAAACGTTAGAATTAAATCAGTATACTTTTCTTGGGAATTACTTTAATTGTGATATATTTTACAATGTGCAAGGGACTTTAAATTTTTTTAATATATATATATCAATTTTCATTTTATTAGTGTTTCATTATTATTATTTTTTCACGTTAATAAATCACCAAAATCTAAAACGCAATCAATATTAATATTAAAAAAAATTGAAAGTAAAACAAATTTAAATTTTAACAACACAACTACGAATCGTTGTATCTTCAAACATTTTCTGTATTTTAAGTATCTCTATTACGCCGTGTTATGTAACAAGCCCCTTTAAACGTGTCTGTAACTCTTTTTAACAATTTTTAACTCGTCTATTCTCCTATTGGCTTAGGTTGCCAATTATATGGTCCTTGGATTTTTTTAACTTATCAATCTTCTTTATGTCAAAAAAGAGTTAAACATATATTTTATGTATTTTAAATCAGATACACATATGACGTATGTAGACAAATAAACAGAAGGCGCCTAATCTTCGGGAACACCCAATCTCACTCCCAAGGTGGAGATTTACGTGTCTGCCAGGAGTTAATTTGCCAGTTTCAAAATTTTTATTTGCTATGGTTATTGTGATTTGTACATGGATTGTTATGTTTCTTTTTGATTTGTATGTTTAGTTATGGTAGAATATAAAACAAGAGGCCAATGGGCCTTAACGCTCACCTGTGACCTTGACTTAAAAACCCATAACCCTCATTCATATATCAAAATGATCATTAGACCAATACCTACAATATTCTAGCATAGATGCCTTTACAAAATATTTATAGTTTTCAAGACAATTAACCAATTCAGTATTAATTTGCATCTGTGACCTTGACCTTTGAACTCATGACCTTTATTTATATATACAATTATCATTAGACCAACACCTACAATATTCCAATATATATGCCTATACAAAAAGTTTATAGTTTTTTTTTTTTTTTTTTTTTTTTTTTTTTTTTTTTTTTTTTGATAATTTACCATTTCAGTACTTGTTTGTATCTGTGACCTTGACCTTTGAACCCATGACCTTTAATAATATATCAAAATGACCATTGTGCCATTACCTACAATATTCTAATATGTATGCCTATACAAAAAGATAATAGTTTTGCAGATAATCAACTACAACGGTAATAGTTGTGCATCTTTGACCTTGACCTTTGAACCCATGGCCTTGATCTATGTATCAAAATGATCGAATGTCAATACCTACAACTAACTGAAAATCCCATGCCATTATCACCTGAAATGTTTAAAAAATATCATTTTTATCAAAGGTCAAAAACAGGGACATGACCTTGACCTTTGACCTTGACATCTTTTGGAAGTAAATAGCAAGGCAAGATCAACAGTGAAAACTCCATACAATTATCTTCAGCCGTTATTAAGTTATAACAATAAATGTCTCATTTTCAAAATTACATAATTTTACGCAAAAAACGCGTAACCTATTTTTCGTTCAATTTTCATGAAAAACACAATTTTAATGTTCCCAGGTGTGCTGAATCTAATATCTAATCAAAATTAGTTGTCTGAATTTCTGAATTTAATATTCAAAATTGATAAAGTTGTCATATGAAGTCAAACCTGTTCATAAAGGCCACCCAAAGGAAACCAGTTAAAGAGGCCATTATGGGCAGGTGACCTTTATATACAGGTTCAAATAATATGAAGAAAGAACAATTGAGATACAATTCTACTTGAATTTATAAGCAGATTATGCTTATATAGCGGTGAATATTAAGCCAGGTTCAAATAATATGAAGAAAGAACAATTGAGATACAATTCTACTTGACTTTATAAGCAGATTATGCTTATATAGCGGTGAATATTAAGCCAGGTTGGACTGTATAATTATTTTTAATATTTCATT
Source organism: Anadara kagoshimensis (assembly GCA_021292105.1). Taxonomy (NCBI): domain Eukaryota; kingdom Metazoa; phylum Mollusca; class Bivalvia; order Arcoida; family Arcidae; genus Anadara; species Anadara kagoshimensis. Next base: position 32,456,847 of record CM037866.1, read on the forward strand.
CAGAAATTTAAAAAAATTAGAATATCATTATAAAACCGCGAAGATTTTTAATTACCTTATACCAGCATACAGATTAAAAAGATAGCATGGATGATGTTATTATGATAACTTGTTTTGATATTGCAGAAAAGCCTATCTTGTCTACAGCTGATGTTTCTGGGTTGGAATACCACGATATAACTCTTAACTGCAGTATAAATACCACGTGGGTCAACAAAATATGGTGGACATCAATAAACGGATCTACAATCAACTCTTGTGAAAAATTCAACGATCACAAGTCTGAACACTGCGAAGCTGTTTTAAATAATGCGACAAGGACAAGCCGACGTGTTTACACTTGCCATGCTGAGAAACTACCACATTACAACATCAGTAAGAATATCAGTTTGGATATATTCTGTAAGTCTATTTAATGCATTAAGAGTCAAATTTATGACAACCTTGTAAAGAGTTAAACAACCTAAAATTATTTTCAAAATAATACTAAAGGGATATATTTGACGTCTCGTAGTTCCATGTTCCTTTCACACATTTTTGATAACTCACGTGGCGGGTGTAGCTAGCTAAACAGGAGGTGCTTACCCTTCCGGAGCACCCGGCCTCTCTTCCCTGGTGGAAGTTCACGTGTCTAACCTAACTTGTCACTTCCAAAGTTTTTACTTTGCTTCTGGATTGTGATTCGGAAATGGATTAGTATGTTTGTTTTTAATTACTGCTTACAAATAAATTGTTGAACTAGAGATATTGCAAGTACTGGCTTGTCAAGGTCCTCAAAATGTATTATGTCTGGCATCACAATATTGTTGATAGGTATGATTACCCTGTAAATATTTGACGTCCCATAGTTAAATGTTTCTTGTAGTCTTAATTTGGATTTTGTTGCTAGCTACAGACAAAGTGCTTGCTTATCCGGAGCAGCCGGTCTCACTTCCCTGGTGGATGTCCAGTTAATCTTTATCTTAATACTCAAGTTTCACAGCTTTAATTTTTTGGAATGCAATTTGTACATAAATGGGTATGTATGTTTTTTTATTATATCTAAACTATCACTGAGGTTACCAAAGCATTAATATGATTATTTTTTATTTATATTAGACGGTCCCCAAAACTCCTCAATCGAGCTGCTGAACATAACAAGTTGGGAATCCATTACGCCATCGTTTAAAGTCAACGTAAAGGAAGGGGATGTTTTGAATATATCCTGTACAACCGACTGCAATCCAGATTGTAACTATACCTGGAGCATCAATGAGAGTCCTGACAGTAATGTATCTAAGAAAAGTACCGACAACTATCTAGTTGTAAATGCAACACGGAAAACGAAACGGTTTACCTGTACTGCAGAGAACCAACATGGTAGAGATAACGTCAGCGTTAAAGTTAATGTTTTGTGTAAGTTTGATCATAATGACATATAACAGAGAACAGCCAAAAACAAACACAGACAGGAATACATGCCCAAATCAAAATCCCAAATCAAACATCCAATCAAAGTTCAAATCACAATCTCAATTTAAACAAACATGCTAATCCATGTGCAAACTGAATTCCCAAAAGCAAACATTCAAATCCATGTCCAAATGACAATCCTAAAGTAAAAGCAAAATTAAAGCTCACAAATTAGGTGAAACACGTGAACTTCTATCGAGAAGCAAGGCCGTGTGCTCCGGAAGAGTAAGCACCTCCTGTTTAGCTAGTTATAGCCTCCACGTGTGTAATCAACATTGAGAGTGAATAGAAAATGAAACAATCGGACGCCAAACATATTTTGTTGTAACTTTTAGCTATATACGAGTATATTCAATTTTTGCAAGAAGTAATGATTAAAGCACGGATTTTCGGTATAAATTTATTCAATATACCCGCATTTCTCACTCATATCGTATTTATTTCGTTGTTTATACGTTATTTAATATTTCCTTAGACCAAACTTGTGAAACCAAATTTTCTCAAAGAGTTGAGAAATATCCGAAGAACCAAAATACATTTACCAAATTCAGGTAAGGAAGTAATTAACATGAGCAAGTATAGCTTAGAATTTTGAGGATTTTCAGATTTTATATGTCATTTATTTTATTTCCAGATTCATCAAAAATTACAAATATCACCACGCTTAATGGAGAAACAACAGTAAACGAAACTGATGACGTTACAGTAGCATGCTCAGCAGAAGGGAACCCAAAACCAAGTATCCGCTGGTCAAAGAATGGACAGGCTATTAAAGCGAACAGCAGTGTCCATCGATCAAACAAAGTACAGAGTTTGAAATCAGAAGATAGCCATATTGAGTATTTGTTCCTTCACAGTAGTGGCTGTTACGGAACAGGAAACTACATGTGTACTTCCTATAACAAAATAGGAAACGACTCTAAAACTCTCTCCGTATTTGTTAATTGTGAGTACTTTATATCAAAATCAAAGTCCCAAAAGCAAATGAAAACTTTGAAAACTGGCAAAAAAAGTAAAACAGCCAAACTTCTACCAAGGAAGTGAGATTGTATACTTTGGAAAGTAAATACTTCCTGTTTCTGTCTAGCTAGCTGTATAGTCAATTGTAAAATCAAACTTGAGGACGAAAATAATATGGAACTATAGGAAGTCAAATTTTTTCAGGGTAATTTTGGATATAGAGGCATTTTACTGCTCGCGCAATATTGTGATGCGTTAATAAAACTTTTTAATGATCTTGTCATATCGCTGAGTCAATAATTTATTGTAAGCTAATTTCTTCCTTGTAGGGAGTTCAAGTATTGGCAACAACCATCTTCTGAACGAAACTAGAAGTTGGGTAAACAATGCATATTACAGAATTGAATTGTGGAATAAATGCGGAAACGATCATCTTGATGTAGAATTAATTACCCACAACCGTAAGTGGAAATTTATAATAATCGATTGGATGTGGAAGTCATTTTGTTTTGAATAATTACCAATTTTAAGTAGCATGGGGTGTAGAATTTGTAATTACAGTGAAACCTGTCTATAAAGGACACCCAAGAGAACCAGTAAACGTGTCCTCTATGGCCAGGTGGTCTCTATATTCCGGTTCAAATAATATGAATCAAGAACAATTGGGATACAATTCAACTGGTCTTTATAAACAGTCCTTATATTGACCTGACGTTTGAGGCAGGCTAAACTGTATATTTTGCAATGGTGAAGTAATTGTATGAGTAATTAGCAAAAATCGTTGGTGGAAATTTGTAATTATCGATTGAATATAGAAGTTATTTTTGGAAATAATAAGATAATAATAAGTAGCGTTGGATATAGAAATTTGTACATCGATTAAATGTTGTTTAAGGTATTAACCAAATAGGACCGCATACAAGAGGAATTATTGGGTCGCCAAATAGCTGAATTTAAACTTTGCTCACTGTCCATAGTATAACCCATGATCATATGTAAAATAAACACTTCTTTAGAGACTAATGAATCAAAAACAAACATACTTCACAATCCAGAAGCAAAGTAAAAACTTTGGAACCGACAAGTTATGTTAGACACGTGATCTTCCACCAGGGAAGTGAGGCCGGGTGCTCCGGAAAGGTAATCATCTCATGTTAAGCTAAATACACCCGACACGTGTGTAATCAAAATTGTGTGAAAGGAACATGGAACTATGGGACGTCAAATATATTCAGGGCAATTCTAGACACAGAGACATTAAACTTATCAATAATATTGTGATGACGACCATACATTTTTTGAGAGCCTTAGAAGTAAGAGGGTCCCTAATGCATATGATTGACTCCAAAGTTGACTTCTTGATAAGTGCATTTAGTTAAATATTAAGGCGAAAAAAAATTAAAAATCAAACTAATTATATTGTTGTTGTTGATGAAATAATATAACAGTCTTTGGTCTGCTACTGCAATATAAACTTTGATCATTGAATTATTTGACCTCTATTCGTTTACTAGTACATACAACGGTGCTTGTTCTATATGTAATTAAGGGCAACTATTTTAAACAGAAAGCATTTTAAAAAATGTAGTTAAAACGAAAGACAAAAAATTAGTTAATAATTAAATAATTATTTTTGTATTTTAATTATATATTTTTACGAGTACAAAAAAACATTGTTAATAGAAGTAAGACTTACTCATTTTATTAACCATAATTAATTATTTTAAAATTGGATGGTTCTTTTTTTTTTTATTTAATGAACTCTGTTTTTTTTTGTATATATATATATATATATATATATATATATATATATATATATATATATATATATATATATCAAGCATAAAATATACAGTAATTAAGCAATTTCCTGGCTTAATATGAATACTTCCTTATTCTAGTCCAAATTTCAATCCAAATCAGTTGCTTAATTAAAGAAACGATAATCACAAATTGTGAAGAAAGTATAATACAGGTAATGCATGTAATTGATTATGTTAATTTGTTAGATTAGTGTAAAAATGCCTTTTTTACTTTTTGTTATTTATATAGAAGTCAAAAACAAATAAACAAGTCCATTTCCAATCACAACCCCAAAACACAAAAATTAAAAATTGCAAATTAAGTTAAAAACATCTTCCATCTGAGCAGCAGGGATCACTTCTCTGGTGAAAGATTAACTTGATTTGCAAGTTGTAAAGTGTTTATTTTGGACATAAACAGTTTTGGTTTTTTTTTTTTTTTTTTTTTTTTTAAATTCCTAATATTTTAAAATATTATGGAAGGAGCTATTGAAAATAAGTCCTTAACTTACAACATTTTTAGTTTTATTTCATTCCGAGAGGTCAAATTTTAATAAATTTTGGTTAAAAATCTCAGTAAAAAAAAACATTTTGAAACCAGATCATGGTTAATCTTTTGTATATAATTTCCCTACATACAACCACTTGCCAAGTTGAAATACACGTAATTAGTGGTGCTGAAGATTATTTATGAGTGCGTTAGCTAAGTTGGTAGAGTGCTCTCTTCGTAAGTTGTAGATTGTGGATTTCAACCCCTACTGTTGTTTTGCCAAGCACTCGACTTTACGAAATGAAAGTCGTGGTTATTTCGGTTAGGAACTTAACATAAACGAGGAACAGGCGTGACAAGATAAAGAACCCTCATGTATATTGCCTTCAAGTGCAATTTCTATAGATATAAGTGAAATATTCTTGACTTGGACGTTAAGCACCATATATCAATTCATGAATCGAACTAGTAATTGTTTACGTGATTTTTATGTGGTCCTAATTCATCTTACATTTTCTAAACGGTTTTCACCTTTAAATTTTCATTTATTTTTGGATACTAAATTTTTAAATATTTCAGAACATGGTCATGGTGGCTTAGAAATGATAACAGTAGTGGCTTCTGTGTGTTTTATAATTGGTATCTGTGTTCTGGTTGGTTGTCTTACAGGAGGAAAATGCAAAAAAGTAAGTTAAGCATTTTGTCAGCCAACTAACTCCATCCAAGAAACATGACAAATGTAAATGGCAGAAACATCCAAATAAAACAAGACTAGACAAAAAAACCAACATTTCTTATATATGATTTTCAAAATTAAGGGAAACATGTAACATTTTTATTTCAATTTCAAAGAAGGTGGATATATTGTACAGATGTTATACGAAATCAAATGCAAACATACAAATCTATGTCCAATTCAAATTCCAAAAGGCAAATTAAGTTTCAAACCCGAAGGTATACTCCCTCATGCAAAGTACTTCTTTAGCAAAATTTGGTAAATATATTTTGGTTCTTTGGGTATCTTTTCAACATCTTGGGGGAAAATGGTTTCACAATTTTAGTCCAAGCACTACGAATGAGGAATTGTATTCCGAAACGACGGTCTAGTGCTGTTAAATTAAAACTGGTATAATATGTAAATTAAGATCTATTTTGCAATTCTTAAGTCTCTAAAAACGAAAATATGAAACGATGTAAAATTTGTCTATCCGTTGACGCATCTGTGTTTACAAGTTTATATGTTAGAGTTTTTAATATGTGTTTTTTTATTTTATGACAGAAAAACAAGCAGCTGAGGAAAGGTAAGAGAATACAAAATAGTTAACTTACATGTACAGGTCCGTCCAGAAAGTTTGAATCCCCCCTTATATATCCTTTGTAAAACAGGCGTTTTGGCAATTATATACTTGGCATTTTTAACTCATATTTGTCAAAGGACTATTTTTATATACTCTATATATATTTTTTGAAATGGCATAATTGCTAAAAGGTTCAATTTTAGTTTCGGTGAACAGCGAGCGAAAAAAACGAATAATAACGTTTTTGAAAAAATCCAATTTCTGAAAAAAGAAACTAAATGAATAGAAAATACTAAAGAAAAAATATAAAAACTTAAATTCATTTGATTACCAAGATATTGCGAGAGTAAACATTCACTTTTATCAGTCACAATCTATTTTGTATTGAAAAATTTAAAATATTTTGAAATAAGGTAAAATTGAATGTTAACGATTATGTTTTCAGTATAACGTCCGTTTCCTACTGCAAAAACATGTTCCATAATAAAGAAAAATGTATTTGTATGTTTTGAAACATACCTTGTTCTCGGTGTCTGAAATCATTTTTGGCAAAAGAACAGCAATTTTTGTGTCTGAAATGTATAAAGGAAAATAAGAGTCTCTTTTGCAATTTTAATGCATCAAATTTACATTGGTTAGATCTAGTGGCGTGTCACATGTAAGTAACTATTAAAAATCATTGGTAAAACATGTCACAATTTCTTCTAGCAAACAAACTCCGGCCTAGGTATGGATCACTTTCATGTGGTGCTCCAAACTTTCTGGACTTTTAATTTGACCTCTATATCATGTACTTGGACGCACACAAAAGGCTACATTTAAAACTTTAATGACAAACGAAATTGAAAGGTGAAGCTAGATTAACAGATTAACACCTTTCCGGTGCATCTAACGTCACTTCCCTGGTAGAAGTACACGTGTTTAACTTAAACTTGGCAGCTTATAATTTTTAATTTGTGATTTGGACATGTCTTGGCATGGTTTATTATTTATTATCATCTAAAAGATAAATTCGTTTTAAGCATTGTGTAATTGATAAAGATTCAAATGTTTTCTTGCATTTACCTATTTTATATTATGTGTTATTATACGAAGCTAGTCATTTTCCATAACCGTTTCGACCATGACCATTTCGTACCTAAATTTTCCAATTCGTACATGTGTAGTTTAATTCATGATACTACCATTTGGTAACAATATATAAAATATAATGACATTATTTGTTGATCATATTAAAAAAGGTTCTCCATTAATAAAAAAATATTTTGAAAGAGTTAGCAATAAAAACTTTACTATGCTGAGAGAGAGTCTTTCACATACGAAATTTATTGTATGAATCGGTACACGTCACTATCATATGGTACAAATGGTAGCTATGCAATATATGGTGGTTAAGAATGGCTTGGATGCATGGTACGAAATGTTCAAAGATTATATCACGAAATGGACATGGTACGAAATGATAGTTGATATTGTACGAAATGGTCATGGTACGAAATGCCTATAATTCTAATTTCAGATCTACAGGTATTCAGTTAAGAGTTCAAAGAGGTTACGACGGTAAGTTTTTACAGTCATTATTTCAAATACTAAACACATGTGTTTTGTAAAACATAAGGATTGTATCACTTCAAGCAATGTATAATAAAGAAAAAGCGATGCTGATAAGTACATATTTTAGAAAACTTACAAAGCTAACACGGGATATGTTTATGATAACTTATCTTAGGAATAAAATGTTGAATCGATAGTATTCTGACAATAATTGTCAACAATTGTGAAAATCCAAAGTTGAGTGAAAAAAGTAAAAGAAAAGTTTGAATTATCTTTAAGGGGTTAGTCAACTTTTTTAAACATTACTAGTTGGTTTGCTGCTTATGTGCGTATGTATGTGGAAGATATATAGTGACCGCATACAAATGTGTCAAGTCTGAATTTGTACGAAAATTTAGCTACTATTTAGTTTTAACATTCCAATTAAACACAAATACTTATCTAAATCCTTATCCTCAAAGCAAAGTTAAAACTTGCAAAACTGACGAATTAAGTTAAACACGTACGCTTTCATTTAGATCGTGTGCTCCGGAGGGTAAGCACCTCCTGTCTAGCTAGCTACATCACCACGTGTATAATCAAAATTGAGAATTAAGGGAAATAAAACTTCAAATATATTCAAGATAAGTTGAAATACAAAGACATCATGCTTACCAAAAATATTGTGATTATGGCAATAAAATGTTTTGAACACTTTCATAAGCCTATGCTTGCAAAATACACGATTTAACAATTTGTTTTAATTCCTTTTATCTTTCTATTGTTTATTACCTTGATAAGCCTGTACTTGCAATATACCTCAATCAACAATTCATTAAAATAGTTTATTCAAATCTTTATATTTTCTATTACAGATAACTACCTTGATAAGCCTATCTTTGCAATATACCTCAACCCACAATTCATCATCTTTAAATTGTATATTACAGGAAGCTACCGTGACAATTCTCTATATGTTTCTTGCAGTCCCAACCTTAGAGATAACAGGCGTAATAATAATTTTACTACTACTACTACTACTACAGCTAGAGATACGGGTAACCAAAGACCAGAGTCAACTGGGACGCCAGTATCTGAAGGTAAGTGATTCACAATGAGCACATACAGTCAAACCTGTCTTAAAGACCACATCTTTATAAGGACCACCTGCTTTTAAAGTCCAGTAAAATTTAAACTCGATTGTTTTTCATTCATGTTATTTGAACCAACTGCCAATAAAGCGAAGAGACATTTTAAAGGCAATTTCTAAAGACCCATTAAAATCAATTCATGTAAGTTGAAGTTAAATTTTTCCTTGTCGTATATAAAATATTGAAAAATTACCGGATATAATAAACAGGAATTTAATATGACGTAATTTAAAAATTTCATTTAAAATAGATTTATAGTTACCCTGTCAACGAATTGATGTAGTGGTTATATTATTTAATTACTCCCAATTTTACAAGTTTTTAATTTCTCTCCTATTCAACACTGTCGTCTTTTTAAACTGGTCATTTATACAAATTGTATATGTCAATTTCAATATTATTGGTCCTTTGACCTTAAGAAACAATTGACACATTAACTTGCCAATAGCCAGCACAACATAACAAAGAACACTACACAATATGTGTCAATGATACAAAATTCATACAACAGCTTAACGGTATTGGAAACCTTGGTACCACTTAACCTACTTTACACAAACCGAGGTCTTTTTCTCAGGAATGGCGTTGTTTCTTTCATTAAGCAAATGAGAATTTGACAATCACACACCAGTTTATTTAATAAATTGCAGACTTTGTCATAAATTTTCAATCCTTGGTATAAAAGGGTGAAAAATTGGTTAAGTTAAATTCCATAGAAAATCATCCTTTGATCTAGTTTTTTGGAATGTTTCAGGTGGTTACCGTGACAACAGCCTGTATGCACCATGCACACCAAGAATGTTACAAAAATTAAATTCGGCGAAGAAAAGGAATGTCAAAGAATCTGAAACGACTGAAAATGTCAAGAAAAAGGCGGATCAATGCCATAACGTAGTGACGTAAACCCATACTCGTATGTTAACTTCTTCGTAGATTTTGCAGCAAAAGGGAAGAAACTAAAGTTGGAAATCATAAGTTGAAAGAAGACGAACAATCGCAAGGTAAAACCCAAAAATTTAAAAATTGGATTGGTTCCAAATATTAGCGTATTTCATAACGTTCCACAAAAATATCAATTAATTGTCTTATCGTCTCTGAATTTCCTATAATTTCATTCAATCGGTTATGATTTTGCCTTTTTAAATAACAACACTTGACTTCACCACAGATGACTACTCCCTAGCACGGCTTGGTAATCGGTAGTATCGGTAATTAAACGATACAACCAAAATGTTAACTGTCTGTATTGCTTTACTCATTATAACTGTATAAAAACTACTAGCTAAGCAAAACTTTGAAATGTATTGGTACGTAAACGAAGGTTGTATGTAAACATACACGTGTGTGTAAATGACTAAGTGTAAGGGACAGTAACATTAGGCTAATGAAAGAAGAATAAAATGTCGAAAATTTGGAGCTTCTCGCAATATAAGCAAACTTCTTTTACGCTCCCGCTTTGTTTGTGTATTATCTGTTCGTCCATTTATCAAACCGTCCTTTATAATTTTACCCGGATGGTTATATCAAAACTATAAGATGTATTAATTTGATCACTACCGACATAAAATATGACAAATTGGTCAATTTAAATATATTATTATTATTATTATTACTACAGGTACAGACAGGTATGAAGACAAACAAGGGAAAAGGTTCAAAGCAAAAGGCAAAACTATGGTAATATACTAAAATCAACATGTATTTTATAAGCCTAGGCTTATGAAGGTCCTCAAATGTTTTATGGTCGTCACTATAGTTTGATGATAAGTTTGATATCTCTGTGTCCAGGATTGCCCTGGGTGTATTTGACATCCCATAGTTCCATGTTCCTTTCACACAATTTTGATTGCACACGTGGCGGGTGTAGCTAGCTAAACAGAAGGTGTTTACCCTTCCGGAGCACCCGGTCTCGATTCCTGGTGAAATTCACGTGTCTAACCTAATTTGTCAGTTCTAAAGTTTTTACTTTGTTTCTGGATTATGATTCGGATGACATGGATCAGTATTTTTGATTACCTACATGGTTATCTTGGACAAAGGGCTTTAGATATAAACTAAACTTGAGAGCCAAATACCTTCCGTCCAACATATCAATGGTCTAACTTTTCCCGCGACCTTGATCATTCAGATATGAACTTGGTTCAAGTCATGATACCTATAGACCATGTAGTTATTTATGTTAAGTTTTATGATAATTGTCCGATGCAATTATGAGATGTGGCCCGGACATGATTTTACTCGGACAGCCAGACAGACATGATTCTTGTATACCCCCTCCCGGGGGGGGGGGGGTAAAATTATGATAAAGCCGAGGATGACAATGCATTATGTCTTAAAATAACTTCTTTCTTTACGTTCTTAATTGATTCTCTCTGAAACTCGGTAGCTCACAAACTAAGTAGGCAATATTGTGGATTATTGTCGGAAATATACTAATGTCTAAGTTAGCTGCACAAAAAGTAAGGTATACTAGTACTACCTCATGCAAATTATTTTCTTTGCTAAATTTGGTAAAATATAGTTTGGTCCTTTGGTAATATTTTCAACATCTTGAAAACAATTTTGGTTTCGTAATTTTGGTACAAGCACTACTGATGAGGAATTGTATTCTGAAACGCCCGTCTAGTGCTGTAACATTAAAACTGGTTTCATAAGTAAAATATGACATATTCATGATGCACACGATTATTCTTGATATTATGATTTGGAAATTATTGATAGACCAGTATTTTTTAATTATATTTGCCCTGGATATATTTAACGGCCCATAGTTCAATGTTCCTTTCACACAATTTTGATTACACACGTGGCGAGTGTAGCTAGCTGAACAGGAGGTGCTTACCCTTCCAAAGCACCCGACCTCACTTTCCTGGTGGAAGTTCACGTGTCTCAACTAACTTGTCAGTTCCAAAGTTTTAACTTTGCTTCTGGATTGTGATTCGAGCATGGATTAGTATGTTTGAATTATATTTGAAAAATGCCAATGAAGAGGATATATATTTTTGTTGGAGGTGAACGTAAAACAATTTGATATCGCAATATTTGTATGAAATTGATACACTGTAATACTTATAAGGTTAATGATTCTAGAACTTTGACTTTTTTTCTTTATTCTTTTAGAGAATGGTTGAACGAGACAATTTGCTTGATAATAGGTCTGATTATAAAGAAGAGGGTGAAGCTGAATCTTTTAATATGACGAATGAAAATTATTTAGAAACAGACGCACCCATAATTCCACCAAAAACAGCATTGGCATTTGAGACTGACTGACATTTAATATTTAGTTATCTATAAGTTACCAGTGTTCATTCTAGAAAGGGTCATGGGGTCATTGATCTCTTATTTAGCCAAACAACCCCATTTATAAGATCTTAGGGAGCCATATTAAAATGCAAAATACTGATGTCATTTGTTTACTGGCATTTTTCAAAATGTCCTTTTCTGAAAAAGCTTAAGAATAAATCTGATTCACCCACGCCATTGTAAAAACAGAGCTCTAAATAAGCAATTATATAGCAATAGGAACCGTTTTATCGATCAAAATGTGCTCCAGTTTTACAAAAGCAACATAGTTTTTGAGTAATGTTAATGGTTGTGTGATGTGATACTAGCATAAGTGGTTCCATGTTTTTGCATTTTGTCCACTTGTAAATAGATTTAATTGGTCTGATACAAACGTGTTTGATTAAATTGTTCAATTGTTTTACTGTGTTTTGGGGTTGGATTTGGACATAAACTGGTATGTTTGTTTTTGATTAGATCTTATTATGTAAGGTTTTGTCTTCCAGTGACAATGATGATCAGTGTTTATTTGTAATCATCACAAACATACTGATCCATGTCTAAAACTAAGTTTCCTTAATATGTTTTTTAAATTTCTTCATTGTGTAGTATCATGTGTTGTGTTACTTTTTTCTTTTTTTTTAATTTTTTGGTGACTAATTTTATTGATATTGGTATTAATGCAGTTTAAAACATTTATCTTTTTTCAAATTTTGTTTGCTTTTATAATTATTGTTATTATAATTTTTATACTTTTTATCAGAAATGAATACCATGACCGTGATAATTGTTTAAATTATTTTTTGTTTCAAGCATTTTGTTTTGTCAGACTTTTTAATAAAAGAATAAAATTTGGTTGATATTAGAGATTTCCCATAGTGGAATATAACCTTAAATTATTTATATGATATAAACCTTGTTCTGGGTATTACCAAACAATGTCTTTTTACATCAATTTTTGTCAATAAATGGCAGTAGCAATCTTCAATATTCCACGAACTAGCAATCATTAAACCAAATTACATGTATATTCACCGTTACTATTTCCATATAGTGAGTTGAGTAATTGTGTTTAACGTCCCAGACAAGAATATTTCACTTATATCGAGACGTCACCAGCTATAAGCGAAAGTGCAGAAATTTTGCCTGTGCGTTGCGCTGATAGCATTATACAGCAGGGTTCTTTAACGTGCCAAGCCCACCGTGACACGGGACCTCGTTTATTTCAAGTTCCCTACCAAAAGAACTGTGACTTTCATTTCGTAATGCCGACTGATTGGCGAAAGAACAGCCACGACCCACTTTCAAGTCTTGGGTCAGACCCGGCCGGGGATCCACGACCTCCCACATACGGAGCGAGCACTCTACCAACTGATCTACCGCAGTTTCATATAGCGATCTTACTACTAAATGATTGTAATTATGGTTTAGGCAACCAACATAGACAAGTCCGCTTGACCTTAACTTTTAAATAGTTCTAAATAAGGACCAGGGCGTCGATGCATAGTTAGACTGATGGTGTTTTTGAAAAAGAAAAAAAATGTACCAAACCATGTATTGTTTAGTAAAAAACGACAGAAAATACTAATTCCATCAATATATGAAAAAGACGATCAGTAATTCAAATTTAATAAAGTTTTATCAATTGTACCTTCAGGATCGATCGTTGTTTGTCATTTTGGATAAAGAGAGAGTAGAGTTTTTGCAAACCTGACCGCTGCTTTAGGAGGTTCATTCTAGATAGCGCTTGAATGTAACTGGATGGTTTGCTGTATAAGTCTGGTTTTTAAAAAACTGCTGATTATCATTCACAATATTCTCGTTTCATCACTTCCGAATCGTTTGCACATTATTGGGAACCCAGGTGTTTGTTTTGTCTACGTCATAGAAAACATGCATTGTTTATGTATTACATGCGGATTTTAACACTACCCATGTATTGGGTGGACCCTCTTATATGAATATCACTTATAAAAGGTCAAACGGACAGGTCAATGTTGTTTGACTACTTTTTTTATTTACTTTTTTTATTTCTTTAGTATATATATTTGACACAAAAAGAAGCATTACGGTTAATGTGGATTTGTTTGCAGACAAAAATGTCCAGGTTTGCAAATTTAAACAGTGAACATAATGGTCCCTGATAAAATGGAAAACCAAAGTATAAACTTAACTGTGAACCGCAGTAACAGTACCAGTCATGTTATCAATACTCCTCAAATGATGCCATACCCTTGTATTAAAAACTGTAAATATGTATAACAGTTAATTACAATTTTTATTCAAAATTTTGAGATTTCAATTTTATTCCTGGTTTTTCTTGATAAAATTTATTAAGTTTTGATGTATTCTAATGTGATGAGTTACTAGTAATTCAGATAACATCAGAAGAATAAACTGTATTTGTAGCAGAATTTGTTTGTATCTCCATCTATGGTTTGAGTCACATGAAACATGGTTGGTCATCGATTTTTCAATTATTATAATAAACATTTATAGCCTTTTGATTTTGACTTCGTCCTCGGTCGATATTTTTTATTGGTCGATAAAACTATATGATTCGACGATAATTGTATAATAAATATGTGTATTTAATTATGAAGTCAAACCTTGTTATGAAGGAAACTAGCAAAAGTGACCTCGACGGACTGGTGGCGCCATATATGGGCCTAGGATAAACAATAATAAAATTGTACTGGCCTTTAACTACATGTACAGGTGACTCTATATAGAAGTGCCCTACAAGGCAGGTCTAACTGCATATTGGTCTGTTATTAAAATCATTCTAGATGTATATAAATAGTAAAATCGGTAAACAATTCGCCACAAAATATGGCGTCCAAAACAACGATGGAAATCGTATGACTAAATAGTCTTACCTGGATTTGCTTTTCAAACAATGAAATTTTGTTCAAATCTTACCTTATGTTGGAATCAATACACATATTTCCATGGTACCACGGTTCATCGATAAAGTTGATTGGGAAGATTTAGATTTGTACCTGCCATAATATCGTAAATATTGGTTCCCTGAAAAATCAATTTCGCACAATAACATTGCACAATCAGTCGTAGCTGCCGCTGACGCAAAGACTTAAGTTGCGTGCACATGCAATTTATTGTCATGAATCTTTTCGCATTTTCTCTAGGTAGCTACACAAGTCATGTGCAAAATCAAAACATTGTGAGTGAAAGGAACTTTCAAATATGGAAAGGTAAATATTTTCATTCTTATGAACAATATTTTGCTGAAGACTATATAAGTTTTTGAGGGCAATAATAAGCATCTCTGGTTGAATTATTTATAAGCAGGAAAAAGCTCCCCAACTGGGAACAAGGTCTATTATAGCGTAATAACCGTTAAACAAATACACCATAAGTAGGAGAAGTAGTAAGTTGAGTAATGGTGTTTAACGTCCCAGTCAAGAATATTTCACTTATATCGACACGTCGCCAGCTATAGCGAAGGTGCAGAAATTTTGCCTGTGCGTTGCGCTGATGGCATTATACAGCAGGGTTCTTTAGCCTGCCAAGCCCACCGTGACACGGGACCTCGTTTATTTTAAGTTCCCATCCGAAAGAACCGTGACTTTCATTTTGTAATGCCGAGTAGGAGTAGAAGAAGTAGGAAAAACAGGTACATTGCTGCATAGAAAGGAAAAGGAAAGTAGACAATCGAGAAAGAAAGTCATAACGTGTGCCAAACAGCTTCAAATGTAGTTATTCTCAGGTGTCATATTGGAGATATACAATTCAAAATATGAAGAAGTCTTGAGGAATCAGTCGTACAGAAAAAATTAAGTCATTTGTTTGTCATACAGATTCCTAGATACTTAGTTTCTTACTGGCAGGGTGGGGCACATATTTTAGCTGGCTGTTTAATACTTCTATACCTACTACATAAGTGTCGATAAATTTAACAAGATATTGCGTTATAAAGTTATACAACTCACAAACTCTGTAGATACGTTATGTAAAACATCATAGCATTGATAAGAAACACACACACACACACACACACACACACACACATATATATATACATGTATATATATATATATATATATATATTATATATATAATATATATATATATATATACACACACACATATATATATGTGTGTGTGTGTGTGTGTGTGTGTGTGTGTGTGTGTGTCATGCAGTTGACAATATAAAATTTGAAGTTTGTCATGTAGCTTCAAAAGTAAGCTTTTATTGAGGCAAAATTCCAATTACGAAGCAGTCCTAGAGAAATTGTGTAGAACAATTAAAGTCATAACGTTTGTCATATAGCTTCTTGGAATCTTTTTTCTTACTGGCATGGTGGGGCACATGTTTCAGTTGGCTTTTTAATTTAAGAAATAAGGTAAAATTCCAATGTCTTTATGAATTTGCAAAGTACAATGAGCTGTCTCAAATTGCATAAAAGGCGAAGTCATTGGAAATCTACCTTATTTCTTATATTTACAATATTTATAAAAATTAAATTATTGCCGCCTTGCATTTTCCATGTTCATTTGAAAACAATTTTGAAATACAATGTTGGTACATAACTTTTCATAAAAATGGATCGGCTCCTGTGAGTCAGAGGTCATAATGGAGCCCGTGGAGCATTGTCTCTATTAAGTTGCGTGGAGCGTTACAAAGTATACTCGATGTCAAAGACTTTATTGAAGAAAAGATATTGCAATTGTAAATATACATCTATAATTACTTTAATGGTGTCTGATAAACAAAACGTGTTATAAACTTATACTTAAACCCTGTAGAAACGTTATGTAAAATCCTCATGGCATTGATAAGAACTCACATGTAATACAGCGTGGTCAGTTTGACTTTATATATATATACTTACTTAACATGGGTAAACCAAAAAGGAAAGATTTGTGACTAACCATAGACACCATAAGTAGACATGGTTAAAATTATACAGCAGACATTTTAGTATGATTAAGAAGGCGACTGAAGTAAACAATTTTTAAATTCTGTAAAAGAGATATTTATTGTGATTTACAAGGAGGTATCATAAGTATACGTAATTTCAATTATACAGAAGTGACATTTGCTGCGGTGTAGAAGGAGGTGACATAAGTATACGCAATTTCAATTATACAGGTGTGACATTTTCTGTGGTTAAAATTTTATAGCATTTTAGTGTGGTTTAGAGGGAGGAATAAAAAGTACACACAATTTTAATTCTGCTAATTATAAGTGATTTTTGGGATTTAGAGAAAGGTATCATAAGTATATGTAATTTCAATTATACAGAGGTGATATTTGCTGTGGAATAGAAGAGGGAGACATTATAAATAACTACAGTTTACATTCAACAAAAGAGACATTTGTTGTAGTGTAGAAGAAGGCGTCACAAGTAAAAACACATTTCAGTTCCAATTCTGGCGGAGTGATAATTGAGTAATTTGGAAATAGGAAGCGTTTACGCCCAACAAACAAAACAACCGGTGATTAGCCTATTCCTGGACACTTGTTGCAGATTTCGAAAATTTTACAAACGATAAACAAATTTTTTGGTTACTGGGAAATATTACTAAGTGACCAAGAAACAATATTTGATTTCGCCATAATGAAATAATTGTTGACAGAGAACGGTTAAAGGTCGCATCTTTTACTTTGTTCTTGTTGGCTACTTATACCAGTGATTCATTTTGTTAGCGTCATAAATTTGAAGATTAAAAGGTTTTTGCCCAGATAACAGTCTCCAGGAAAACCAAAACCTAGAACTTAATTTTTCTTAGTGTTTTAGATTTGAAGTTTAAAAGTTTTTTACGTAAATTAACAATTTACGAGAACACCAAAACCTGGAACTTAATTTCTTAGCGTCAAAGATTTGAAGTTTAAGTCTAAATTAACAGTTTCAAGAAAACCAATACCTAAAATTTATTAGCGTCAAAGATTTTAGAGTATAGAAGATTTTTGTCCAAATTAAGAGTTTACAATGACATCTGTTACCATGGTTACGAAACACACATTTTTAGTGTTAATATTTTATCATTTTATTATGTTCCTGGTTATTGTATCCAGACCAGACTTATTGGACATTTTCATGTGAATCAGCCCGGATTTGTGCTAGCCGTTCGATCAAATACAAGTACAAACACAAACTCTCAATCACAGGAAGAATATTCATTGTATATTTCAAGTTTTTCTGGAATTCCGTTCACAACAGATCACGTGTACAGATTGAATGACATCGGAAATAAACTTCAGCAACTTGAACGGTTCACACCGGAACTGGTTTCCGATAGCATAGTTTGGCCCAACGAAATCAACGTCGTACCAGGTAGGGAAAGGTTTTTAAACACTTGTATTTAATAGTTATATCCGTTTTCTGCCATTTGAACTTTGTTAAATGCATGTGAATGAAATAAATAATGGCAAATCAAACGCCCACTTCATTTTTATAAAATTTTATATTTATATTTAAAGGTTTTAAAACTAATTTTTTAATCTTTCTCAATTTTTTAATTTTTCTCAACGGATTGCTGGTCACGCCCACATTGTTCCGACAAAGGCCCAGCATGCTTAAATAACACGCAAAAAAGAAAAAAACTCGGTCTGAATTGTGATATTTAATGACGTCACTTGTTAGATTACACCCGTTGTATGTGGTACAAGTTCAAACTGATGAGGTCTCACCAAAACTTGAAAGTAGGTAGTGTTCGTTCTTTCGGCATTTGTTCCATCTTTTTCCAATCACCCAGCTTTTAGAAAATGAATACCGAGATCCTTCGGAAGAGACCCTGAGTAGCGGGAGGCGTGGCTTGCAAATTAAAAGAAACCTCCCCGCACAATTTGCCTTAGCTCACAACATGGTCAAATTTCTGCAACTTCGCCTTAAATAAGTGACGATTCTATTTATATAAAGTGAAATATTTTTACTAGGTCGTAAAAACTCTATTTAACCAATCAATCGATCTATAAATCCTTCGACGAAAAAAAAGAATGGGAATATATAGTTGCCATTAGGAGATGATTTAAGAGTTAAAAACAACATCTTTTCAATGATCAATTATGTTCCTTTTTTCTCTTTATTTTATCTTCCATTTGATTAAGCGTCTTTGTTTTTCTCTAATTTTCTGAAATCTTCTCAGACAAAAGCGCTAGGCCTATATTGTCAAAATGGGGTTCGCCGCAGTACCACGTGGTCAATACCTCTTAACGTTTGTGCGTAACATTTTAGAAAACATCAACGTCACAAATTCCCGAAATAACGTCGTTTATACGGGAAAACGTCATATTGTTCGATTTTATGTCCCTTGAAAACAAACCTTTCGCAGACACGTTAGAAAGGTATCACGTCGTACAGCGGCGAACCCCATTGGTAGGGATACTCCTGTGGTTGATGCCTTCCACAAGAAGGAAATATTGTTATATCCAAACTGGAAAACCTGCGTATATTTTTATATTTGTGTGTATGTTTGTGAAGTGGTGATACGTGACAGTAAGCATAAAATAGCAAATATTTATAAAATTAATACTATAAAGTCCTTACCAAGATATTTAAAATTCGATCTAAATTTGCTAAGGTCAGTGTGCAGGGGAGGGAGTCATTAACGTGCCACGCCTGCCGTGACACGAGACATCGGTTTTTAAGGTCTCTTTCAAAGGAGTGAGTGAGATACATGTCTTGGTCAGACCCGCCGGTTCGAACCGACGACCTCCCACCTTCGGAGTGAGCATTCTACTAACTGAGCTACCGAGAGAACGGATGCGATATTGAGGGTACCAAAGCAGCGTCACGGCAACTAATGACGTTCTAGTATAAGTGACGTCATTAAAACGGTACAATTCAGGCCGAGTTTTCTTTTTTTTGTGTGTGTAATTCAAGCATGCCGAAACATTGTGGACGTGGCCGGCGAAACGTCAGTTATATGATAGAGAGATGAACATACTTTAGATATTGTGTTTTCTCTGTATAGATCACGTGTTTGGCAGACAGATGGTTTCCGTTGCCGGTGGATTTTTGGTGCCATTCAAAACCAAGGGAACGGTTAACCTCTTCGATATATCCGGGACGTCAGTAAGTGGCCCGTATGATATAGCAGACGATAGGTCTGACCATGAATGGTTTTATCACAGGGTATTATGGGCGGATATGAATGGTGATGGACAGGATGATGCGGTCACGTGTCGTGCCAAGAAATCCATATTTGGTAAATATTTTAGACTATATATCATTATACCATAATTAATGTAAAGATAAAAAAACAACCATACCGATCCATGTTTAAATAACAATCCCAAAGCAAAGTAAAGAAAATTTTGAAAATGAAAGTTAAACGCGTGAACTTCCACTAGGGAGATGAGGTCGGGTGCGCCAGAAGGATGAGCAACTATGCGACATCAAATATATATATCCAGCAAAAGTTGT
Source organism: Anadara kagoshimensis (assembly GCA_021292105.1). Lineage (NCBI taxonomy): Eukaryota > Metazoa > Mollusca > Bivalvia > Arcoida > Arcidae > Anadara > Anadara kagoshimensis. The sequence continues at coordinate 32,477,211 of CM037866.1, forward strand.
GAATAGTTTCATATTTGTTAATATTTTGAAGAATGTTGCTATGTTGCAATATTAGAACATTTATATGTTTTACGAATAAAAAATAAATATTTTATTGTCTCCGTAGAAATATCTCACAAATATTGATTGAAAAAGAGGGAATAACTACAGTTCAACCTGCCACCTCTATATAAGGAACACCTGCTAATAAAGACCAGTTGAATTGTATTTCTATTGTTCTATATTCATACTGTTTCAACCTGTATATAAAGTCCATCTGCCCAAAAAGGCCACTTTTTGTTTTCGTTTGGTGGCCTTTATAGACAGCTTTGACTGTAATCTCTTTCAGGTGGTTCCCATGGAGAGCTTCTCTGGTTTGAGAATCCATCCCAGGTTTCTAGGAATATCTTTACATCACCTTGGAACCATTACGTTATTGGTGACCACTCGGACACTTTTTTCGACATGGCTACACTGACCACACCAGACGGGTCATATAAATGTATCGTTACTACTGGATATTTCTCAAACCAGCTCAAATTATACTGGACAACAGACCCAGCGGAAAAATGGACCGACAAAGCAATGGTATGTTATTGCATATATTATAGTTCACCTCGGGTCACGAATGGATCACCACAGACTTTCTAAGTCAAAGGTTGTGGGTTCCAACGTCACTCTGGACTTTGATTTTTTTAGATGATTTTTATTTCCTGTCCATACTAGAGCTGTAAAAAGCTTGTTACTCAGTAGTCTTTTGTGTGAGACTCAAAAACCATGGTCCCGTGTCCAAGCGCATGCCAATGACACTTCTGTAGACTTTGAATAAGAGTAAGCCTTTGGTCGCTAAAGAGGATGTTTACATATTTTTTGTTTCAGATACAATCACGTGTTATTGGTGGAACGACTGGTCACGTGTTCGATGTACAAGTCACGGATTTGAACAGTGATGGTAACCCCGACTTTTTAGTGACTACCAATGGTAACAATGGGGCTGCTGTTTATGCTTTTGAAGTTCCACGTGATTTCAGGTATTCTTTGTTATGATACTAAGTTGTCCGTTCAGCTTATCATTTTTTTTATTGACATATTTTTTTATTTATTGACATATTTATTTTTGATTATTATTTTTATTTAGTTATTGATTTGATTATTATTTTTTATTTATTTATTTGATTTTTTATTTATTTATTTATCACTTAGTTTAAACTAAGAAAAATGCAAGGTCAGTCTGTATATCAAAACTTAGACCATACTGCAATATTGCTCTGCCAACTGAGGTTCCCAGACTGCTGTAATCCTCCCGTTATTTTTTGGTTTCCTCTGGTCCCACGGGAAATTCCAACCAAAATTCTCTCTAATGGACTTTTATTTGGCCACACGTACCATTGCCAGTCCACCACTTTGTCACAATGGCCACCAAGAAGAAAAATACAGTGTCAGACGGGGGATCGAACCCGGGATCTACCAGACTATGAGCACGTGTTCTATTTACATATGACTTTATTTATAATTGCGATTCTTTTTCAGAACTGACAACTTTGTAAAACATATTTTGATGTCAGGATTCCATACAGGAGGTTTTCTGCCAGGGAGTGGAGCCCCGGGGTCAGCACAGGTTATAAAGGACACAAATTACGACGTAAACGGGTAAGTATATATATTAGTGAATGCGTGTTATGACGTGTTTTTGTATGAAGTGTAGAAAAGTATAGGTGATAATCAATCCGATCGCAATGTATCCAGCGAGTTTATTTGATATTAGGGTTAACGTGTGAGGTGGCGTGAATGATATACAAATAACCGTCATTATAGTGTAATCCGTATAGAACAAAACGCGTGAGGTGGCGTGAATGATATACAAATAACCGTCAGTATAGTGTAATCCGTAAACACTCTGATCATGAACAATCTAGATATATAGTCAAACCTGTCTATAAAGGCACCCAAAGGAACCTGTAAAAGTGGTCTTTAGGGCCAGGTGGAACTTGCATACAAGTTCAAATTACGTGAAGAAAGAGGAATTGAGATATGATTTTACTGACCTTTAAAAGCGGGTGACCTTTATGGTAGGTTTGGCTGTGTATAGGTAATCTTGACCAATCCACTTGACCATTCATAAAGGGTCCATTGAATACATGGGGTGTAATTGACGTATCCCCGCCCATTACTTTTATGTTCCAAAGCGGGCAGCCATCGCGGTACTAAAGCAGCGTCACAGCAACTATTGACGTACTAATGACATTGTTTGGGGGGACCAGCGATCCGTCAATTAGGCTTCACAATACACGCGTTAACTCTTCGAATCAACAGAAATAAAATTTGTTGGAGTTTTTTTCTCGTTCTTTTTCATGAATAAAATATGGACCCAATTAACCAATTGTAATTATCAAAAGATACTTTTCTTTTTCAGAAAACCTTTGATATTGCTTTCTGGTGACGATGACCACAAGGCCTACCTCCTACATGCCAAATCTAACAGCACACATGATTGGTCGTACAATTATGACGTCATTATGGACATGCACAGTGGAACAGTGGGTGGGATTTCCTATAAAGACGTCAATGGCGACGGGAAGATAGAAATATTTGTACCGGCTTACAGCAACAATACCGTATATATTTATACCCTTGAATCATGACATTTCAATAATAAAAATGGAAAAATATGTGATTTCTTGTCTCGTGTGTATGGTTACTTCCGATCACGATCGAACGAGGCTGCGAACCGGGAGCGAAGTTCTGAAGTCGCAATAGTACTTCGCCATCGTATCTCAGTCGCTCATTCGCGTTATCGCAACTTCGCCAACGTGGTTTCCTCCTTAACTTCGCGTTCAGGTCGAATGAGCGATAATGTATTTGGCCCTAACGGAACACCATAGAATTCACATTCAATATTACATTAGATCTAGCTATTGGGGCCCGGTTGTTCAAGGCTCCCTTAGTTTAACCACTTGGTTGGTGAAATTTTCTAGCTTACATAAATAGGTAATAACGTTTTTAATTTCTGTTAAAATACATACAATTGAAATTATAAAACAGATTAGTATGTTTAGTTTTTGTACAGCGTGAACAAAGTGAACGCGTACATTGCTATCACTTTCTTCCAAGATATCGAGCTTTTTTGCTATGAAATTATAAGATATGAGTACACCTGGAAATAGTGCGCCTGGTAAATGAGCGTGAAAGAAGTATTTCTGTTTTATCGTGAGATATGTATTCTGAGACGGGATATTAAAATCAATAGTGTATGCCATCATAAACACGTGTATTTTAGATAACATATTGAATTTTCACTAACGATTTGGTAAAGATAACGGCGCTTTGAACAACCTGCAGCTGATTCAGTAGTTTGAGTATCCTCCCAAGTGCCACTCGTACGGGTTTACATTATATTTAGTTTCCTGTCCCTATGGCAACCTAATAACATTGCAACAAAAATGGCATTAAATATTAAAACTATGCCTTGGCTACATAAGATATCTTTAACCAGTGTGCATTGTATTGTTAGTCAATGAAAGGGAGTATTTTGTAAACACGGATCGAAATATTCGTACTTTTGTCGACCGGAAGTTGTTTCATTTTATCATCTTCTTCACATTAACCGTGTAATGTGTGATTTTTCTTTATTTTAAGTTTTTTTTATTCAGATCTGTTAGTTTTAGAACTTTCTCTTTTTGTCGTACAGGGCTTTGACGATACATCGCAGAAGAATTGTTTATTATAATATAAGACTAGGCAATGAAACATTGATCGATTACCGATGGGACAGTGGACTCAATTACAAAACGATGCCATGTGGTGACTGATATGTGACGTTTCGTGTTTTCCCTTATGTAAAATGTCGTGGGTTCGAATTCTTCTCCTGCCTGACCAACAGTTGAAAAGGGTAGTGATTGTTCTTTCGCCTCGGTATTTAGAAATGAAAGTCGATAAAGCCTGCGGAAGAGACTCTTAAAATTGATAGCCTGTGTCACGTTCGGCGTGACAAGCTAGCAACATTACACCTCTCTTGTACATTGCTCTGCGCGTACTATAAATGTAAAAATGTCTGTCACTTCGCTTACAGCTGGCGGCGTCCCGATGTAAGCGTAATTTTCTTTACTGGCTCGCTGAATCAAATGTTACGAAGCTATTCAGTGTTCACTCTACGTTGACATAATAAGTTAGTATTTTTTACAACGAAGCAAGCCGCTTACAAATAAATTGTTGATACAGGGATGTTGCAAGCCTAAGCTTATCAGGGCCCTCAAAAAGTTTAATGGCTGTCTTCACAGTATTGTTGATAAGTTTGATGCCTCTGTGTCTAGGATTGCCCTGGATATATTTGACGTCTCAATATTCCATGTTTCTTCCACTCAATTTTGATAACACACGCGGCGGGTGTAAACAGGGGTGCTTACCCTTCTGGAGCACACGGCCTGACTTCTCCGGTGGAAGTTTACATGTTTAACCTAACTTGTCAGTATCAAAATTGTATACTTTGCTTCTGGACGGTGATTCGGACACGGATTAGTATGTTTTTTGGTTGTTTTTTATATTAGTATTGGTTGTAAAATAGCTGTAAAATGCCAATTTAACATGCATCGTTTTTAACTTTCATTTTATGGAACTGAACTTTTCAACTGGGTTTGGGCAAATTTGAACTTATATAGCAGTTCACTGACTGATAAGAAAATGTAGGCTAAAGTACCATGATTAAATTAGATAGTTCCTATCGGTCAATCAAAAACAGCTTCACCAGTTAATGTTTACATTACAAATGCATTGCCTTATATGAATCTCTTTGGAACCATTGCGTTAATTTTTCGATGACAGCAGTGTGTCGCGCGCTCTGTGTAAAGCGATACGTCAGTTAATATCTTCAGCCAATCCGCTTTTGATGTACAGCGGAGGAATACATACCACCAAGGGACTACTTATTCATTCATAATTTCCTGCGGGTTCATTCATAAATCTATCCGGCGACTGCAGGGACGCTCTTTACGAGCGGTAACAAACATAGAAATTTGTCATACTGCACCAATTTTAAAAATGATTTGAAAATAAAAAAGAATAATAAAAACTAATATTTGTTGTCTTTTTATATCAAAATAATTTTTTAATGATTTATGACCATTTCCCATGGCCTAAAAAGATACGAAGTGAAAAAATTAGTGAGTCCGAGGACACCACATTTAAATTATGAACAACTGTTTGTTATTCGACTAAATAATTATATTCATAGTAATATCTTACCAAACAGATTATTGTTTAGTGAAAAAAGGAGAAATAGAATTTAATTTTCAAAAGTGTTTTACGGAACTATATTTTACGATCGCCAAGCAACGAGACAAATCAACATGGCTGTTCTCTTTATATGGTTCTACAATAAGAGTTATCTCGCTTTAAGTGTTCCAACCACATTAATACATCGACTTTCGGAAAATTAATAATACCTTTTTGTGGGTAAAAATAATGTAAACATAAGGATTGAATGTCACTTTGAATGCTGTCATCGAGGTATGACTGCATCAGCTCACGTTCAAAGTTAACATGAATCGCTTCGCGATTCATTTACTTTGAACGTGAGCTGATGCAGTCATACCTCGATGACAGCATTCAAAGTGACATTCAATCCTTAAATGTCCACATTATAATCCTAAAAGTCAAACGCAAACATACCAGTCCATGACCATATCACAATCTAAAATGTCAACCACAAACATACCAGTCGATGTACAAATCACAATCCCAAATGCCCAACACAAACATACCGGTCCATGTGCAAATCACAATTCCAAATGCCCAACACAAACATACCGGTCCATGTGCAAATCACAATTCCAAATGCCCAACACAAACATACCGGTCCATGTGCAAATCACAATCCCAAATGTCAAACATAAACATACCGGTCCATGTGCAAATCACAATTCCAAATGTCCAACACAAACATACCGGTCCATGTGCAAATCACAATCCCAAATGTCAAACATAAACATACCGGTCCATGTGCAAATCACAATTCCAAATGTCCAACACAAACATACCGGTCCATGTGCAAATCACAATCCCAAATGTCAAACATAAACATACCGGTCCATGTGCAAATCACAATTCCAAATGTCCAACACAAACATACCGGTCCATGTGCAAATCACAATCCCAAATGTCAAACATAAACATACCGGTCCATGTGCAAATCACAATTCCAAATGTCAAACATAAACATACCGGTCCATGTGCAAATCACAATTCCAAATGTCCAACACAAACATACCGGTCCATGTGCAAATCACAATCCCAAATGTCCAACACAAACATACCGATCCATGTGCAAATCACAATCCCAAATGTCACAAACATACCGGTCCATGTGCAAATCACAATTCCAAATGTCAAACATAAACATACCGGTCCATGTGCAAATCACAATTCCAAATGTCCAACACAAACATACCGGTCCATGACCATATCACAATCTAAAACATACCAGTCGATGTCCAAATCATAATCCCAAATGTCCAACACAAACATACCAGTCGATGTGCAAATCACAATTCCAAATGTCCAACACAAACATACCGGTCCACGTGCAAATCACAATTCCAAATGTCCAACACAAACATACCGATCCATGTGCAAATCACAATCCCAAATGTCACAAACATACCGGTCCATGTCCAAAAGGCGAACACAAACATACCGGTCCATGTCCAAAAGGCGAACACAAACATACCGGTCCATGACCATATCACAATCTAAAACATACCAGTCGATGTCCAAATCACAATCCCAAATGTCCAACACAAACATACCGGTCCACGTGCAAATCACAATTCCAAATGTCCAACACAAACATACCGGTCCATGTGCAAATCGCAATCCCAAAAGTCAAACACAAACATACCGGTCCATGTGCAAATCACAATCCCAAATGTCAAACACAAACATACCGGTCCATGTCCAAAAGGCGAACACAATCAAACCGGTCCATGTCCAAATCACAATCCCAAATGTCAAACACAAACATACCGGTCCATGTGCAAATCACAATCTCAAAAGTCAAACACAAACATACCAGTCCATGTGCAAATCACAATCCCAAATGTCAAACACAAACATACCGGTCCATGTCTAAAAGGCGAACACAATCAAACCGGTTCATGTCCAAATCACAATCCCAAATGTCAAACACAAACATACCGGTCCATGTCCAAAAGGCGAACACAATCAAACCGGTCCATGTCCAAATCACAATCCCAAATGTCAAACACAAACATACCGGTCCATGTGCAAATCACAATCCCAAATGTCAAACACAAACATACCGGTCCATGTCTAAAAGGCGAACACAATCAAACCGGTCAATGTCTAAATCACAATCCCAAATGTCATACACAAACATACCGGTCCATGTCCAAATCACACAATCCCAAAAAAACTAAAGTAGTTACTTTATAAAACTGACAAATTAATTAGTTAACTATATGAGCTTTCGCCAGGGAAGTGAGACCGGGTGCTCCTGAAGGGTAATTTAGCTAAAGCTACATTCGACGTGTGTAATTTCAGGTTTTGTTTTTTACTATTTACAACTTGTTAGTTATTTGGCATCAACGGTCTCTCTTCATTTGCGACGTTCTATAGATTTGCACTTGTTCAACTTGATTTTGGACAAATTAGGAAGCGTTTAAACTGTTCAGCAATGCGATAAGAACGAATCGTGATTTAACTATTTGGAAATCAAGTCTTTATGTCTTAAATACGGCGGCCCATTTCAGTAGTTACGTATTTTCCTACTTGAGGCGACAAGTTCGAGATGGCGAAGGAAACAGGAGTGTCCAGAGAAAAACACGTGATTTTGAAAAGCAAACTGACAAATTATCCTTCACAAGGAAATGTCCGAGTGAGATTTATCTGTTACAGACCACGCGAAAGCGTAATGGTAAAAATACATGTAAACTTCCACCAGGGAAGTAAGGACAGGTGATCTGGATGACCCGATAATCCAAAAGGCTTGTCATTAGCAGACTGCCAGCAGAATCCAGTCGGAGTACTAATGGCCCTTGACACATACTTGCATAGTGATATTATTTTATTATCGAGCAGTTACAGTTCGTTAGCAAAAACTTGAGGATGTCCCCAATTTTCCCATGCAAAACATGCATCAACTGAAACGACAAAAAAGAAGAATCGAGATTCTAATGTTCTAAAGAGCGCGCTTACGGGGCACAATGCCTGTCACCGCTTGAATTAAAATCCTACTTCTGAACGATTCCAGTTGATGATCGGTAATTTTTCTTCGGGTACTCCGGTTTCCTCGCCATACCGCCTCGATATATAAGTGATAGAATCTTGCTTGGAGCGTAAAATCCTTTACACCGCTCCACTCTTTAACCTATCTCGTCGTTTTCACCTGTTGATAATATATTATTTCACCATGACATTATTCTTTTTTGACTTGCAAACACGACTGGGAAAAAAGTGACATGACACAAAGCAGTCATCATACTATAAGTCTTAGAAAGATTTACAATAAAAAATACAGATTGCCGCCACACTTCATGTCCGCCATTGCAAGGTGCCAGTTGTTAATTTACACAAGAAGTTTTAGAGGAAAAACTTTTAATCAGTTCTTATTTTAATCGTGCCGTAGTCACATTTGAATTTAAATTACTGAATCAGTCCTTTGTTATTCTACCATGTGCTAGAATTATTATTATAATTTTCATTTATTTAATTATTTATTTGTATTTATTGTTTTATTTATAATCTAAATTTATTTATTTATTATTATTCAATTTTCTTTGATTATTTATTTATTATTTTTTATTATTTAAATTTCTTTCTTTATTTATTTACATGTATTTATTTATCATTTAAATTTCTTTAATTATATTTTTATTTATATATTAAAATTCTTTATTTATTTATTTATATCTAAATTTCTTTAATTCTTTGTTAATTTTTTAAATTCCTTTATTTATTTATTATTTAAATTTCTTTGGTTATTTATTTTATTTAAATTTCTTTAATTAATTTTTTGTTTATTTATTTGAAAAACCTTGTAAATATTTGTGAAAACATAGAAATACTAATAATCTACACAATTTTACCACATGACACAATAACAAGGGACTGGTTTTCTATTGTAATACGGTTAAAGCTTGAGATAACTTACCAACTTTAATGTTTTGCTGTATTATTCAACACGCTTGGATAAACTATCTTAGATATCCATTCTAACAATAGCAGGATGCATGTTATTTTACTAGTATTACTATTTCCTGTGACCCTAGCTATAGGTTGCTGTATAGAATCAAAATTTGTCGGATATTTCCATGTGCATTCGCCAGGATTTGTATCGGTTTTAAGATCTAATCCAAGTTCTGGATCTTCCCAGGATGAATACACGGCCTACGTTTCGAGTTTTTCCGGTGTTTCACTTGGTGCTGACCATGTGTACAGACTGACTAACATTGGAAGCAAACTTCATCAACTGGATCAACTTAAACCGGAAGTAGTTTCCAGCCATATTGTTTGGCCAAATGAAATTCATGATGTACCAGGTAAGTTTTTCCAATTAGGACCGTAAGTGAAAGGTCGAGAGTTAGAATCTCGACCGGCTCTGATCCAAAACTTTAAAGTGGGTATAGTGACAGTTCTTTCGCCAAGCACTCGGCAATTACGAAATGAATGTCGCTGTTCTTTCGGAAATAAAAAAAACGAGGTACCGCGTCACGATAAAGAACTCTACTGTATAATGCCATCAGCGCATCGCACAGGCAAACTCTCTGCACTTTCGTCTATAGCTGCAAATGTCTCCAATTATGTGAAATATTTCTGACTGGGACTTTAAACACCATTACTAAACTCAACTCCAGTTAGGGACTTTAGTAGCCGGGTGGTTTGCAAAATCGCTTACAACGGTTTCTGAATACAAACCGGTTACTTTTAATCCTTAGTAAAAATTATCGACTAATTTAAAGTAAAACAAAAGAAACTTGTAGAAATACATGTAATTGATGTTGCACCAGTCGAGGTTCAAATAATCTCGGAACAGACTCTTATACCAGAAACTGTGATAATTTGCTTGTAATGGAGAAGGTCGGTAACCTACACAAGGGTTCAAATACCTTTAATCACCTTTTTTCGAGAGTATTTTATTTTCGCAACATTTTCGGTATATATATAAGATGGATAAGTACCGAATTAACAGTCGTATAGTCTCTTCGTTACACTAGCAACAGTGTAAGACAAAGCTATCTCAAACGAGGATGAATATTCTCCTGTTCAGAACGAGCTTTGGCGAAAATATTTATCCCAGTTTGAAATATCTGTTTTACACTGTTACAGGTGTCATATACCATTTTTTAAATTTAATCATAAAATACATTCAAAAAATGGTATATGACACAGGTGTAAGATTCTTTTTCTCACACATTTTGAGCATAAAAACATTTTTCTTCTTTATATTCGCTGTTGCCAAGTACAGTACAGACCTATCGATAGTTAAACACTCAGGGTTTACGAAAAAGAGCCGAAGTTCGGTTGCTAGTGACCCCAAAATAGAAAGCTATAGAAGCTGCCGGAAAACCACTGTGTTAAAGCTAACGACGGGTCAAGTAATGGTGTTAAACGTCTCAGTCAAGAAAATTTCACTTATATCAAAACGTCGCCAGCTATAGGCGAAGGTGCAGAACTTTAGAATGTGCGTTGCGTTGATGGCATTATACAGCAGGGTTCTTTAGCGTGTCAAGCTCACCATGACACGGGACCTCGTTTATTTTAAATTCCCATCCGAAAGGACCCTGACTTTCATTTAGTAAAAACGAGTGCTTGGCAAAAAAGCAGTCACTACCCACTTTCAAATCTTGGGTCAGACCCGCTCGGGGATCGAACCCACAGTCTCCCACTAAAGGAACGAGCATTCTACCAACTGAACTACCTCAGTAGTTAAACAAAGTTCATTAACTTTTAACAATTATTTTCACAGATCATGTGTTTGGCAAGAAGATGGTTTCCATAGCAGGTGGATTTTTGGCGCCATTCAAAAACAAGGGTACAATCAGCGTTGTAGATGTATCGGCCAATGCGACTGGTGGGCTGTTTGAGCTTGCAAACGACCATTCAGATCATGAATGGTTCTACCACAGAATACTCTGGGCTGATATGAACGGAGACGGATTGGATGATGCGGTCACATGTCGGGCAAAGAAGTCAATCGTTGGTAAATTAAAATAATTAACCATCTAAAATTTGTAACATGCCTGCAAATAACTTAACTCAATAGAAGACTTTTTTAAGGTTGGGTATTCAATGTTTCCAATTTGTTTGTTCAAAGTCATTTTGTATCTTTTCTTTGTGGTTTTGGGATCCATTTTACCGACTGGTTGAAGACGCAGAAAAGGTCTATTCTTTTGTATGAGGAAAAATTCAGAATTTATTTTCAACATGCCTGAAAATTACGTTTATCTCGATAGAAGACCTTTTTAAGGTTGGATATTCAATGTTTTCAATGTGTTTGTTAAGAGTCATTTTGTAACTTTACTTTGTGGTCTTGTGGTCTATTTTAACCGTCTTGTTGAAGACGCAGAAAAGGCCTTTATATCAGGAAAAATTCATAATTTCTTCAAGAGGTATCGGTCTTTATTTTGCATTGACTACAATTCTTTCTAACGCCAAAATGGTTTCCATTTGAAAAAAAAATCCACTAAGGTTTCTATGATAACCGATTCGATTGTTGCTTTTTAAAATATTCCAGGAATTAAATGTATCATTTTGAAAATACTTTAAGCATAGAACATATCTATTAGTTTTGTCAAAAATACTAGTAGTCATTTAAAGTTCTGAAAAACATTGTCAAAGTTTGCACAATATTATAGCGGCTTATTTCTGACATCCAGTTAATTTCGGTCGGCATGGTCACTTCATCATGTTAAAACCACGACAATGCAAGGTAATGTGATAGTAAAATAGAAAGTTGACATAAATAACACGACATGTCGAGATAATTTGATGGAAAGCTGTGATAGTAAAATAAAAAAGTTGAGATAAATAACACGACAGGTCGAGATATTTACCATGACGAGTCGACATGTCGTGTTATTTATCTCAACTTTTTATTTTACTTTCACAACTTTCCATCATATGGTGAGCCAGCGAAAACTATATGTTTTGAAAACGGATGACATCATAATATGGTTGCTTATTTCCGACATAGACATAATTTCAGTCGACGTAAAATTATCTCAACATGTCGACTTTATATATTGACAAGTCGAGATAATATCATTACAAGTTGTAAGAGTAAAGTAAAAAGTTGAGATAAATAACACATGTCGAGAAACTTATGTCGACTAGTCATGGTAAATATCTCGACCTGTGGTGATATCTATATCAACTTTTTATTTTACTATCACAACTTTCCATCATATTATCTCGACGTTTCAAGATATTAAGTCGACATGTTGAGATAATTTTATGTCGGCTGACATTATTTCGAGGTCAGAAATAAGCCACCATGCTATCACATCTTTCCATCATATGGTGTGTCAGCGAAAACTATATGTTTTGAAAACGGATGACATGGGAAGATAAAACAAGTACTGTGAAAACAGTGGACACGGATACGGTTTCTTCTTTGTCTTGACATTTAGGAGCCGCTCATGGAGAACTGATCTGGTTCGAAAACCCATCCCAAGTGGTAAGAGACAAGTTCGAACACCCATGGAACCATTTCGTTATTGGTGACCACTCGGACACTTACTTTGACATGGCTACATTGACCACACCAGACGGGTCATATAAATGTATCGTTACAACTGGCTATTTCTCAAACCAGCTCAAATTATACTGGACAACAGACCAAGCGGGAAAATGGACCGATAAAGCCAAGGTATGTCTTCTACAATATCGTACATCCGGTAATTATCGCGGTTGTGAGTTAGTAGTAAAACAAAGATACCGGCCCATGTCCAAATCACGATCCCAAAGGCAAAGTAAAAAATAAAACCAAAATGGCAAATTAAGTGAAACGCATAAACTTCCGTTATCCAAATGAGGTCAGGTGATCCGGAAGGGTAAGCACCTCCTGTCTAGCTAGCTACACCCGCCACACGTGAAGTCAAAATTGAGAACTAAAGGGACATTGACTATTAAAATGATTCAAAATTCGAGTATCGGGTTTAGTATGAAAGTGCACAAAGTTACCAACATGCAAACAATAAACTCATCTGTTTCTGTAATTCTTACAAAAACCTGTAAAGGTTAACTATTTTTATCAGTCGCCATGACTGGGTCGACATGTGTTTTTATCAGTTACCTTGTGCGTTGAAGTCAATGACATAGTTTGAAAATATTTTAAGATACCTGTAAAAACAACCTGTTTAAACAACCTAGTTTAAAAAAAAGACTCCTTTATCAAAGTCTTTAAATAGATAGACTGCATCACTAACATGACCGATATACACAATTTTAAGTCGGTCTAAATACTAACTCTACATTTTATTGCACTCTCTAAAGTAGTCACCAGGTTCGAACCCTGACCAGGATCTGGCCAATACTTGAAAAAATAGGAAGTGACTATTATTTCACCAGGCACTATAGGCATTTAGAAATTTTAAAACATCAGATAGACAGATCAATATACTGCGGTAGATCAGTTGCTTCGGTGCCTGCATGCTTCGTATGTGCGATGTCGTGGGTTTGAAGCCCGGCTGGGTCGGACCTAAACTTGAAAATAGGAAGTGACTATTATTTCACCAATCACTATAGACATTTAGAAATGTTAAAAAACATCAGATAGACAGATTAATTACTACGGTAGCTCAGCTGACCATGGTAGGGTACGTAATCGCTTCGTTTGTGTGAGGTCGTGGGTTTCAACCCCAACCGGGTGTGACCTAAACTTGAAAATGGGTATTGACTGTTCTTTTGCCGAGAACTTGGTATTTAGAAAGCGGTATTTAGAAATAAAGTCACGTGGTTCTTGGGAATAGACTTTAAAAATGATGTCCGGTGTCATGGAAGGCGTGGTACGTTAAAGAACGCTCCCTGTATATTGCAAAGGTACAATATCTGCCAATTCACCTATAAGTGGTGATCTCTCGATATAAGTGAAATATTCTTGACAGGGACGTAAAACATCATCCAATCTATAAATATATGTTGTAGATACATTCACGTGTGGTTAGTGGAACACATGGTCACGTGTTTGATGTACAGATCACAGATTTGAACAGCGATGGTAACCCCGACTTTCTGGTCACGACAAACGGAATTAGCGGTGCTGCGGTGTATGCGTTTGAAGTACCACGCGATTTTAGGTATCAAAACATTTTCGTCCAAAATTAAATGTCGGAAATAGTCAGCACAAATTTTCACAATATTATCAGAAAATACCCGGCCGATTTTCCTCGAAACTCCACGTATCCTAGCCAGTTGTTTATCAGAAAGTCCTGTATACTTCAACTATATGTACACAGAGCATCTTAATCCAATAATCCAATAATGATCCGTTCCAATGAGATTCTTACTAAGGCTTTGAGGTTCCTCTGTGATTACGAACCTGGCACGTAAGACCACGTGGTAACTGAGACCATATAGAGAAAATATGCAGCAGGATGGCGAATGGCGCTATGATACGTATGCTGCATTAGACCACGTGGTCACCGAGAACATACGAAAAACATTGTACCTTATTAACTCACTGTGGTACAGCGTACACGGGATATTAAAGCATAAAGTGAGCAAAACAGCCAGTGTAAACAACACCAGCGTGAGTCGAAAGCCGATTTTTGACTTATCTGTTCATTTTAACATGTGATGTGTATTGGGGCATCAATCGGACACATAAACGTTTCTATTGAAATAGTTAACTGCATCTGATACACTGTTTAAACTTTGAAACAAATTGATAAAGCGCAAGTGCTCACCTGTGATTTTGCCGTCGCCGGGAGTTTCTGTTCAATATTTTAATTTTCACTTCTTAATTAAAAATTCTGAAGCGTACAATTCCTCTAGGATGTTAAGAACTACATGTCGACCAAATTTCAGCTCAATGTATTGCGAAATAAAGGAGCAGGAGACGTTGAAAGATCGACGTGGTGTACTGGGAATTGATTCTCATCATGTTTAGTGTACTGGGAATTGCAAAATTACGGTTACCGGGAATCGTGTATAACATTATTTTCAAGTCCCAATTTTTAAAGAAATGGGGATTGCGAATGTATGATACAGTTTGTATGCATGGTGCATACAATAATAAATAAGTTTCACTGTGCAAGTTAATATTAGGTGTTCATAGAAAAGGCTCTAACCTTGATTTCAAAATTGAATTAGGTAGATTGCCAATATTAAGAGACATAAAGTGATTCAATAGTTTCATAAAAATGTTTAACACTTAAGGATATCCAAACTAATATGGTATCCACACTAGGAAAATATGACCTTCAAATTTAAAAGTAAAAATGTGGGTTGTGGGATTTAAACGCAACAGAAAGGCCCTTGTTCTAGAAGGTCTGTCATTGATGCAACCCCAAAAAGGTCAATAAAGTTTATGATATTGTTACGACTGACAAGCGAGTTACAGAATGGTATGTAGCCAGTTGGCATTTCACAGGAAATACATGTATTACATTTAATTCTGACAGAAAATCTTGCAATGAGAAATGCTTTCAGTTGGGTACCAACTTACCAAGGCATCTGACAATTGGTCAGAAGCACATCAAGTGCACTTTGTTGTGTTTTTTTCAGAGATAGTTACTATGGATGAAACGTGGGTTCATCATTCACCCCAGTGGCCAAAGTTTACACTTGATCACCCTGAAAAAAGACCAATACTGTTACATCAGCTGGAGAGGGTATGACCTCGGCTTCCAGTGATGCTGATCATAATCTGGTGGTAGGTTATCTCCAAAAGGGACAAACAATCAATGACACATACTATTCATCACTTATGATGCAGTTACGGAAAATTATTAAATTCAAGAAATGGGAAAGCTCAGTAAAGATGTGCTGTTCACCAAAAGTAGCCTATTTAAATCAGACAAATCTTAGAAATGATAGTGAAACTGCAGCCAGTTGGTGCTTGGTATATGTGTAATACCTTATTTTATTATTATTAGAACTTGTTCTTGTCTATATAATGATTAAAAATTGCCGATTCAAGGTAAAATATATCACGTTTTAAACAGCATCACTTATGAGTGGCCGGAATTGTGCACCGTTATCAGTATGTAGGTTGCATTTACATAGAACATACTGGCTTCAATACACAAGCTGTTCTTATTTAGAGGTGGTCTTTACGTTAATGTCACTAGACTCAAAAAGACAATATAGCATTATAAAACATTATGTAGAATGTGTAGAGTTTTTTATATCTCATTTTACGAGGGACCATCCTATCCCATTTCCGATTGAGAGGCCGCGGTGCCTAATGAATAAGACATCAGTCTACAAAT
Organism: Anadara kagoshimensis; assembly: GCA_021292105.1. Taxonomy (NCBI): domain Eukaryota; kingdom Metazoa; phylum Mollusca; class Bivalvia; order Arcoida; family Arcidae; genus Anadara; species Anadara kagoshimensis. The sequence goes on from CM037866.1 coordinate 32,493,635, forward strand.
CCAGGGTCTCTCACCGCTGTGTGTTCGAGTCCCACTCAGACCACATGGGAAAGTGATTTTTCCTTGCCGTTGGCCTTTACTGGTTTACCTGGTATCAGTATAATGTGCCTGGGGAGTGGTACGCTTGTCTGCGGCATACTGACTCTGTGAGCTAGCACGTTAAAGTCGCCATGAGTGGCCCTAGTACAAAGCAGCCATAAAACACACTCGCACTTCACATGCATACACGAACTTGTTCATAGATTAATAAAATTAATAGTTCTCGTCGCGAATAGCTGGAAAATTGCTGATGCGACGTTAACCCAACCAACCAACCCATTTCCGATTGTCCGACACGGTCATTATTTTTGTGCCTTGTTTCAATACATGTTTTATACCCGGATACAAAATTACACGCGTATCGAGGTGTATAGTTTTAGGCACTTTTTTGCAGAGCGTAACGGAATACATATTTTTGAGTTGCACATCCGATATTAAGGAATTAAAAAATGTATATAATATTTTACCAAGTGCATTATTTCTGAAATGCTATGGTTATTCGTGGTAATATGATAAACTAACAGGCCTAAAATGGCAGTGTCTAAAAACTGGAAATTTTGAATACATGTACATGAAATTTGAGCTTTCATCGTGGATTTGCAGAAAATTGAATCGGTTGACATTAGGATTTTTCTATATTATTTGATAAAACTATATTTGCTTTCTGAACACATGAATTTAAAAAAATCTATCGAGCGGATTTTTGACAACCAAAGCATCAGTATACGGCGCCTTGTTGAAGCGTTTATGTCAAAAGATTCTAAAGACTGTATACGAGATTTTGGTACAATAATATGAGCCAGACAATAAAGCACAGAGTCGTCAGTGGATAGGGCCTGGGTCCCCTAGGTCAAAGAAGGTTAAAAGCATTAGTCTACTGGCAAGGTGATGCCACAGTATTTTGGGACGCAAAAGGTGTTATTGTGTGTGACTTTTAACCAAAGAGAAGTACAATGATAACTGGAGTGTACATATGCAAACTTGCTAGACCACCGAGAACTGATATCGTGAAACCGCCGCAACAGGACAACGCAAGAGTACACAGTTGCAAAGTTACAATGAAGGCTGTGGGGCGAAATACCACATTCTGCCTAGCTCGTAGCGACTTCTTTTCCCAAAATTGAAAAATGATACCCGGGACGTCATTTCAGGTCTGACCAAGAAGTGTGAAGACAGTTGAGTGTGTCAATGGAAATGACCCTGTCTTTTTCAGTTCTGGGTGATGGACAAGTGCATCACACTAGAGGGCACTGAATTACATTAAAAAGAAGAGGTGGATCTAATCTGGAAAAAAGGTTAAGCTGGTTTCTTATTGATTCGCCGTCGTAAATAAAAATTCAAAATAAACACATGACAAAAAATGAAAAAATGTGTTATATTGTTAAAACTTTTTATTTATAAATCAGTTTCAAGACGTTTACTCTCGTCACATTTGTGGATCTGTTTTACACCAGATACCTCCTTCGACGACTGTCTCATCTTGACCTTTGATATAAATAAGTCATATTTTAGCTGGTCGATTCGATCTAATGACATTAGGTTATAAATATTTTAAAAGATTTCTCAAATTGTAATCTTCATTTTCCTGCTCAGTTCCAAACTACAAAGTTTTTTCCCTTTACTTTCACTAGTTGCATTTGCTATGACACTGTCAAACTTTAACATTTAAGAACGGATTATATTTTGACATTACACATGGGCCTTTGTAATGGTTTAGTAAACACTTAGATCTCTCTCAATCTACATATATCGGGGAAATATGTTTTAAGATGTGGTCTATGTATGTTTCATCTTCATCTCGTCTATAATGATTAATAATTACAGATGTTGAAGATTTTCACTAGATAATTAATTGTTTTGTTTGTCATTGAAAAAGAAGTATAAATTTCTATACAAATTCATTAAAACATGAAAATCGCACAGCTGGCAAGATATTTGACCTCTCAATTCCCAGTACACCTATTTGCTCCTTAATTCCAATACCCAGTACACTTTTTGCAATTCCCAGTACACCGCATGTTATCCCCAACGTCTCCTGCTCCTTTATATCTCAATACATTGAGCTGAAATTTGGTCGACATGTAGTTCTTAACATCCTAGAGGAATTGTACGCTTCAGAATTTTTATTAGAAGTGAAATTGAAATATTGAACAGAAACTCCCGGCGACGGCAAAATCACAGGTGAGCACTTGCGCTTTATCAATTTGTTTCAAAGTTTAAACAGTGTATCAGATGCAGTTAACTATTTCAATAGAATCATTTATGTGTCCGATTGATGCCCCAATACACATCACATGTTAAAATGAACAGATAAGTCAAAAATCGGCTTTCGACTCACGTTGGTGTTGTTTACACTGGCTGTTTTGCTCACTTTATGCTTTAATATCCCGTGTACGCTGTACCACAGTGTAACTGTAGCTCTAACTTCAGCAACTTTACAATGTGTTCAGAATAACAGAAATACCAAATACCAGGCGTTGCAAAGCTATATACAGACTATGTTTGTTAAAGCTTTAAAAAATGTTCCAAAAATATGTGCAATCTGAAACGGACACGTAGCCGTTAACCGACATTCCACCGTCATAAAAAGCACTGAACTATTTTAAGGTGCATCACTAGTACCAAGTGTTGTAATATGCAGTGTTGTGTACCAAACAAAGTTTGGACCTTTGACCCTTTAATCATGCTTCTAAATTATATATTTTAAGAGGTTTAATTTATTTTATTATAATTATGTTTCAGAACTACAAATTTTGTCAAGCATATCTGGCCATCATTGGCATTAAGTGAGTGCGAGTCAGGGTAAAATAAAATGACATCTAGCAACAGAGTTTGAACCCACGACTATTGTTGGATCATGCTTCAAAATTTTACATTTTCTAGATTTACTGAATGGCGTTTTATGTCTAAGTAAAACTATATCGAGATTCCACTAGCTTAAACCTGAAGTAGCAGACATTTTAATATCTGCAGTGCACGGGGGAGGGGGCGCAAAGTGCAGGGAGGGTTTTTAAAAGTGCAATGCCTTCTACATTCTAGAGGTTTAATCTATTTTGATTTTTGTTTCAGAACTGATAATTTTGTCAAACATATCTTGATGTCTGGGTTTCATGCAGGCAGTATATTACCCGGGAGTGGTGCCCCAGGGTCGGCAAAAGTCATTAAAGATCCTCACTCCCATGTCAATGGGTAGGTAATAGCACTTTTGGTTATGTGTAAACAAGGACATTCAATATAGATCTGTATTAATTGTCGCTGGTGTGAAAAGGCATCATTATTGACTTTTAACTTTTACCAACTTGCAGCCGTTCAAGGCTGCAAGGAATGGACACCATTCATTTTCAGAAGGTGTAAAATAGTAATTATTTACATATTTTGTGTCACCAAAGAATCCATCTACCTACCAAGCCAATGGCAATACATGGCAGGAAGATGATTATGTGTGAAAAGGCATCAAAAATGACTTTTAAATTTTTACCAACTTGCAGCCGCTCAGGGCAACATGTACATGGCCCATCGATGCCTTCAATTTTAATAAGGTGTAAAGTAGTAATTTTTACACAGTTTGTGTCACAAAAGATTCCTGCTACCAAGCTAATGGCAATACATGGCAGGAAGATGGTTAACTTATGTGTGAAAAGGCATAAAAAATGACTTTTAACTTTTACCAACTCGCAGCCGTTCAAAGCGCCATAGGATGGACACCTTCCATTTTAAGAAGCTGTGAAATAGCAATTACTTACACATTTTGTGTCACAAAAGATTCCCGCTACCAAGCCAATAGGTATGCATGGCAGGAAGATGGTTATGTGTGAAAAGGCATCAAAAATGACTTTTAAATTTTTACCAACTTGCAGCAGTTCAAGACAACATGTACATGGCCTATCGATGCCTTCAATTTTAAATAGGTGTAAAGTAGTAATTTCCAACACATTTTGTTTTGTGTCATAAAGATTATTGCTACAAACCCAATGCCTATGCATGGCAGGAAGATGATTATGAACAATTACTTTTAACTTTTACCAACACGCAACAGGTACATGGTATGGACACCTTCCATTTTAAGAAGGTGGAAAGTAGTAATTTCCTACACATTTTATTTTTCCGCTACCAAGCCAATGGTTATGCATGGCAGGAAGATGGTTATGTGTTGAAAGGCATCTAGAATGTCTTTAAATTCTAGCTTGGAATAAAAAAATTCATTTCGTTTAGTGTCACTTTTGACAACTGAGCTGTCTTCAGACAAAGGTATTGTTAAAAAATTGCATCATAAAAAGCCACAACCGACCAATCAGCAAAAACATTATCTTCAGAACTAACCAATCAAAAATAAACATTCATTTGTGGAATAAACAATAGTAACCATCAATTGACTAACATGGCAAATTGAAAATTCTTGACAAATGGCATATTAGTATTTCGACCCTGACCAATGAAATAAACATCCATTCCCATCCCCAACTGACCAATCAAAAAAGCCATATCTGTATAGAAAAATACACATGAAAAAATATTTAAATACATGGATTTGTATTTTATAAAAAAAACCCTTTTTAAAAAAACAATACAAGCATTCCTAAAATATAGTAAATGTCCCGGTTTCACAATCATCCCTTAACTAAGGTTTTCTTTAACTTGAATTTACCAAATTTTGGTAATCTTTTTTTGGAACTACCAGTGAACATTTTTGTCAAAACGCAATGCAAAGGTTTTAATCTAGAGGCGAACTTAAAAATAACACCATGAATTCCTGAATATCTTGAAAATTAACAAAATTATAAAGATTTGATTTTGGTCATATTTTAGTTAAGGAAAATCTTAGCTAAGGAATTATTGTGAAACGGGCATGAAAATTAAGCATTTATTCAAAGTCAAGAGCCTTCAGTGGTTTCAATAAAGTCAGCAAGGCAACAAAGGTCCTCTGCCACTTGTTTGGATCTGAATTAAGTTTGTTCGGTTTAGATTTATAATTTTGTGAATATAATTTTTCAATACATATTCCTCCATACTTGCTGCATACATCTAGACATTTGTCTTCTACTTTAGAATGCATTACCAGAAATCAAAAGTGTTTATCAGCAAGGCAACAAAGGTCCTCGTCTGCCACTTGTTATGGATTTGGATTAAGTTTGTCCCCTACCTCCACGTAAATTTATAATTTTGTGAATATGATTATGCACTATATATTCTCCATACTCGCTGCCTACTTCAGAAAATTGTTTTTTTAGGGTCTTTTAAGGGCCTACATATTAAAAATTAGGACCAGAGTTCAAACAGAATATGGAAACTAAAATTTAGGGTCTTTTAAGGGCCTACATATTAAAAATTAGGACCAGAGTTCAAACAGAATATGGAAACTAAAATTTAGGGTCTTTTAAGGGCCTACATATTAAAAATTAGGACCAGAGTTCAAACAGAATATGGAAACTAAAATTTAGGGTCTTTTAAGGGCCTACATATTAAAAATTAGGACCAGAGTTCAAACAGAATATGGAAACTAAAATTTAGGGTCTTTTAAGGGCCTACATATTAAAATTAGGACCAGAGTTCAAACAGAATATGGAAACTAAAATTTAGGGTCTTTTAAGGGCCTACACATTAAAAATTAGGACCAGAGTTCAAACAGAATATGGAAACTAAAATTTAGGGACTTTTTAAGGCTGTATGAACCCTGTACTTACTTTCCGTTAGATTTCTATATTGATTTTATTATTATTATTATTATTATTATTTCAGTAAGCCTGTGATAGTGCTCTCTGGAGATGATGATCACAAAGCCTATCTCCTACATGCCAGATCTAACAGCACCTCTGATTGGTCATATACCTCAAATATCCTGATAGACATGCATCATGGGACAATTGGCGGAATTTCATTTGCAGATGTTAATGGCGATGGGAATATTGAAGTATTTGTGCCAGCTTATACCAACAATACTGTATATGTATACACACTAGTACCATAGTGGATTATTTATTTATTTATAAATAAAAATTTAAAAAAATCGAATGTGATAAGTTATTTTTTATTCATTTCAAATCTGCCACAGCCACAAGCTCAAAAAATACCCCCTGCTCCCAAAAATCCATCGGATCAAATTTGTAAATAGGAGGTGCACACATACATTATATCACAAAGATTGTGTGAAAGGTTCATGAAAATCCATTGAAGGGTTTAGGAGGAGTTGCGGATAAGAGATAGGTACCCTAAGGTGTAACGGAAGGACGGACGGACACTATATACCCCCCCCCCCCCACACTTTTTAAGCGGGGGGTATAAAATTGTGAAGGAACAATATTACTATCTGCTGATATATCATATTTCATTGCTTGCAGTTTAAATTCAATCAAACTAACTATGTACTTATCGGAAGACAACACCACTCTATCTACCTTAAGGCGTTGGAACTTTCACCACCACTAAACTAGTATTCACAAATTTGGTAAAACAGAGGTTCTCTGAAATTGGTAGCCAATGACCAGGAATTCACACATAGATAAATACAAAAAGTTTTATTTCATTTGAAAACATTGCAATAAAGTATCTTTCTAAAATAATTTCTCAGAAAGAAATTAGTATCCAATAGCAATTTTGGCTACCAGAAATGCAAACATAGATACAGCGCCAATATTAATATAACAATGTTTTATTTCACTTGAAGACATTGCAAAAACCCGTCTTTCTGACAGGCTTTCTCAAAACTTAGTAGCCAGTGGAAATTCTGGCTATCAGAAATGGACAACTAATTAAAACTGTTTTTGTTTTATTTCACTTAAAGACATTTTAATGAAGTATCTTTTTCTTCTGTCTCTGGCAATGACCATTTTGGCTACCAGGAATACACATAGATAATTACAAAATGCTGTTTTTCATTTCACTTGAAGACATTGTAATAACTCGCTTTTCATTTCACTTTAAGACAATGTAATAAAGTGTCTTTTTCTTCTGTTAGAAAGTTTGATATTTTTTTCGATGTTTTCATTACTCTGTTTTTCATTACACTTGTAGACATTGTAATAAAGTGTCTTTTTCTTCTGTTAGAAAGTTTCTAATAACTTTTTCTATGTTTTCGTTGCTCCTCAGGACTTGTTTCTCCATGGTCTGTTTAAAGTCCTCTTTTACACCTTTCTGTACACCCCTTGTGACTGTTCTTTGTCTAGAAATATAAATATAACATGGGTGTCACTATAAGATGACTGAATCAATGAATGAGGTTTACATCCCAGTCGTGATTAAATCAAAACAAACATACTAATCCATGTCCAAATCACAATCCAGAAGCAAATTAAAAACTTTGGAACCGACAAGTTAGGTTAGACATGTAAACTTCGACCAGGGAGGTAAGGCTGGGTGCTCCAGAAGGGTAAGCACCTGTTTAGCTAGCTACCCCTGCCATGTGTGTAATCAAAATTGTGTGACTATGAGACGTCAAATATTTCCAGGGCAATCCTGGACACAGAGACATCAAACTAATCTACAATACTGTGATGACAGCCATAAAACTTTTTAAGAGGCTTGATAAGCCTACGCCTGCAATATCCCTAGGTCAACAATTTATTTGCAAGAGCCTACTTGAGATATCATCAGCAATAGGTGAAGTTGGACAAACTTTTTCCGTTAGCTTGCTGAAGGTCAGCAATTTTCTCCTAGAATTCTAGTTTCGTCACCCATCCCTGAACTGACCTGCTTGATATCAGTGAAAAAATTTTTGACTTGGGAGTAAAACACAATCGACTGATTGCCGGCCATGCCAACAATGTTCCAATAAAGGCATGCTTGAATTACACACAAAAAGAATGAAAACTTGGCCTGAATTGTGCCATTTAAGGCCACCATCCTCCACATCATTTGAGATGAGATGCCAGCCTAATGCAAGGTTAACAATTTAAGTCTGTACCTATTAATTTATTTCAAAGCTTAGTTGATAGGAAAATGTTTGATCCCACGCCTTGTTTGAAGACCGACCTAGCATCCAGATTGAAGCTTGAAACCCACGACCCCAATATAAAGCTGATCATTGACCTTTTAGCTTATGGTGTAAGCGACCAAGCTGCACATCCCGCACCAGACTTAAACCCACACCCAAACGTAGAGTAATCCATGACCCATGATGACTTACTCATGTGTTACTGTCGACCAATGTTTATTTGCAAGTATTAACTTTGGCAATTCTCTTGCTAAAAACCATTTTGTGATTTTTAACTTCCACGATATTAATAACTACAGATGAATATTTGGTATCATTAATTCCATTTTCAAAAACATGTCTGCATTGATTAACTTTTCCTTGCATAACACACAAATACAGGTTGGTTTACAGTATTAGCCTATGGTGTAAGCCACTTGGTCACACATCTCATCACTAGTTATTTACTGTGCTATAAGTTTAGTTGAAAACATAGCACTGTCGTGCTGTTGTACGGCGTAGTTGGGAAAATGGTGTTGTGGCAAGACAGAATATAACCAAAAATCTCCCTGCATAGTCCGAGGGATGTTTTTTGGAAAAAGAAACAATGTACCAAACCATGTATTGCTAAATTAAATGGTAGAAAATAATAATTTCCTAAATATATGAAAAAGACAATCAGTAATTAAAATTTACTAAAGTATTATAATCGTACCCGATCGTTTTGTCATTTTGGATAGAGAGAGTTTTGCATACCCTACTGTCACTATGAGGAGGTACATTCTAGTGGTTCTATTATACACTACAATACTTACTGTGCTATAAGTTTAGTTGAACATGGTAAAATGTCCAGGTTAACTTTTCCGCCATCTGCTGTTTTTAAGAAGGCAAACTCCTCCAGAATATCAATATCTGAATAAACGTTAAGGTTACTTTATTGCCGAATATTATAAACTACATCAGTAACTCACTAATGTAACTGTAAATCTATTTCTTTCTGAAGTCTACTATTGGGGTTTGCCGATGTACCATGTGATACTGATACGCTCTAACATTTGTGCAGAACGCTTATTTCCAATGGATATGGAATCACATAAGATAATGTTTTCCGGTAAAAATGACAGGAATTTTGACATTAACGTTTCCAAAAACATTCCACACAAACGTTAAGAGGTATTGATCATGTGGTACAGTGTTGAACACCGTTTGATCTACTTATGGAAACCCATAAGATAATGCTTTCCGGTAAAAATGACGGGAAATTTGACATTACCATTTTCAAAAACATTCCACACAAACGTTAAGAGGTATTGATCTTGTGGTACAGTGGTGAACTCCATTTGATCTATTTAAATTGTCATTGTTTTTCTGTAGCCACAATAATGCAAAGGTGGGCATCGGTGGCCAAGTGTTATAAAGCGTGCACTTATGTATCACAGCCCCTCGTGTAGCAGTTAAGCTTACTTTACTGCTCAATGTTATACATCAAGTCATGTTAATCAAGTCTTCTTTTTTTCAGAAGTCTTCTAATTTGATCCGTGTTAATGGTATTGTTTTTCTATTGCCACATTAATACAAAGGGACCTTGATGGCAAGGTGGTTGAACGCATGCACTTAAGAATAACAGCATGTCTCACTGCCACTGCCCAGGTTCAAATCCCATTCAGGACAGATCCTAGTATGAGAGAGTTTGTAAATTCTCTTGCCAATAACTTGGTGGTTTTCTCACAGCACTCTAGTTTTCTCCACCACTCATGAACTGAACTCCTCCATTTAAGTGAAAGAATCTCTACTAAGAAGTAAACGGCCATAAATACAATATAATAAGACCTCTTTATAATATCCCTAGATAACTTTGAAACCTGACTTGATCAATTGAATGGGGTTTTATGTCCCAGTCAAAAATATTTCACTTATATCAATACAGCACCAGCTATAGATAAATTAGCAGAAATTTTTACCTTTGCAGTTCGCTCAGGGAAATGTGCAGGGAAGGTTCTTGAACATGCCATGCCTCCCATGACACAGAACATCAATTTTAAGGTCTCTTATGAAGAACCTTGTGATTTTCATATTTAAATTTTAAATGCTTGGCAAAAGAACAGTCACTAATTATTTCCAAGCCTACGTCAAACCCAGCCAGGTTTGGAACCCACAACCTCCCACACTACTGCAGTGGTTGATCTGGATATCTGATGTTTTAACATTAGGATACTGACTATATAGTTGAAGAATAAGTTATATGTGAAGCTTCCCTGTGTCTGAATCTTCTTGGTCGCCTCTAGAAATACCGCTCCCTGTTTTGGCCAATCATATTGCAGTAAAACAATCATATGACCTAGAGCATCATCATCCTGATTTGATGATAAAGCTCGCTCCTGTAAAAATCAAATAGTTAACTGTATCGATTTACTAGTATCAAAATGCAGTAAAACCTTATATAAGGTCAATCCATTGATTATGAAAATTTGGTTTCTATATAGATACAGTCAAACCTGTCCATAAAGACAACCCAAGGAAACCAGTAAAGTGACCTTTATTGGCAGGTGGTCTTTATATACAGGTTCAAATAATATGAAAAAAGAACAATTGGGATACAATTTTACTAGTCTTTATAAGCAGGTGGCTCTAATATAAAGGTGACCTTTAAGGCAGGTTGGACTGTATTCTCTTTGATTGAAATATGAAGTTAGTGGCCTTGGGTTTGAATCCCACTCAAAATGTAAGTGGTTTTCATTGTCATGAGTTTCCTCCATCATTCCAGAAATACAAATATGTAATTGTACAGGGCATATCATAACACAGTACAACCTTATATAAGGACAACCAATGGGACTTTATAGACAGGTGGTCTGTCTACAGCTAATTTTTTAGAAACCAAGTAGCCTTTAAATTCTGGTCTTCATGGACAGGTGATCTTTATTTAATTGTATAGGGCACATCAAAGCACAGTAAAACCTTATATAAGGACAACCTATGGAGCCTAAGACTTTATGAACAGGTGGTTTTTTCATGAAGCAAAGCGGCTAACAAACCTAGCCTTAATGGACAGGTGATCTTTATTTAAATGTATAGGGCATAGTAAAACCTTATACAGACAATGTATGGAGCCTAAGACTTTATAGACAGATAGTCTTTATATAAAGGCTATTTCTGGTTGAATTTACGAAACAAGAGGTCTTAGGTTTGAATCCAGCTGAGGACAAATCTGAGTTTGAAAAGTTTTGTCAGTTTACTTGAAGGTCAGTGGTTTTTCATTTTAGTCTCTGGTTTCCTCCACCATTTCAAAACTGACTACTTCAATCAGGGATTTACAGACATTTTTAAATGCGGGGGTCCTGAGCATGCAAGGTAAAAAGAAATGAGGGTCCAGATGTAAAATTCAAGGTCCATGTTTCCATGATAACATGATCCTCTCAGTTTAAATAGTGTGAAATATTGGTTGTTTGAATGACATAATGAACATTATTATGTGATATTTACATTTATGGTGTTTGATTGTATTAAACTCTGTTTTAGACCAAATGAAGTTATAGGACTATAATTACATTTGCTAATGTGACGTCCCTCATTTCTTGCTGACACCTATGCTCGTGACGTCATTGATAGGCTGTTCCAGAAATTGGAATTGCATGTCGTACACGACAGTGTTTTAAATTTATTTTAGGATTAAAAAATAATAATATGATTTTCAAAAAATGCGAAATGTAAATATAACCATTGAACTGTCTAGAAATGGCGTTTATAGTGCTATAACTAATGGTATAGCACTATAAACATCATTTCTAGACAGTTTTTAATGGTTAATTAATAATTATGTTCAATCATATGCTTTTATCACTAACAGTAACAAAGGTTATAATTAATTAACTGAAAACAGAAAGGGGCTGGATAAATAATTATGATTCCACGATGACTTATGAATGATTTTCATGCGTCCAAGTTGATGCACATACCTAATTTCGGAGAGTCCAAAGGGTAAAATTGTTTGTATAGGACATGCAAATGCGCCTCAGGTAAAACCCTGCTCAATATATATATGAGAGAGACTGACTGGGACAGGATAACTTAGCTCGACTCAACTCACTGTACGATTGATTTGTTATGCAATGGGATTCATAAATGTACCAAGTGATCAACACTCCTAACATTTCTTTGGGATGTTTTGGAAAACGTTTACGAGGCAAATTCCAGAAAAAAAAATCAATTTAATGGGAAAATGTGAACTAAAATGATTCCATAACCAATGGAAATAATTCATCAACAAAAACATTAAGGCATATCACATGCTCTAGCAGCAAAGTTTGCTGAGCAAACCCCATTAGATGGCATTCATATTGACTAAAAATATCAGTTCAAAACAGGGTAATTGAAGAAAAGTAACAATTTCACATGCTTACCTTAAAACAAGATAATAATAGTTCTATACTGTAGGGCAATATCTGTGAATCAGTACACTTTGTTAACACCAGGTGGCGCCCTGTTCCCTCGGCAACAGGCTCAATGTCTGCCTCGGATCTTGGCTGGCCATCAGGTAAATCTTTTATCACATTGAGAACCATTTCACAGGCTTTCTACATTAAAAATTGAAGGAAAAAAATCAAATGTTTTTAAGTGTGCATATGTTTTACAAAATAAGATAAAAACTTTCTTTAAAACAAACCTGTTTTGAGTTCAAATATAAAAAAACATACAATCATGTAAAACGTTGATTTAACACACAAGGTTGTTTAACCAATTTTGTCGTAATAAAAGGTTGTTTTTTTTTTTTACTCAAATATTTACAATCTAAATATCACACTATACATGTATATGAACCTCGTTTCTCAAAGTGACGTTATTTTTCAATGAAATGAATGTACTAGTAGTTTACATGCTTGTACAAAAGTGGAATTAACTCCGGGAAAATTATTTCACAATATCAGTTCAATAACCCTGTACACGTATTATTTTTATCGATTTTGGAAGTGATTATACAATATTTCAATTCTCCTTTGTTTCAAGCATTTTGATTGGTCATATTTTTCTGTTACGTTTACATAAATGGATTGGCTCTCAGTGACGTCATCTTATTATGGAGGCATTTTAATTCCTATGCCATAGCGATGCTATTTTTTTACTTGCTACGGCAATATTGTTATTTAAATTGCTGATTTGTTGTTTGAAAAATTTCTATAAATTGAATTATAAGAAATGAAGTTAATTTTTCTTTTTGTTATAGAAGTATGAAAGAATTGGACATTGCATACGCAACAATTAACGGAACCCCCCCCCCGGCCATGCCCACAATGTTCATACAAGGGTCTGGCATGCTTGAATTACACACAAAAAGAACGAAAACTCGGCCTGAATTGTGTCATTTAATCACATCACTGATACTAGTATGTTATTAGTTGCCGTGACGCTACTTTGGTACTGTGATGGCGGCCAGTGTCAGAACATTGTGGGTGTGGCCAGCGATCCTTCAATTAGCTACATGGACTATTCAGTGTGAAAAATGTCTAATTCTTTCATACTTCCATAAGAAAAAGAAAATTTAACTTCATTCCTACAATAATGTATACATGTATAACTTACAGCCAGTTTGCCCAGACAAAAAAAACAACAAGCCATCTGTATAGAATTCCTGATCTGAAAAAATAGATTTAAAATTCTGATTAGACTATTTTATAAATTATTATATAACTATATTATTACTGTGACTGATATGGTTTCCAATTAAAGGGAGATAATCTTCTCTCACACAGAGAATCACAATTCAGTTTGTGTGTTTTTAACTGGTTCACACAGTGCTATCATTTTGTTTTAAGTAAGGGGAGATAATATATCAAAAATAGAAATCTTACCAGTAAATCAGTAGTATTATTTTTTAGTCACCCTCTCTATTAATCCTAGACTAGATTGACTCGAGACTTGAAAATAGGTAGTGACTGTTCTTTCACAAAGCACTTGGCATTACAAAATGAAAGTCCTGGTTCTTTCGGATGGGAACTTAAAATAAGCGAGGTCCCGCTTCACATTAGGATAGGCACGATAAAGAGTCCTGCTGTATAATGCCATCAGTGCAAAATTTCTTCACCTTCGCCTATAGCTAGCAACGTCTTGATATGAGTGAAATATTCTTGACTGGGACATTAAACACCATTACTCAACTAAACTCAACTTCTCATAAAGTATGAATTTGTGGTCCTTGTAATGTATAACCTCTTGTGACAAAATCACAAACAAACATACTAGTCCATGTACAAATCACAATCCAAAAAGCAAAGTAAAAACTTTGAAAACTGGCATATTTAGTAAAACATGTGAACTTCTACCAGGGAAATGAGGCCAGATGCTCAGGAAGAATAAGCACCTCCTGTTTTGCTAGGTACATCAGCCACTTTTGTAAACAAAGGAACATGGAACTATTGGACCTCAAATATATCCAGGATAATTTTGTATACAAGGACATCATGCTTATCAACAATATTGTGATGACGGTCATAAAACTTTTTACGGGCCTTGATGAGCCTGGGTTTATAACATTCATGTATCAACAGTTGTTGTATAAAATTGGGAATAAGCTCTACCAAAGCATATAAATGTAAAACAAATACACCATAAGCAGGAGAAGCAGGTACAATGCTGCATGGAAAAAAAATTGACAAAAGTTGAAGTTGTCAGATTTGTTTTTGAAAATCAATGATTATGTTACCTGCATACTACCAGGTGTTGTAGATGAAAAATTCTGTAAATGTTCAACAGCATCTTGAAAAGCTCCCTGTAAATTTAAAATTCAAAAGTAAGAATACATGTATATCATTTCAAACACATATACTCCATATATATATATATATACATGTATATATATATATATATATATATATATAATATATATATTATATATATATATATATATATATAATTCTATCAATTAAATTGTACATATATTTTATATTTTAAAAATTAAGATATCTAAAAAAAGATAGACTAGCTAGATATACAAATTTGCAACAGTTGTACAGAATATATTCCTCATCAGTTTCAAATAAAGCTTGTACACTTCTAAATCTAGTGAAGTATTCTGATTAGCCAATATTTCAATATTCAAACTCACATGCATTTAGCAATCAAAGCAAATACATATGACATTATGTTCAAATTGTGTAAAGAATAACCAAGTGCTGTGAAACAACTTAAAATCTATAACATTTTGTGATGGGTACAGCTAACTGATGCATTGTATTATTTATGGACCAAATAAACAGGTAAGACAAGTGCTAAACATTTATTGCCACTAGCAAGTGTACCTACTTGATACAGAAGATATCTGCTTGATACATTAGCATATCAATCTGACATGACAAAAGTTTCCGAGACAACCCCTGACTTGAAAACTTAGTTAAATACTGTCCATAGACCCTACATCAGCATATCATATCCATCACTGGGGGTTACAACCCACAACTCTGACTGTACCACTAGACCACACAATTATATAAAGATTATAACTACCTGATACATCAACATATCAGTCTGATAATGACCCATCCAGGACCAAGTTTCCATCTTCCAGCTTTCACACAATCCAAGAAATTCTGCAAAATCATAATAATTTTATTTTAAGTCAAGCTATGTACTGTTTAAGAAGAAATATTAGGAAACTTTTGTGGTTTTGATCTTCTAAACAATTTTGTGGTTAGAAATTTTCAAGGTTCAAACTGCAGCAGATGTGTACCAAAAAAGCAATAACAAATTTTGTGTAGAGTTTCACAGTTCATAACATTTGAATGCCATCAGAAAACTCTGTTATTTTCTGCGAGTCTGTGACACAGGCGCTATACTCTATGACATACCTCTTTGTAAATCCGATGTAGAGTTTAACAGTTCATAACATATGAACCTGATGAGAAAACTCTGTTATTTTCTGCGAGTCTGTGACACAGGCACTATACTCTATATGACATACCTCTTTGTAAATCTGGTGTAGAGTTTAACAGTTCATAACATTTGAATGCCATCAGAAAACTCTGTGTAATTTTCTGCAAGTCTGTGACACAGACACTATACTCTATATGACATACCTCTTTGTAAATCTGGTGTAGAGTTTAACAGTTCATAACATTTGAATGCCATCAGAAAACTCTGTGTAATTTTCTGCAAGTCTGTGACACAGGCGCTATACTCTATATGACATACCTCTTTGTAAATCTGGTGTAGAGTTTAACGGTTCGTAACATTTGAATGCCATCAGAAAACTCTGTGTAATTTTCTGCAAGTCTGTGACACAGGCGCTATACTCTATATGACATACCTCTTTGTAAATCTGGTGTAGAGTTTAACAGTTCATAACATTTGAATGCCATCAGAAAACTGTGTAATTTTCTGCAAGTCTGTGACACAGGCGCTATACTCTATATGACATACCTCTTTGTAAATCCGGTGTAGAGTTTAACAGTTCATAACATTTGAATGCCATCAGAAAACTTTGTGTAATTTTCTGCAAGTCTGTGACACAGGCGCTATACTCTATATGACATACCTCTTTGTAAATCTGGTGTAGAGTTTAACAGTTCATAACATTTGAATGCCATCAGAAAACTCTGTGTAATTTTCTGCAAGTCTGTGACACAGGCGCTATACTCTATATGACATACCTCTTTGTAAATCCGGTGTAGAGTTTAACAGTTCATAACATTTGAATGCCATCAGAAAACTCTGTGTTATTTTCTGCAAGTCTGTGACACAGGCGCTATACTCTATATGACATACCTCTTTGTAAATATGGTGTAGAGTTTAACAGTTCATAACATTTGAATGCCATCAGAAAACTCTGTGTAATTTTCTGCAAGTCTGTGACACAGACACTATACTCTATATGACATACCTCTTTGTAAATCTGGTGTAGAGTTTAACAGTTCATAACATTTGAATGCCATCAGAAAACTCTGTTATTTTCTGCGAGTCTGTGACACAGGCGCTATACTCTATGACATACCTCTTTGTAAATCCG
Organism: Anadara kagoshimensis; assembly: GCA_021292105.1. NCBI lineage: Eukaryota > Metazoa > Mollusca > Bivalvia > Arcoida > Arcidae > Anadara > Anadara kagoshimensis. The sequence continues at coordinate 32,510,575 of CM037866.1, forward strand.
GTGTAGAGTTTAACAGTTCATAACATTTGAATGCCATCAGAAAACTCTCGTGTAATTTTCTGCGAGTCTGTGACACAGGCGCTATACTCTATATGACATACCTCTTTGTAAATCTGGTGTAGATTTTAACAGTTCATAACATTTGAATGCCATCAGAAAACTCTGTGTTATTTTCTGCGAGTCTGTGACACAGGCACTATACTCTATATGACATACCTCTTTGTAAATCCGGTGTAGAGTTTAACAGTTCATAACATTTGATTGCCATCAGAAAACTCTGTGTTATTTTCTGGGAGTCTGTGACACAGACACTATACTCTATATGACATACCTCTTTGTAAATCCGGTGTAGATTTTAACAGTTTGTAACATTTGAATGCCATCAGAAAACTCTGTGTTATTTTCTGGGAGTCTGTGACACAGACGCTATACTCTACATGTATATGACATACCTCTTTGTAAATCCGGTGTAGAGTTTAACAGTTCATAACATTTGAATGCCATCAGAAAACTCTGTGTAATTTTCTGCGAGTCTGTGACACAGACGCTATACTCTACATGTATATGACATACCTCTTTGTAAATCCGGTGTAGAGTTTAACAGTTCATAACATTTGAATGCCATCAGAAAACTCTGTGTTATTTTCTGCGAGTCTGTGACACAGGTGCTATACTCTATATGACATACCTCTTTGTAAATCCGGTGTAGAGTTTAACAGTTCATAACATTTGAATGCCATCAGAAAACTCTGTGTAATTTTCTGCGAGTCTGTGACACAGTTGGATGCAATAATCTGTTGAGTTCCATCTGTTTTCGCCTTCTTTACTTTAGGTCTACAAATTTACAACAATAATAATTATACATTATTATGTTTTTCTTCTGGACCAGTGCTACTATAGTATTGTCTTGTACAGTATAGTGCCTGAGCCGAAGGATGTATTTAGTACATCACATGACACTTTAATGTATAGTGCATTCTAACCATTGATGACCTTTAAATTTACAAACAGACATTTAGACATAAGGCAATTCCAATTGTATGTGTAGTGTACAATCTGGTCAGAAATGAATTTGTCTAGGTCCTCATCGCCGAATCTTGACGCCATGTTTGTTTACAAAATTGTGTTCTCTTTCCCAAGGTGGCGCGTGCAAAAAGTATAGTACCTGTCTAGAAAAACAATAGTACCTTGCTGTCAATGGTACTATACTCGTTGTTAAGGACAGACAGAAACTGTACAAAATAGAGTACATGTACATATCCAATCAATTTCCTATAATTTATCATGTGATGTACTAAATAGAAGTATCATTATCACACAAGTAAAAAACATTTTACCACTATTAATTTTTGTGATATTGACTATAGCTGAAAATTTGCTATAAATAATACCATTTTCAAAAAAAGTCCACGACTATTAACTTTTGTGATATTGACTATAGCTGAAAATTTGCTATAAATAATACCATTTTCAAAAAAAAAGTCCACGACTATTAACTTTTGTGATATTGACTATAGCTGAAAATTTGCTATAAATAATACCATTTTCAAAAACAAGTTTACAACTATTAACTTTTGTGATATTGACTATAGCTGAAAATTTGCTATAAATAATACCATTTTCAAAAACAAGTTCACAACTATTAACTTTTGTGATATTGACTATAGCTGAAAATTTGCTATAAATAATACCATTTTCAAAAACAAGTTTACAACTATTAACTTTTGTGATATTACTATAGCTGAAAATTTGCTATAAATAATACCATTTTCAAAAACAAGTTCACAACTATTAACTTTTGTGATATTGACTATAGCTGAAAATTTGCTATAAATAATACCATTTTCAAAAAAAAGTCCACGACTATTAACTTTTGTGATATTGACTATAGCTGAAAATTTGCTATAAATAATACCATTTTCAAACGAAAGTCCACGACTATTAACTTTTGTGATATTGACTATAGCTGAAAATTTGCTATAAATAATACCATTTTCAAACGAAAGTCCACGACTATTAACTTTTGTGATATTGACTATAGCTGAAAATTTGCTATAAATAATACCATTTTCAAACGAAAGTCCACGACTATTAACTTTTGTGATATTGACTATAGCTGAAAATTTGCTATAAATAATACCATTATTTACAAGTTCACCTTGATAAACTTTAACAAAACACACAAATGAAAGTTGGTTTACAGTATACAGGTGAATAAAAAAAATTTTTCATCATGTGTACTTTGTCCCACACAGGTTGAGATGGATATCTTGTCTCCATAGCAACCAAAAGAAATATACTGTGATGAATGTGTTTACAGAACATAGAGGCTATAAAACTGATACTGTCATGGGTCTGGTTCTTCAAAGCTTTATAAGCCTAACCAGTTGGTTAGCCAAAATTTGCATTTTGTTTTTTGGCAATATTTCTGAAATTTATGTTTAAAAATCACACACAATTGTTAATATCAAATGGTCAAAACTGTATTTTTATATCAAATATTTCAAATTTTAATAACTTCTGAATTTTCATTAACCATTTTTTTTAGATAATGGAGCTTTGAACAACAAGAGCAGGCCAAGGTGATTGTTCATGTTTATAGAACATAACCAGAATTTATTTTAAAAACATACAGATTTAATGAATGAATGAATGAATGAATGAATAAATGAATGAATGAATGAATGAATGAATGAATGAATGAATGAATGAATGAATGAATGAATGAATGAATGAATGGGATTTACATCCAAGTCAAGAATATTCAATTTATATCAAGACGTCACAAGATATAGGTGACGTGACAGAAATTTTGAACTTGACAATGAACTCAGGGTAATGTGCAGAAAGGTTTCTTTAATGTGCCACTCCTGTCATGACATGTAGCATAAGTTTTTATGGTCTCTTCCAAAGGACAAGTGGCTTGCATTTCTACATGTACATGCTGAGTGCTTGGGAGGGAACAGTTTCTACCTATTTTCAAGTCTTGGTCAGATCTTGGACAGGGTTTGAACCCACAACCTCTCATATATCAGATTTAAGGAACATATAGGTTATACATACTGATATTGTTCTGGTGACTGCTCATGTTTAAATCCTTCTATCATCACTAGTGGGATAGAGTTAGAGGCACTGCTACCTGAAATGTCAAACAAAATGGTTAAATAACACTGCAAATCCAGAAATAATATACCAATTAAGTAATGGTGTTTAATGTCCCAGTCAAAAATATTTCACTTATACATTGTATCTAGAACTTATTATTGTATCTAGAAGTCACCAGGTACAGGCAAAGGTGCAGAAATTTTTCCTGTGCATTGCACTGATGGCATTATATAGAAGGGTTCTTTATCATGCCATGCCTACAATGACACGGGACTTCGTTTATTTTAAGTTCCAATCCAAAAGAAATGTGAATTTTTTTGTAATGCCGACTGCTTGGCGAACAAACAGTCACTACCCACTTTCAAGTCTTGGGTCAGACCCAGCTGGGGATCAAACCCACAACCTCCCACTTACAGAGCAAGCACTGTACCTACTGAGCTACTGCAGTGGTTTTACCAGTAGTCAATTTACATGAAAAACAACATTTCAAATTGTTATCATAAGTGTACTTTTGCTGACAAAGGAAACTTTTTCAGCTGTAACACTTTTGAAATGACATTCTGCTCTATGAAGGGCAAAGCCCTTCATGTTGAATTTGGCACATGCCATACTATCTTGCATTACCCCTTGAAATACCATGAGCAGAAATGCCATATCTTATATTTTAATTCCTTCTTTCAAAAAATATTTTCATTTATTTCAACCCTTGGCGCTATTTTTTCAATACCTGTTCATTTGAGATAGGGTTTTAAGCCATGCAAGATCAGTGTATCTCGCATGACCATGTGACCCCCTGTGTTGGACATGACGTAATATTGCGGGAAAATTGACACACATCAAGGGTCATGACCCCAATTGTCTTTCAACGGGAATTGCAATACAATTGCTTTTGCATGTTTCATCAAAGAGTGATACAGTCATATTGTAAATATTTGTGTTTGAAATCTTGATTTTACATTGTGTTTCTTTTGTTTTGACATATATCTGTGTGTTACAGCTGAATAATTTTCTCCTCCTGTGTGGGCACCTGACAAAATAAAGTCCAATTAGGGCAATAATAAAAACTTTTATCTATAAATAATGTTTCATTATCTTTCTAAAGCATCACCATAACATGATAAATACAAGCTTCAAATGTGTTACAGCGACCCCCAGAATATAGTCAGATGATGACAATATTCAAAACTTGTACCTATAAAAGACTCCGGGTCCACAATGCTGACATAGGAATATAAACACTCAATAAAGCTAAAAAATGTCCTCTGCTTGCGACAAATGCCAAAATAAAGTTGGATTACGACAACATTCAAGACTTTTTTTACCTACCCCCTGGAAGTGTAACTGTGGGAATAAAAAAATTTCTACTTGGACACAATTGCCAGAATAAAGTCGAATTACGGCAATTATCAAAACTTTTACATACAAATGATTTTTCATTATCTTTTTTACCCATTACCTTAACATGATAAATACAAGCTTTTCATTGGAACTAAGAATATAGTAAGAAAGATAAAATTAAATGCCTACCTTTTATATTTGTTTTAGAAACCTTAATGTGACCTAAATGCTGTAAAAATTTGGTGAACCCTTAGGCACACAACCTAGGCACCATCTAACCCTGGTAGTTACGTCTGGGCAAATATTAACCAAAAAAATGAGTTACAGCAACACCAATATAATAACCAAAAAAAAAAAAAAAGAGTTACAGCAACCTCCAGATAAAGTCAAATTAAACCAATATTGAAAACTGTTACCTATAAACGACTCGGGGTCCACACTGCTGACATAAGAATATAAACATTCCAGGAACAATATAACTGTAGTATATAATATCTGTTTATTATGACTTCCGGCTCCAGGCTGTTTAGATCTGTTATATAAACTGATAACTTGCTGCCACTGTAAGTCCCTACAATAATAAAATAAAATATAACAGGGTTTGAATTGTTTTTGAATGTCTGGGGTTCTTATTACATGTACAGTCCAACCTGCCCTAAAGGCCACCTCTATAAGGACCACCTGCTTATAAAGGCTAGTAAAATTGTGTCCCAATTGTTCTTTATTCATATTATTTGAACATGTATATAAAAGCCACTTTTACTGGTTCCCTTGGGCGGCCTTTAGACAAGTTTGACTGTATTATTATACCCCCGCTTCGAAGAAGTAGATGGTGTACTGGTTTACCTCTGTCCTTATGTCTGTCTGTCTGAAACCAAAATTTTCATAACATTTATCTAAGCAACTACTAAACACAGCCAATTGAAATTTTGTATGCGAGTTCAGTTTGAGGTCCCATACGGCAAGTACTGATTTCATGTCTGCCAGACATTTACTTCCTGTTTACCGACCGTTGTATTTTCAATGCTTACTGTCAATGGTTGAAGTTAAAAGCGTTAACTCACAGATTTCTTGTTTATACAGGGCTTGCTCATTTCAACTCTATTGAGAATTAAAGATGTTTTTTTAATTTCTAAGTATATTTTTAAAATTAGCAGAGTACTTACATACTTCCTGACTGACTTTTGCTTTTCCTTATTTATTTATTTATTTATTTTTTTAATTACACCTCAGTCAAGAAATTGAGCTCAGACTTTCCAGATAGCACTAAAGTTAACCAGCTCAGATAAAAGTAAATTACATTTACTGTGTGGGGTAATTGTTTCAATAAAAATCACTTGATTTATGTTAATTTTTTCAGAATTTTCTTAGAAAAAAACAATTTATTCTTGTGATTGGGAATTTTTGTTTGTGGGATTTTTTTTAATCATTTTTTTAATCATGAAATTTAATAGTTATGAAACGATTTTAGTAAGAGAATCAGCAATGTTAGTAGCCATGAATAAAAAGTTGGTTTACAGCATACTGTTAGTGTAGAATATTGAGATTACCACAGAAAAACACTGAACTATGTCATGACATAATCAGACATACGTTCTGAAGTAATGATGCCATTATTTACATTTGACAAATCGAAAATTCAACAATTACGTCACAATGAGTTATCCGACTAAAAATGCATGTGTACTTTACCGCCAATGTTGTACAAGAATCTGTATCATGTGTTCGATAAAATTTGTATTTCGTCAAATCAGATAGAAAAACTAGTCTAATGTAAGATAAAAGTTGGTTTACGGCATGTTCCATAAGGGATCCAAAAATTTCTGTAAAGATCTGGACTGGGCTCACATTGATTGTGTAAACAAGTTAAAAGCCTTGAATAAAAGTTGGTTCTAATAAAAACCCACAAATTTCTGTGGAGTCCTGTTCTGCGCTCACCTGGATTGTGTAAACAGGTCCCCTTCCTCGTCCCAACCTATTCTATTTCCTATATGATGTAATAACTTTAACAGATTTCCCCACGGATCCTGGACCAGACTTTCTTTATCGTTAAGACGAGCAATATAAACCTTCTTTATCCTCTTAGTTGGTGATAATAAATCTGCAAAATATAGAATATTAAATCCTGTCTAAAATCTTGATAAATAATCTGATATTATTGGTTTGTTTGTTAAATAATGTTTTATATTGTACAAGGCTGTCTTTCAATTTTTTATAGAATGGGTCCAGGTTTGTTGTAATTGTGAAAAATTAGTCTATAAATCTATAGGAACAAAATATTTGGGTTCATAAGACTTGTGTCTAAAATTCTGATACATACAGTCAAACCTTCCTTAAAGGTCATCTATATATAAGGGCCACCTACTTTTAAAGGCCAGTCAATTTTTTTTATTCTCAATTGCTCTTTATTCATGTTATTTGAACCTGTATATAAGGGACACCTGCCCATAAAGGTAATTTTTACAGGTTTCCTTGGCTCAAGGCTCACACTGTCAGTCGCAAATGTTGCATTTTGCGACATTTTTTTTACATCGGGAAAAAACATTCAATTTTCAATAGAGTGAGTGAGTTGAGTAATGGGGTTTAACGTCCCAGTCAAGAATATTTCACTTATATCGAGACATCGCCAGCTATAGGCGAAAGTGCAGAAATTTGCCTGTGCGCTGCGCTGATGGCATTATACAGCAGGGTTCTTTATCGTGCCAGGCCTACCAAGACACGGGACCTCATTAATTTTAATAGAAAAAATGTACAAGAAGACTTAAAATTTCTACTTTTGTTTAAAATATCCTACAAAAAATTGAGCCAGTGTGGGCCCTGTGACTGTATATAAAATAATCATTTACTTTTACGCCTTCAATTAATAGTGCACCATCAGCATGATCTGTGGGTAGGGTGCAGGGTTAGCTCTGCCATTTGCCAATTTAGCCAAATGCTAATTTTTTATAATTTCTGGCTCCAAAAAAAAATAGATATGTAATTGCTAATATTTTTGCTCCAAAATTTGTTTCAATTTCATTATTAGGCAGACTAAGATAACCAAAATTTTGTTACAAAAGTATGAAAAAGTAAAACAAGTGTTAATCAAGAACAATCTATACAGCAGATAAGAAGTTCTACAGTTCTACATTTGAGGCATTTTTGTCACTTTTAGTTTTTCTGGCTCTTAAAGATATAAATTGGCTCCTAAATTTAAAGATTGGCCAATTTTTTGGCTCAATTTTTTTGACAGCCAGAGCTAACCCTGGGGGATGGGAAGGAACTGTTTGCAAAAAAGACTTTTTGACCATTGATGCACTTACCAGATGACTGTGGTATACCAATACTTGCAGTACTTTGATTCGGTGACTGTGTGATGTGTATAACATAGAATTCAATCGCCATATTTAACCATTTATAATACTGTTTAGTAGCCAGCTCTACTGTCTTACTCTTTTGTAAAACTAACGGTAACGCATCACAAACTGAAAAAAACAAGATTTATAGAATTCATCACTACTTGTGGTACACTCATCCCACAATATGATATCTTGATATACTTTTACCACTCTTTTAGGGGATTTATTAATATGGGGTGCAAGGATAGAAGACCTAACATCACCTTTTAGAATTTATATGGTTTTTCTGTGTATATTTCATCTATCAAAATGCTTTAACCAGAATCTTTTAACATTTGTCACACAAATTTTCTGATTATCTCCCTTTGACCAGACACACTTAAGCTTTTTGGATATCAAAGACATTTTTTCTTGTAAAGACTTTTGCAAAAACAATTTAATTGTTATTGCTTCAAACATAATAACTTATATCCCAGGATAAAGCACCTTCAAAATCAAATTCAAATGAACCAAAAACAAACATATCAATCTATGTCCAAATCACAATCCCAAAGCAAAGTTAAAACTCTGAAACTGACAGAGAGGCCGGGTGTTCCAAAAGGGTAAGCACCTGAAAATTATCAACTTCAAATTGTATCTGAAAGAGACTTTGTAGAATGAAAACGGAAAACTAAGAAAAAATGCTAAACAAGTTGAGAAAACTGGAGTTCCAAAAACAAGTTATAGTAATTGACCTACCAAATAATTTTCTGTAACAGTTAACCGGAGTTGAAAACTTAGCTTCTCTCTCTGCTCTGTGTAAAGTTTCTAACAGCTTCAACTGTGAAATATAAAAAAATAAATAAAACATACACATAGAGTATTATAAAAACCCATGTAATTTACGCACATGTGTAATTCACGCAGGTGATTTTCAACTCTTGTAAAATCTGCACCAAAAAATTTCCAGAATTGACAATATGGTCTGGGGAAAGTGGTTTTCATTTGTTAAAGTACATATGAATTTGTATTTGTTTCAACATGGAAAGAAAGAACTCATAAAGAGCAAAAATAATTTTAAAATATTCATAGAATATATTGACAATACCTATTGAATTCCTATGATGAACTCATTGTAGAAAATCTTGGACATTCGGCAATGACACATGCTTTTTCAGATACATTGTGCGTATGAATACACCTTAATTTCAGATGGGGATTCCTAATACCCTGTCATCTATACAATCAGGATTTTTCAACAAATTCAACATTTAACAGTTGTAATTTGACAATTAATATGAATTTGTAACTTTGTTTGTCAGTTCATATAAAATTTTAAGAAATGTTCTTTTGTTTTCAGCGTACTATTTTTAAGCCAACTATTATGTCACATCATCAATGAGTAGGTGGGAATTATCTTGATTGACATGCTGGCTGTTCCCGGAATGTTTACATTGCAGACAGATTCAATATTTACAGATTTTTTTGTCTTTTTTGTATGACGCAATCGAAAAGTTTGTAAAAAGAATATTAGGAAAAATATTGTAAATATAAGATTTGCTAGTTTTAAACCTGGGCCATCACTTGACGGTCACAATAAAAAGAAAGTCAATTCTTAAATAACATTTATTCCAGATTCATTTATTTTTGGTGAATTTACTCATAATTACCAGTATCATCGGACACTAGTCAAAATGGTTGTTTACATTTTAGATTGATCACTGGCTTACCCCATTTTCATTAACCAAATATAAGAATTTCCTCATGGCTAGCAATAACATCTGACATTGGTCAAATTTGCCATTAATTTTGTGTGTCATTATTTTTAGATTAAACACTGACTCACCAAATGTTCATTTTACCAAATGTGAGAATGTCCTTATGGCTACCAATAACATCTGACATTGGTCAAAAATTTGCTGATCATTTTTTGTGTTCGTTATTTTTAGGTTAAACACTGACTTGCCCCATGTTCATTGACAAGGTTTGAGAATTTCCTCATAGCTAGCAGTAACATCTGGAGATGGTCAAAATGGTTGTTTTACTTAATAGATAGCACTGACTTACCCCATGTTCGTTGACAACGTTTCAGAATTTCTTCATAACTAATAGTAACATACAAATACTGACTTACCCCGTGTTCATTGACGAGATTTGAGAATTTCCTCATGGCTAGCAGTAACATTCGACACTGGTCAAGTGTGTCATTAATTTTTTCTGCCACATTTAACAACATCTGACATTGTGTATGTGTTGAAATAGCAGCAAATATTTCTGTAAAATAAAAATGAACAAGAGGCCCATGGGCCTTAACGCTCACCTGTGACCTTTGAACCCATGAGCTTCATTCAAATATCAAAATGATAATTAGGCCAATATTCTAATAAACATCCCTATACAAAAAGTTTATAGTTTTTGAGATAAATAATCATCTCAGTACTTGTTTGTATCTGTGATCTTGACATTTGAACCTATAACCTTCATTCATATATCAAAATGACCACTGTGCCAGTACCAACAATATTCTAATATACATGCCTATACAAAAAGTTAATAGTTTTCAAGATAATTAACCATTTAGGTATTCATTCGCATCTGTGACCTTGACCTTTGAACCCATGACCTTCATTCATATATCAAAATGATCATTAGGATAATACCTAAATATTCTAATATACATGACCTTGACCTTTGAACCCATAACCTTCATTCATATATCAAAATGGTTGTTAGGCTAATACCTACAATATTCTAATATACATGCATATACTAAAAGTTAACAGTTTTCAAGATAATTAACCATTCAGGTATTCATTCACATCTGTGACCTTGACCTTTGAACCCATGACCTTCATTCATATATCAAAATGATCGTTATGATAATACCTAAAATATTCTAATATACATGCCTATACAAAAAGTCTATAGTTTTTGAGATAAATAATCATTTCAGTACTTGTTCACATCTGTGACCTTGACCTTTGAACTCATGACCTTTATTTATATATCAAAATGACCATTGGGCCATTACCTACAATATTCTAATATACGTGCCTATACAAAAAGTTCATAGTTTTGCAGATAATTAACTATTTTGGTAAACTGTACATCTGTGACCTTGACCTTTGAACCCATGACCTTAATCGATATATCAAAATGATTGTCATGTAAATACCTACAATTAACCAAAAATCCTATGTCATTATCACCAGAAATGTTTAAAATAGCATTTTTTATCAATGGTCAAAAACTGGGACATGACCTTGACCTTTGACCTTGACATCAATCAGAAGAAAATCGCAAGACAAGATCAACAGTGAAAACTCCATACAATTATCTTCAGCCATTATGAAGTTATAACAATAAATGTCTCATTTTAAAAATTACATAATTTTACGCAAAAAACGCGTAACCTATTTTTCGTCCAATTTTTATGAAAAACACAATTTTAATGTATCTAGGTATCCTGAATCCAAATATCTAATCAAAATTTGCCTGCACCTTTTGGTTTCAGAGAAGAAGATTTTTTTTGTCTTTTGGCTATTTATAGTAACGGCAGCCATATTGTTGGGCGTGGTCAAACCCCGAACACAATTTTGAAAGCCTGTTACCCAGGCATAATAATCACCATGTTTCATCAAATTTGGCTCAGTAGTTTTGGAGGAGAAGATTAAAATGTAAAGTTTACGCACGACGCACGACGCACGACGAACGACGAACGACGGACGACGGACGGTGATAGATAGCAATAGCTCATCTGAGCCTTTCGGCTCAGGTGAGCTAAAAATTGCAGATTTCTGTTAAAACACAAATAAATAGCTGCTGAAATATCGCTAACAAGGGGCGAGAAGAGCTGCTGATTTTGCAATAATTCTTTAACATGGCGTTAAAATTTTGAGAGGTCTGTACTGTATCATAGCAAAACCTTGCTTTTTATTCTTACTATTTCATAAATGTACCACCTGTTCAGTAAAATTTCAGAAAGAGGTTTTCTTCCTTGTACTGAAAGAAATTTAATGTGCACTAGTGATGTCCAATCTGACAACAAATTATAATCTATAATAACAGAGGCATAATGAAATAATTATTCGATTAACAAGAGGCCCAATAGGGCCTGTACCGCTCACCTGGGCTGTTTACAGCACAAAAACACAATAAATACTACATTTAAGGAGCAATAACTCTGATGTGGATATTTAGATATTTGTGAAACTTGCTACTTGCTTCTGTGACCTTGACCTTCGAACCAATGACCATAATCTATATATTAAAATGATCATTGCACCAATACCAACAATATTCTAATATACATGCCCATACAAAAAGTTCACAGTTTTCGAGATAATGAACCTTTTTGGTATTGATTTGCAAATGTGACCTTGACCTTTTGACCCATGACCTTTTTCTATACATCAAAATGATCGTAGTCTCAATACCTACAACATTCTAATATACATGCCTATACAAAAAGTTCATAGTTTTCAAGATAATGAACCATTTCAGTATTCTTTCGCATCTGTGACCTTGAACTTTGAACCAATGACCTTAATCTATATATCAAAATGATCGTTACATCAATACTTACAATATTCCAATATACATGCCTATACAAAAGTTTATAGTTTTCACGATAATGAACCATTTTGGTATTGATTTGCTACTGTGACCTTGACCTTTAGACCCATGACCTTTTTCTATACATGAAAATTATCGTTGTATCAATACCTACAACATTCTAATATACATGCCTATACAAAAAGTTCATAGTTTCAAGCTAATGAAACATTTCAGTATTCTTTCGCATCTGTGACCTTGACCTTTGAACCAATGACCTTAATCTATATATCAAAATGATCGTTACATCAATACCAACAACATTCCAATATACATGCCTATACAAAAAGTTTATAGTTTTCGAGATAATTAATGATTTTGGTATTGTTTTGCTACTGTGACCTTGACCTTTGGACCCATGACCTTTTTCTATACATAAAAATGATCGTTGTATCAATACCTACAACATTCTAATATACATGCCTATACAAAAAGTTCATAGTTATCAAGATAATGAAACATTTCAGTATTCTTTCGCATCTGTGACCTTGACCTTTGAACCAATGACCTTAATCGAAATATCAAAATGATCTTTACATCAATACTAACAATATTCCAATATACATGCCTATACAAAAAGTTTATAGTTTTCAAGATAATGAACCATTTTGGTATTGATTTGCTACTGTGACCTTGACCTTTGGACCCATGACCTTTTTCTATATATCATAATGATCGTTGTATCAATGCCTACAATATTCTCATATATATTCTTATACAAAAAGTTCATAGTTTTCAAGATAATGAACCATTTAAGTTTTCTTTCGCATCTGTGACCTTGACCTTTGAACCAATGACCTTAATCTATATATCAAAATGATCGTTACATCAATACCAACAATATTCCAATATACATGACTATACAAAAAGTTTATAGTTTTCGAGATAATAAATAATATTAGAAAAGTAAAAAATTAGGTCATGACCTTCATAATTGACCTTGACTCCATTTTGAAGGTAATTACAAGAATATGTCAAAACTGAAAACCCCATGTCATTATCTGGTCATATAGTCAAGTTATAGCAATTTAAAAATATTTTACGATTTTTTCAAAATTAAACGCAAAAATGCGTAACCTATTTTTACACCAAATTTTATGAAATGAACAAACTTACAGGTTAAGACTATGTAGAATCCAAATATCACATCAGTTTTTGCCTCCAATGAGTGGTTCAAGAGAAGAAGATTTTTTTAGGTTTTGTCTATTTTTAGTAACAGTGGCCATCTTGGATATTCGATCACCATGATTTGAACAAACTATAGTTAGACTCTGTCAAGGACCTTCCATGGCAAATTTGGTTTCAGTTGGCCCAGTAGTTTTGGAGGAGAAGATTAAAGTTTACTGACGCACGGACGCACGCACGGACGGACGCACGCCTCGCCATGCCATAAGCTCACATGGCCTTTGGCCAGGTGAGCTAAAAATGGAACATTTTTGCATTATAATTTATAATTGTACATCAATAACAAATAAAGCTGACAATATCATAATATTATGACAAGTAGTTAAATTTGTGTTCAAGAACAATGTTTTCTTTCTAATTTTGTTCTTGCTTAATGATGATGACTTTATTCCTTGAGGTGCCTGCATACAGATAAATTATCTGATCACCATTTTGTTTAAAGAGGCGAAACTGAAATGATATGGACTTGATACCAATCTAGAAACTACTGGTCAGTGCCATTATTCAGCTTGTGATTGATTATCAGGATGGCTACTCTGACAACGACCAACAATCCATCATCAGAGATAATTGTATTATCACTAATTTGTATTATCAAAGAGTTGAAGAATAATAGTTAAAGAAATGGCTGGCCATTCACCAGTATGCTAAGTTAGTACATCCAAAAGTTGTGTGTGTTTGTCTCACAAGAAGACTGTATGACATAGCAGTCATGCAGGCAATGTTGTGGTCAACTTGTGGTCGTCAACATTGTCACAAAACTTAAGACTAACCTACCTAGACATCTTCCATACCTAATTTGGTTCCAATAGGTCCAGTGATTTCTGAGAAGGAAAAGGGATTACACACGGATGCTTGCACACAAGCATAAATGGTTCACCATTCAATAAGCTCACCTGTCTATAGCTAACTGAGCTAAACACTTACCTGTTAGAAACACATTCCTTGCCTCTGTAGCTTCACACTGTATTACTTCTAATATCGTCTGGATCTCCGACCATAACCTGACCTCACTTGGAAAGGTCACAAACCTAAATTAACAAGCAAATTTGATGAATTAGCAACTCTCCACAAGTAGGTACTTTTTTATGATTTTAACTTGCACACTGGTGATAATGATATGCACATCTTCTATCAATGTTAATGGTTTGTGTCAAGTTTCATGAAAAAGTGATTTATAGTTTTAAAGAATACACACAGACAACAATTATTATTAGTATGGTAAACAACAATCAATTAATGTTGTCTATACAGGTTAGTGAGGCCATCAAGAGAATCTGAGTTATATCATATAATATGGGTCTTAAAAATTTCAAGAAAATGTGCTTTTTTTTGTTATTATTGTTTTTATTGCCCCTGACCTAAATTGACGGATCGCCACGCCAACAATGTTCCTACAAAGGACTTTGCTTGATTTACACACAAAAAGAATAAAACCTCGACCAGAATTGTGCTATTCAATGACGTCACTGACACTAGTATGTCATTAGTTGCTGTGACGCTGCTTTGTCACTGTAATGGCGACCATTGTCAGAACATGAAAGGCATGGCTGGTGATATGTCAATTAAGGAAATGGCAAGTAGCAGAGTTTGGGCTACTAGGCTCACTTTCTGAGTAACACGATAAACTCTTTACCATCATATCATACATGCATGTATAACTTTTGTAAGGGAGACAATTCAGTAAACCTTAAACACTTCCAGGTGACAAAAGGTCAAGTGGCCCTGTTTCTAAATCATTGGATTGCTAATATTAAGGACTAGAGCTGATAAAATCTGATACATAAATTTTATTAGTATAACCAATATGTCATTGGAAATTAGAAGATACACCAAACAAATGTGGTATAACAAAAATTAAGTAACGCTTAAGGTATATGTGTGTCACCATCAGTATTTTAGTCCATAAGATCAGGGTTAGGTTGAAACTGAAATAATTACAAGCTTACCATGGGGTTCACATATAATTTCATTTAGCGAAAAAATCAATGGTGATAGTACCATTTTACAAATGATTATTGAAGGGTTTTTAATTCTGCTTCAAATGGTGTATCATTTAATATGCCTATTCTGTACAGGAACTCACAGTGACATCATAAAAATGACCTACTTAATATTGAACCCTATGGGAAACAAAACAGAGTGTTTATTAAAACCTTCGTGAAGTTTAAGGTAATAAAGTATCTCCCTTGGACCAAGCTTACATACAGTGTAAAATACAAAATTATGAACAATCATTGTTTTGTAATGATTGATTGATTGAATGAGGTTTTACATCCCACTCAAGAATATTTCACTTATATCGAGACATCACCACTTATAAGTGAAATGGAAGAAGTTTTTACCTTTGCAGTGTGCTTAGGGCAATGTGCAGGGATTGTTCTTCAATGTGCAATGCCTGCCATGACACGGTGCATCAGTTTTTAAGGTCTCATTCAAAGGACCCCAGACGAAAAAACAGTCACTACTTACTTTACCAATTGAGTTACCGTAGTGACAGGATCACTTAGAGACTGAAGTAATACTTACATTTCTTCCAACAATTTTGCTGCCTCTTTGACATTTTTTCCAATCTTCTCCAAATTATATGCCTCAAACTGAAAATAATAAATAAATATTCATCTCAAAAACAAAAATTTTACTTAAAACTTCTCAGATTTGGAAAAAATAATAAATAAAGTTTTTGTCATTTTTCCCCAAGAGGACGGTCTTCAGTTTAAATGATATATAGTGATAAACAGTTGTGCAAAGTTTTAAAATCGTCTGGAAATAAAGGAGGAACAGACGACAGATAGACAACAGGGTTTAGGATTACGAAGTGGTTATTTAAATCAGCCATGTTGTTTTCGCCATACGGTCAGATCGTTATTGCAGTTCAACACAATCCAAGATCGATCATCTATCATTTAGACAGCAACTTTATGGAAAAATATTGATAAAATTTTGATTTAATTCTAAATTTGACTACTTAATCCTATTCAATTGATGTATGAAGTTGCATGCATCCAGTGGCAGATCTAAAACCGTATTTACGTTTTTTATCAAAATATTTGTATTATTTGACCCAAATAGGACAAATTTTAATAAATATACTTTAATTATCACAAAATTCATGTATTTGTAGTCAATCATAAAGTTATAAAGCCCATGTACATGTAAACTATAAAATACGGGTATAAAATATGTGTGGTAATAACACATTTGTTATTGACACGTACCGGACAATAATCACTTCGTTTTTTAAATGTGGCAATAAACTCTGCCTTATTTCTGCCTGTTATTTTATGTGCCAGTGTAGTGTATGCCTGGGTAGCTCAGTAGGTAGAGTATCTGACTCTGGAGCAGAAGGTTGCAGGTTTGATCTCTGTCTTAGATATAAAGGTTTTTTTAAGTCTGGTAACTTCACCAGTGTCACTTGCTCAAATTGCAGGAATTTGTAGGATATAACGTTATAAAGGATGCACACAAAGACATACTAGCTTGACCCCTTTCCAAGATTATTCCTGGGTCTACTGCGATTACCTATGGTATCTTGAGACCGTCCTGTGCCCAATATTATCAAACCACCCACCCCCTTCCCTTCCATCTGGTGATTCTCCAAGTTATCAGCACCTGAATCGTGAAGTTTTTCGGGAAAAGGGTTCTAGCAGTAATCATCCAGGATTGGCCGCAAACGGGTCTGACTTCATGCATGATCTTGCTCTGGAAACGAGCCAATCTTCATCAGAAATCTGAACATCAATATTCATGGAGGCTGCCATCTTTGCTGTTGCTGTTGTTGTTGTTGTGTACCTTCCACCATTGTATAGTGAAGTGCAAGTATCGCTGGGACATAAGAATTTTATTTTATTCATTATCAATTCATTTATTTTTTATTTTAAATATTATTTTTTTCCACTAAAATGAAAACAAATGTGTGTCAAATCACTCCCACAATAACATTGACACCTTTGCGATACAGACCAAGAGAGGTTCTCCAGAAATAAGAAGGGATATATCAGCACGATGGGGGATCGCAAGTTTCGTTTCGATTTGTCTAAACAACATCTAGTGAAGTCACCTCGGTTTATCGACTAGTTTGTACTTCTTCGTGTTCTGTAAATGTAGTTTCCTCGCCAAAATTTGCCTTAATATAGACTAACCTAATATGGAAACACCTAATATATAGAGGATCTTGCATGAGTGTTTATGTAATATTGAATTTATTAAACGAGTTGAATAATTTTTTATGCAACGAGCCTTGGCGAGTTGCATAAAACATTATTCAACGAGTTTAATAAATTCAATATTGCATAGACACGAATGCAAGATTCTATTTATTATATAATCCCATAAAAATGTTTTTTCGTAGATTTAAAACTTGTCTTCTCATTATAAAGAAAACAGCTGATTGGCCGAAACACAACAAGTTCACGTAAATGTGTACATGATCCAAAATTAATCCTGCTGAAATATTAAAAGTAAACAATAGTCTGTCCGCAGGATACAAAAACAAAACAAACATTTTCAATTTAAATACAATGTATCCTCTTTTTAGAAGAAAAGTACAAAAGTATCAGCTTAAATTAGAATCAACAAACAGTGTCAAATGAAACAAACTGTGGATCAAGTCAATTGTGTGACGTCACTCTGAAATGACTTTATGCTTTATGACGTCACACTCATTCAATACGATTTTTATTGTATGACCGTATTACATGGATTATTGAGTAGATTATATAATAAAAAGTGATATTTATTTTATTGCATGGTTTGAAGTAGTAAAATATGAATTGTTTCAAAAAATATCATTCACATTTATACCCATGACGAATGAAATTATTTTTATTGTGGTACACACGATTTTTCCCATTCTTTTTTACAATATAATTTTACTAATTTTAGAATAAGGTGATTAATAATAATAATAATAATAATAATAATAATAATAATAATAAGGTGACTTCACTCGATAATGATTATAACTACCACCATATACCGGAGGTGACTTCACTAGATGTTGATTATATATCCTCCATAAAGCAGATGTGACTTCACTAGATGTTGATTATAAATAACCCCATATAGCAGAGGTGACTTCACTAGATGTTGATTATATATCCTCCGTATAGCAGAGGTGACTTCACTAGATGTTGATTATAAATATTCCAATATAGCAGAGGTGACTTCACTAGATGTAGATTATATATCCTCCCATATAGCGGAGGTGACTTCACTAGATGTTGATTATAAATACCCCCATATAGCAGAGGTGACTTCACTAGATGTTGATTATATATCCTCCCGTATAGCAGAGGTGACTTCACTAGATGTTGATTATAAATACCCCCATATAGCAGAGTTGACTTCACTAGATGTAGATTATATATCCTCCCGTATAGCGGAGGTGACTTCACTAGATGTTGATTATAAATACCCCCCATATAGCAGAGGTGACTTCACTAGATGTTGATTATAAATCCTCCCGTATAGCAGAGGTGACTTCACTAGATGTTGATTAACAATACCCCCATATAGCAGAGGTGACTTCACTAGATGCTGTGTATATATCCTTCCATATAGAGGTGACTTCACTAGTTGTTGATTATAAATACCCCAATATAGCGGAGGTGACTTCACTAGATGTTGATTATAAATACCCTCATATAGCAGAGGTGACTTCACTAGATGTTGATTATAAATACCCCAATATAGCAGAGGTGACTTCACTAGATGTTGATTATATATCCTCCCATATAGCGGAGGTGATTTCACTAGATGTTGATTATAAATACCCTCATATAGCAGAGGTGACTTCACTAGATGTTGATTATAAATACCCTCATATAGCAGAGGTGACTTCACTAGATGTTGATTATAAATACCCCAATATAGCAAAGGTGACTTCACTAGATGTTGATTATAAATACCCTCATATAGCAGAGGTGACTTTACTAGATGTTGATTATAAATACCCTCATATAACAGAGGTGACTTCACTAGATGTTGGATTATAAATACCCTCATATAGCAGAGGTGACTTCACTAGATGTTGGATTATAAATACCCTCATATAGCAGAGGTGACTTCACTAGATGTTGATTATAAATACCCTCATATAGCAGAGGTGACTTCACTAGATGTTGATTATAAATACCCTCATATAGCAGAGGTGACTTCACTAGATGTTGATTATAAATACCCTCATATAGCAGAGGTGACTTCACTAGATGTTGATTATAAATACCCTCATATAGCAGAGGTGACTTCACTAGATGTTGATTATAAATACCCTCATATAGCAGAGGTGACTTCACTAGATGTTGGATTATAAATACCCTCATATAGCAGAGGTGACTTCACTAGATGTTGATTATAAATACCCAATATAGCAGAGGTGACTTCACTAGATGCTGATTATATATCCTCCCGCATAGCAGATGTGACTTCACTAGATGTTGATTATAAATACCCTCATATAGCAGAGGTGACTTCACTAGATGTTGATTATAAATACCCCAATATAGCAGAGGTGACTTCACTAGATGTTGATTATAAATACCCTCATATAGCAGAGGTGACTCTACTAGATGTTGGTTATAAATACCCTCATATAGCAGAGGTGACTTCACTAGATGTTGATTATAAATACCCTCATATAGCAGAGGTGACTTCACTAGATGTTGATTATAAATACCCCAATATAGCAGAGGTGACTTCACTAGATGCTGATTATATATCCTCCCGTATAGCAGATGTGACTTCACTAGATGTTGATTATAAATACCCTCATATAGCAGAGGTGACTTCACTAGATGTTGATTATTAATACCCCAATATAGCAGAGGTGACTTCACTAGATGTTGATTATAAATACCCTCATATAGCAGAGGTGACTTCACTAGATGTTGATTATAAATACCCTCATATAGCAGAGGTGACTTCACTAGATGTTGATTATAAATACCCTCATATAGCAGAGGTGACTTCACTAGATGTTGGATTATAAATACCCTCATATAGCAGAGGTGACTTCACTAGATGTTGATTATAAATACCCAATATAGCAGAGGTGACTTCACTAGATGCTGATTATATATCCTCCCGTATAGCAGATGTGACTTCACTAGATGTTGATTATAAATACCCTCATATAGCAGAGGTGACTTCACTAGATGTTGATTATAAATACCCCAATATAGCAGAGGTTACTTCACTAGATGTTGATTATAAATACCCTCATATAGCAGAGGTGACTTCACTAGATGTTGATTATAAATACCCTCATATAGCAGAGGTGACTTCACTAGATGTTGATTATAAATACCCTCATATAGCAAAGGTGACTTCACTAGATGTTGATTATAAATACCATCATATAGCAGAGGTGACTTCTCTAGATGTTGATTATAAATACCCTCATATAGCAGAGGTGACTTCACTAGATGTTGATTATAAATACCCCAATATAGCAGAAGTGACTTCACTAGATGTAGATTATATATCCTCCCATATAGCGGAGGTGACTTCACTAGATGTTGATTATAAATACCCCCCATATAGCAGAGGTGACTTCACAAGATGTTGATTATATATCCTCCCGTATAGCAGAGGTGACTTCACTAGATGTTGATTATAAATACCCCCATATAGCAGAGTTGACTTCACTAGATGTAGATTATATATCCTCCGGTATAGCGGAGGTGACTTCACTAGATGTTGATTATAAATACCCCCCATATAGCAGAGGTGACTTCACTAGATGTTGATTATAAATCCTCCCGTATAGCAGAGGTGACTTCACTAGATGTTGATTATCAATACCCCCCATATAGCAGAGGTGACTTCACTAGATGTTGATTATAAATACCCCCCATATAGCAGAGGTGACTTCACTAGATGTTGATTATATATCCTCCCGTATAGCAGAGGTGACTTCACTAGATGTTGATTATATATCCTCCCGTATAGCGGAGGTGACTTCACTAGATGTTGATTATAAATACCCCCGTATAGCAGAGGTGACTTCACTAGATGTTGATTATATATCCTCCCTATAGCGGAGGTGACTTCACTAGATGTTGATTAACAATACCCCCATATAGCAGAGGTGACTTCACTAGATGCTGTGTATATATCCTTCCATATAGAGGTGACTTCACTAGTTGTTGATTATAAATACCCCAATATAGCGGAGGTGACTTCACTAGATGTTGATTATAAATACCCTCATATAGCAGAGGTGACTTCACTAGATGTTGATTATAAATACCCCCAATATAGCAGAGGTGACTTCACTAGATGTTGATTATATATCCTCCCATATAGCGGAGGTGATTTCACTAGATGTTGAGTATAAATACCCTCATATAGCAGAGGTGACTTCACTAGATGTTGATTATAAATACCCCGGTATAGCAGAGGTGACTTCACAAGATGTTGATTATAAATACCCCAATATAGCAGAGGTGACTTCACTAGATGTTGATTATAAATACCCTCATATAGCAGAGGTGACTTTACTAGATGTTGATTATAAATACCCTCATATAGCAGAGGTGACTTCACTAGATGTTGGATTATAAATACCCTCATATAGCAGAGGTGACTTCACTAGATGTTGGATTATAAATACCCTCATATAGGCAGAGGTGACTTCACTAGATGTTGATTATAAATACCCCAATATAGCAGAGGTGACTTCACTAGATGCTGATTATATATCCTCCCGTATAGCAGATGTGACTTCACTAGATGTTGATTATAAATACCCTCATATAGCAGAGGTGACTTCACTAGATGTTGGATTAAAATACCCTCATATAGCAGAGGTGACTTCACTAGATGTTGGATTATAAATACCCTCATATAGCAGAGTGACTTTACTAGATGTTGATTATAAATACCCCAATATAGCAGAGGTGACTTCACTAGATGCTGATTATATATCCTCCCGTATAGCAGATGTGACTTCACTAGATGTTGATTATAAATACCCTCATATAGCAGAGGTGACTTCACTAGATGTTGATTATAAATACCCTCATATAGCAGAGGTGACTTCACTAGATGTTGATTATAAATACCCTCATATAGCAGAGGTGACTTCACTAGATGTTGGATTATAAATACCCTCATATAGCAGAGGTGACTTCACTAGATGTTGATTATAAATACCCCAATATAGCAGAGGTGACTTCACTAGATGCTGATTATATATCCTCCCGCATAGCAGATGTGACTTCACTAGATGTTGATTATAAATACCCTCATATAGCAGAGGTGACTTCACTAGATGTTGATTATAAATACCCCAATATAGCAGAGGTGACTTCACTAGATGTTGATTATAAATAACCTCATATAGCAGAGGTGACTTCACTAGATGTTGATTATAAATACCCTCATATAGCAGAGGTGACTTCACTAGATGTTGATTATAAATACCCTCATATAGCAGAGGTGACTTCACTAGATGTTGATTATAAATACCCCAATATAGCAGAGGTGACTTCACTAGATGCTGATTATATATCCTCCCGTATAGCAGATGTGACTTCACTAGATGTTGATTATAAATACCCTCATATAGCAGAGGTGACTTCACTAGATGTTGATTATAAATACCCCAATATAGCAGAGGTGACTTCACTAGATGTTGATTATAAATACCCTCATATAGCAGAGGTGACTTCACTAGATGTTGATTATAAATACCCTCATATAGCAGAGGTGACTTCACTAGATGTTGATTATAAATACCCTCATATAGCAGAGGTGACTTCACTAGATGTTGGATTATAAATACCCTCATATAGCAGAGGTGACTTCACTAGATGTTGATTATAATACCCCAATATAGCAGAGGTGACTTCACTAGATGCTGATTATATATCCTCCCGTATAGCAGATGTGACTTCACTAGATGTTGATTATAAATACCCTCATATAGAAGAGGTGACTTCACTAGATGTTGATTATAAATACCCCAATATAGCAGAGGTTGTATTCTTTAGCAGATAATTTTTTCTTTCTCATGTTGACAAAAACACCCATGTGTTGTCTGTAATGCTGTAAGCTAGAGCCCAAAAATTATATATAGTCCAAATGCAAATGTGTGAAAAATATTGTGCTTATTGCATTTATCTATGCTTCAAGGTCTTTTAAAAATCTCATTCATGCTTTTGAGAAATTGTTCTATCCATCACATTTAGATTAAATAACACATTAAGTAACACCTTAATTAACAAAATCTGACTCCGGATTCACACTCATCCCTAAGCTAAGTTTTTCCTTAACTTAAATTTAGCAAAATTTGGTAATCTTGTTTTGGAAGTACTAATAAATACTTTTTTCAGAACTTAATGCAAATGTTATAAGGTAGAAGACTATCAAAATGACACCTTAAATTCCTAGATATCTTAAAAATAACATATAAATTAACAGATTTTAGTTAAGGAATGTTTGTTAAACTAGGACCTGTCCTTCAATACCACTCTATAGAGCATAGCTCAAAACAACTCATTCATATGATAATGTTAAAAATCTGAAATGAACAGCAACCAAAATCTTCAAAAGCATTTGATTTGTAACAAGTACAAGAGGATCTAAGTCTGGGTGATTCCCTTTAACTTTTCTAAAAATCTGTATATACAATAAAACAATATTGGGAAGCGTCCTTTTGCGCAAATACATATTTTAAGAGGTATCATTTCTGCCCCTCATTTGAATTTCTGGTGTTTTAATCCCACCAGAACTAAGGGTTTTTAAAAACTTTGTGGTGGAAATAATATACTAGTGCTAACGGGTTGTGGGGCAAAAGGACACTACAATGGCCAAACAGATTTCACCCACAATATTAAACTAGAATGTGTCAGAATGCCCCTGCCCTGGCAATTTTTAAAGGAATACAGTGCCTTTGATGTTGTCCACTGTAAAAGTATTCATTTTAATTTATAACTCATGCGATTTTAGTGCATGTTAGAATGTTAATTAATTTGCATAAACTTAAATAAGTGCAAATATGATGAATCATCTTATGTTAAAATCATACTTAAGGTGAATGTAAATTCATATTCATATCGAATGTTGAAAATCATCTTCAATTAATTTAAACCTTCATAAGGAAGGCACATACCAAATATCATTTTAATTTCTCATATCTTTGAGAAAAAGACCATGTGCACACCGGAGCAAGATTTTTTCTATCTCGATCAATAACTGAAAAAGTGCAGAACACAAACTATGATGGGAGGCTAGAATGACAGCATACTATATATGGTCAATGGCCATAGCATAAAAATTATAATTCTGAATGATATATTTGATAATTCATTATTTTAGGTAATATGTTTAGAAGTATTTATGTAGCGATATATTCTATCAATTATCATAGTATGGATGTTATCTAGTTTTCTGATATCACATTGCAATATTTTTGACAATGGACATTTTCCTAAAATATCAGCCAGTTATATTTTGATTTTTAAATTTACATCGAAATTCGAAGGAAGGCACTGAGCAATAATCCTTCTGTCAAATGTTATAATAATCACTCAGGGTAGGCTCGACCCTACTGACTTCCAATCTCGATGCATAACACAAATTTCTGTTTACAAATACAAAACCAAACCACATGGTCAGTTATATTTGTTGAAAATGTAAAAAAAATCTCCTGCCACAAGATTCGTACAGACATTTGGACTCCAAATTTAAGGATTTTTTAGGGTCTTATTTGCAAATTTAAGGCCTAATCAGAGGTACAATTGAAGCAAAAAATATTGATGCAAAGGCAATTAAATCAATAAAACAATTACTTACATTTCCATAGCAACAACACGTGAAGTGGATAAGGTTGAAGTTGGGCATTAGGAAGGTACAGTTATCCAAATACAGACACCCAACTGGCCAAATTCAAGGGCTTTTTGGGGCCTTAAGGATAAATTCAAGCTTTTTAGGGTCAGACTTGTTTTTAGGGTCTTTTTAGGGCAAACCTCAAAATTAAAGAACTTTTCCAGGCCTGTACGAACCCTGTGCCAAATTGTAAATGACCATCCTTATGTCATAGAGGTAGTCCTTCAGGTGAAATAAAATCATAGAGAAAATTCTTTTTAAAGATATAATGATTAAAGAACTAGAAATTGCCTGTGAGCAGGGCTCAATCCGTGGTAAGTCACCCTGGTGGCAACCTTGTATATTAGAAAAGAACTGATAGTGTTAGTAGCAATGATAGATGTATATGAATGAAGATAAAGGTGTAATAATGTCTGGAAATTGGTCTTTTTTATATAATTATGATATTTCCATATGCACATTCATAACAAGACGTGTTAATGTTTATCTATCTAAGGTACTGCAACTTTCAGGAAAAAAAACTGGACCATGAAAAAATAGATGACAATGTCCTACTTGTGTTGAAACACATAAAGCATCTGAAGTTGTACTTACAACCAAGTTTCATCAAAATTGTCCTATTAAACTTTATATTATCAAAGAAAATTACTGGACTAAAAACTACATCACAATGATATTTTCTGTGTTGCAACATGTAGAGCATATAAATCGTACGTATAATCAAGTTTGATCAAAATCAGTAGTCTAATCACATTCTCTCAAATGGTTTTTTAGAAAGATTTTTCCGAATTTCACTCTTAAAATATCAAAGAAAATCACTGGACCATCAAAACTAAGTCACAGTGACCAACTTTTGGTGCAACATGGCAAGCATATAAAATTGTACTTATAAACTAATTTTCATCAAAATTGGTCAATTAGTTTTTTTTTCTTGAGTGCAAAATCAGTAGAGTGCGTCATCATTATTATCTCCCTTACTATATATCAGAATATAAAGACAACATCTAGTGAAGTCACCTCTACTATATATCAGCATATACAGACAACATCTAGTGAAGTCACCTCTACTATATATGAGGATATATAGACAACATCTAGTGAAGTCACCTCTACTATATATGGATATACAGACAATCTAGTGAAGTCACCTCTACATATATGGGATATATAGACAACATCTAGTGAAGTCACCTCTACTATATATGTGATATACAGACAACATCTAGTGAAGTCACCTCTACTATATATGGGATATATAGACAACATCTAGTGAAGTCACCTCTACTATATATGTGAATATACAGACAACATCTAGTGAAGTCACCTCTACTATATATGAGGATATACAGACAACATCTAGTGAAGTCACCTCTATATATATAAGGATATACAGACAACATCTAGTGAAGTCACCTCTACTATATATCAGCATATACAGACAACATCTAGTGAAGTCACCTCTACTATATATGTGAATATACAGACAACATCTAGTGAAGTCACCTCTACTATATATGGGATATATAGACAACATCTAGTGAAGTCACCTCTACTATATATAAGCATATACAGACAACATCTAGTGAAGTCACCTCTACTATATATGGGTATACAGACAACATCTAGTGAAGTCACCTCTATATATATAAGGATATACAGACAACATCTAGTGAAGTCACCTCTAATATATCAGCATATACAGACAACATCTAGTGAAGTCACCTCTACTATATACAGCATATACAGACAACATCTAGTGAAGTCACCTCTACTATATATCAGCATATAGACACATCTAGTGAAGTCACCTCTACTATATATCAGCATATATAGACAACATCTAGTGAAGTCACCTCTACTATATATGTGAATATAGACAACATCTAGTGAAGTCACCTCTACTATATATGGATATATAGACAACATCTAGTGAAGTCACCTCTACTATAATGTGAATATACACAACATCTAGTGAAGTCACCTCTACTAATATGGGGATTATAGACAACATCTAGTGAAGTCACCTCTAGTATATATTTGAATATGAGACAATCTAGTGAAGTCACCTCTACTATATATGAGGATATACAGACAACATCTATTGAAGTCACCTCTATTATATATAAGGATATACAGACAACATCTAGTGAAGTCACCTCTACTATATATCAGCATATACAGACAACATCTAGTGAAGTCACCTCTACTATATATGTGAATATACAGACAATATCTAGTGAAGTCACCTCTACTATATATGGGGATATATAGACAACATCTAGTGAAGTCACCTCTACTATATATGTGAATATACAGACAACATCTAGTGAAGTCACCTCTACTATATATGGGGATATATAGACAACATATAGTGAAGTCACCTCTAGTATATATGTGAATATACAGACACATCTAGTGAAGTCACCTCTACTATATATGGGATATATGACAACATCTAGTGAAGTCACCTCTACTATATATGGGGATATACAGACAACATCTAGTGAAGTCACCTCTACTATATTCAGCATATATAGACAACATCTAGTGAAGTCACCTCTATTATATATAAGGATATATAGGCAACATCTAGTGAAGTCACCTCTACTATATATCAGCATATACAGACAACATCTAGTGAAGTCACCTCTACTATATATGGGGATATATAGACAACATCTAGTGAAGTCACCTCTACTATATATAACCATATACAAACAACATCTAGTGAAGTCACCTCTACTATATATAAGCATATACAAACAACATCTAGTGAAGTCACCTCTACTATATATCAGCATATATAGACAACATCTAGTGAAGTCACCTCTACTTTATATAAGCATATACAGACAACATCTAATGAAGTCACCTCTACTATATATGAGGATATACAGACAACATCTAGTGAAGTCACCTCTACTATATATCAGTATATACAGACATCATCTAGTGAAGTCACCTCTATTATATATGAGGATATACACACAACATCTAGTGAAGTCACCTCTATTATATATAAGGATATACAGACAACATCTAGTGAATTCACCTCTACTATATATCAGCATATACAGACAACATCTAGTGAAGTCACCTCTACTATATATGAGGATATACAGACAACATCTAGTGAAGTCACCTCTACTATATATCAGCATATATAGACAACATCTAGTGAAGTCACCTCTATTATATATAAGGATATATAGGCAACATCTAGTGAAGTCACCTCTACTATATATCAGCATATACAGACAACATCTATTGAAGTCACCTCTACTATATCAGCATATATAGACAACATGTAGTGAAGTCACCTCTACTTTATATAAGCAGATACAGACAACATCTAGTGAAGTCGCCTCTACTATATATCAGTATATACAGACATCATCTAGTGAAGTCACCTCTACTATATATGAGGATATATAGACAACATCTAGTGAAGTCACCTCTACTATATATAAGGATATACAGACAACATCTAGTGAAGTCACCTCTACTATATATGAGGATATACAGACAACATCTAGTGAAGTCACCTCTACTATATATCAGTATATACAGACATCATCTAGTGAAGTCACCTCTACTATATATGAGGATATATAGACAACATCTAGTGAAGTCACCTCTACTATATATAAGGATATACAGACAACATCTAGTTAAGTCACCTCTACTATATATGAGGATATATAGACAACATCTAGTGAAGTCACCTCTACTATATATAAGGATATACAGACAACATCTAGTGAAGTCACCTCTACTATATATGAGGATATACAGACAACATCTAGTGAAGTCACCTCTACTATATATGAGGATATACAGACAACATCTACTATATATCAGTATGTACAGACAACATCTAGTGAAGTCACCTCTACTATATATGAGGATATACAGACAACATCTAGTGAAGTCACCTCTACTATATATCAGCATATACAGACAATATCTAGTGAAGTCACCTCTACTTTATATGAGGATATATAGACAACATCTAGTGAAGTCACCTCTACTATATATCAGCATATACAGACAACATCTAGTGAAGTCACCTCTACTATATATGAGGAAATACAGACAACATCTAGTGAAGTCACCTCTACTATATATCAGCATATATAGACAACATCTAGTGAAGTCACCTCTATTATATATAAGGATATATAGGCAACATCTAGTGAAGTCACCTCTACTATATATCAGCATATACAGACAACATCTAGTGAAGTCACCTCTACTATATATGGGGATATATAGACAACATCTAGTGAAGTCACCTCTACTATATATAACCATATACAAACAACATCTAGTGAAGTCACCTCTACTATATATAAGCATATACAAACAACATCTAGTGAAGTCACCTCTACTATATATCAGCATATAGACAACATCTAGTGAAGTCACCTCTACTTTATATAAGCATATACAGACAACATCTAGTGAAGTCACCTCTACTATATATGAGGATATACAGACAACATCTAGTGAAGTCACCTCTACTATATATCAGTATATACAGACATCATCTAGTGAAGTCACCTCTATTATATATGAGGATATACACACAACATCTAGTGAAGTCACCTCTATTATATGAGGATATACAGACAACATCTAGTGAATTCACCTCTACTATATATCAGCATATACAGACAACATCTAGTGAAGTCACCTCTACTATATATGAGGATATACAGACAACATCTAGTGAAGTCACCTCTACTATATATCAGCATATATAGACAACATCTAGTGAAGTCACCTCTATTATATATAAGGATATATAGGCAACATCTAGTGAAGTCACCTCTACTATATATCTGCATATACAGACAACATCTATTGAAGTCACCTCTACTATATATCAGCATAATAGACAACATCTAGTGAAGTCACCTCTATTATATATAAGAATATATAGGCAACATCTAGTGAAGTCACCTCTACTATATATCAGCATATACAAACAACATCTAGTGAAGTCACCTCTACTATATATCAGCATATATAGACAACATGTAGTGAAGTCACCTCTACTTTATATAAGCAGATACAGACAACATCTAGTGAAGTCGCCTCTACTATATATCAGTATATACAGACATCATCTAGTGAAGTCACCTCTACTATATATGAGGATATATAGACAACATCTAGTGAAGTCACCTCTACTATATATAAGGATATACAGACAACATCTAGTGAAGTCACCTCTACTATATATGAGGATATACAGACAACATCTAGTGAAGTCACCTCTACTATATATCAGTATATACAGACATCATCTAGTGAAGTCACCTCTACTATATATGAGGATATATAGACAACATCTAGTGAAGTCACCTCTACTATATATAAGGATATACAGACAACATCTAGTTAAGTCACCTCTACTATATATGAGGATATATAGACAACATCTAGTGAAGTCACCTCTACTATATATAAGGATATACAGACAACATCTAGTGAAGTCACCTCTACTATATATGAGGATATACAGACAACATCTAGTGAAGTCACCTCTACTATATATGAGGATATACAGACAACATCTACTATATATCAGTATGTACAGACAACATCTAGTGAAGTCACCTCTACTATATATGAGGATATACAGACAACATCTAGTGAAGTCACCTCTACTATATATCAGCATATACAGACAATATCTAGTGAAGTCACCTCTACTTTATATGAGGATATATAGACAACATCTAGTGAAGTCACCTCTACTATATATCAGCATATACAGACAACATCTAGTGAAGTCACCTCTACTATATATGAGGATATACAGACAACATCTAGTGAAGTCACCTCTACTATATATGAGGATATACAGACAACATCTACTATATATCAGTATGTACAGACAACATCTAGTGAAGTCACCTCTACTATATATGAGGATATACAGACAACATCTAGTGAAGTCACCTCTACTATATATCAGCATATACAGACAATATCTAGTGAAGTCACCTCTACTTTATATGAGGATATATAGACAACATCTAGTGAAGTCACCTCTACTATATATCAGCATATACAGACAACATCTAGTGAAGTCACCTCTACTATATATGAGGAAATACAGACAACATCTAGTGAAGTCACCTCTACTATATATCAGCATATATAGACAACATCTAGTGAAGTCACCTCTATTATATATAAGGATATATAGGCAACATCTAGTGAAGTCACCTCTACTATATATCAGCATATACAGACAACATCTAGTGAAGTCACCTCTACTATATATGGGATATATAGACAACATCTAGTGAAGTCACCTCTACTATATATAACCATATACAAACAACATCTAGTGAAGTCACCTCTACTATATATAAGCATATACAAACAACATCTAGTGAAGTCACCTCTACTATATATCAGCATATATAGACAACATCTAGTGAAGTCACCTCTACTTTATATAAGCATATACAGACAACATCTAGTGAAGTCACCTCTACTATATATGAGGATATACAGACAACATCTAGTGAAGTCACCTCTACTATATATCAGTATATACAGACATCATCTAGTGAAGTCACCTCTATTATATATGAGGATATACACACAACATCTAGTGAAGTCACCTCTATTATATATGAGGATATACAGACAACATCTAGTGAATTCACCTCTACTATATATCAGCATATACAGACAACATCTAGTGAAGTCACCTCTACTATATATGAGGATATACAGACAACATCTAGTGAAGTCACCTCTACTATATATCAGCATATATGACAACATCTAGTGAAGTCACCTCTATTATATATAAGGATATATAGGCAACATCTAGTGAAGTCACCTCTACTATATATCTGCATATACAGACAACATCTATTGAAGTCACCTCTACTATATATCAGCATATATAGACAACATCTAGTGAAGTCACCTCTATTATATATAAGAATATATAGGCAACATCTAGTGAAGTCACCTCTACTATATATCAGCATATACAAACAACATCTAGTGAAGTCACCTCTACTATATATCAGCATATATAGACAACATGTAGTGAAGTCACCTCTACTTTAATAAGCAGATACAGACAACATCTAGTGAAGTCGCCTCTACTATATATCAGTATATACAGACATCATCTAGTGAAGTCACCTCTACTATATATGAGGATATATAGACAACATCTAGTGAAGTCACCTCTACTATATATAAGGATATACAGACAACATCTAGTGAAGTCACCTCTACTATATATGAGGATATACAGACAACATCTAGTGAAGTCACCTCTACTATATATCAGTATATACAGACATCATCTAGTGAAGTCACCTCTACTATATATGAGGATATATAGACAACATCTAGTGAAGTCACCTCTACTATATATAAGGATATACAGACAACATCTAGTTAAGTCACCTCTACTATATATGAGGATATATAGACAACATCTAGTGAAGTCACCTCTACTATATATAAGGATATACAGACAACATCTAGTGAAGTCACCTCTACTATATATGAGGATATACAGACAACATCTAGTGAAGTCACCTCTACTATATATGAGGATATACAGACAACATCTACTATATATCAGTATGTACAGACAACATCTAGTGAAGTCACCTCTACTATATATGAGGATATACAGACAACATCTAGTGAAGTCACCTCTACTATATATCAGCATATACAGACAATATCTAGTGAAGTCACCTCTACTTTATATGAGGATATATAGACAACATCTAGTGAAGTCACCTCTACTATATATCAGCATATACAGACAACATCTAGTGAAGTCACCTCTACTATATATGAGGAAATACAGACAACATCTAGTGAAGTCACCTCTACTATATATCAGCATATATAGACAACATCTAGTGAAGTCACCTCTATTATATATAAGGATATATAGGCAACATCTAGTGAAGTCACCTCTACTATATATCAGCATATACAGACAACATCTAGTGAAGTCACCTCTACTATATATGGGGATATATAGACAACATCTAGTGAAGTCACCTCTACTATATATAACCATATACAAACAACATCTAGTGAAGTCACCTCTACTATATATAAGCATATACAAACAACATCTAGTGAAGTCACCTCTACTATATATCAGCATATATAGACAACATCTAGTGAAGTCACCTCTACTTTATATAAGCATATACAGACAACATCTAGTGAAGTCACCTCTACTATATATGAGGATATACAGACAACATCTAGTGAAGTCACCTCTACTATATATCAGTATATACAGACATCATCTAGTGAAGTCACCTCTATTATATATGAGGATATACACACAACATCTAGTGAAGTCACCTCTATTATATATGAGGATATACAGACAACATCTAGTGAATTCACCTCTACTATATATCAGCATATACAGACAACATCTAGTGAAGTCACCTCTACTATATATGAGGATATACAGACAACATCTAGTGAAGTCACCTCTACTATATATCAGCATATATAGACAACATCTAGTGAAGTCACCTCTATTATATATAAGGATATATAGGCAACATCTAGTGAAGTCACCTCTACTATATATCTGCATATACAGACAACATCTATTGAAGTCACCTCTACTATATATCAGCATATATAGACAACATCTAGTGAAGTCACCTCTATTATATATAAGAATATATAGGCAACATCTAGTGAAGTCACCTCTACTATATATCAGCATATACAAACAACATCTAGTGAAGTCACCTCTACTATATATCAGCATATATAGACAACATGTAGTGAAGTCACCTCTACTTTATATAAGCAGATACAGACAACATCTAGTGAAGTCGCCTCTACTATATATCAGTATATACAGACATCATCTAGTGAAGTCACCTCTACTATATATGAGGATATATAGACAACATCTAGTGAAGTCACCTCTACTATATATAAGGATATACAGACAACATCTAGTGAAGTCACCTCTACTATATATGAGGATATACAGACAACATCTAGTGAAGTCACCTCTACTATATATCAGTATATACAGACATCATCTAGTGAAGTCACCTCTACTATATATGAGGATATATAGACAACATCTAGTGAAGTCACCTCTACTATATATAAGGATATACAGACAACATCTAGTTAAGTCACCTCTACTATATATGAGGATATATAGACAACATCTAGTGAAGTCACCTCTACTATATATAAGGATATACAGACAACATCTAGTGAAGTCACCTCTACTATATATGAGGATATACAGACAACATCTAGTGAAGTCACCTCTACTATATATGAGGATATACAGACAACATCTACTATATATCAGTATGTACAGACAACATCTAGTGAAGTCACCTCTACTATATATGAGGATATACAGACAACATCTAGTGAAGTCACCTCTACTATATATCAGCATATACAGACAATATCTAGTGAAGTCACCTCTACTTTATATGAGGATATATAGACAACAACTAGTGAAGTCACCTCTACTATATATAAGCATATACAGACAACATCTAGTGAAGTCACCTCTACTATATATAAGGATATATAGACAACATCTAGTGAAGTCACCTCTACTATATATAAGCATATACAGACAACATCTAGTGAAGTCACCTCTACTATATATAAGCATATACAGACAACATCTAGTGAAGTCACCTCTGCTATATATAAGGATATACAGACAACGTCTAGTGAAGTCACCTCTACTATATATAAGCATATACAGACAACATCTAGTGAAGTCACCTCTACTATATATAAGCATATACAGACAACATCTAGTGAAGTCACCTCTACTATATATAAGCATATACAGACAACATCTAGTGAAGTCACCTCTACTATATATAAGAATATATAGACAACATCTAGTGAAGTCACCTCTACTATTATATATAAGCATATACAGACAACATCTAGTGAAGTCACCTCTACTATATATAAGCATATACAGACAACATCTAGTGAACCTCTACTATATATCAGCATATATATAGACTATATATAAGCATATACAGACAACATCTAGTGAACCTCTACTATATATCAGCATATATAGACAACATCTAGTGAAGAAATTACCCAGTGGGCATGCGACGTTGATTCAACGTTGAAAATGGGTTGTTTTTTGGTCGCAACGTTGACAACACAAATACAACGTTGATTCAACGTAATTTTGTCAACGTTGAATCTACGTTGGAACATGACGTTGAAATTACGTTGAAATAAGATTGATTTTTTATGTCGTTTCGACTGACGTTTATTCAACGTATAATCAACGTCAGTAATTAAAATTTGATTTGAATCTTCAAAAAATCGATCAGGATTAGTTAATCGAATAACTTATTACGTCGTCTGTTGTATAACAATAGTTAATGGAAGGGCTGTTTGCCTGATTTTTTCCCGTTGCCTTGTTGCCCAATTTAAGTTAATAAGTGCTGGAAATTGCAAACACAGGGCATTTTTGATGATGTCAGGCTGAATTCTATATCAAATTTAAGGACATAATACTAATATGAAGGAATATTATAAAAGGTAGAATGAAAAGTCATGTTTTTGGGACAGTTCATCTAAAATGGAGTAAAAATTGCCTATTTTAACAATTTCTGTTCTTGGAATCTCCAGATATATCTTTAAAAATATTATAGAAATAAGACGTTTAAATAATAATAATAACAACAATAATAATAATAATAAAATAATAATGATAATAATCACTTATTCAAATATAGTCAACATTATCACTGTGTATAACCGCTACCGGAAATTGGTACCTGTCGAAACCAAATTGCTACCATTTGAAGCGAGCGGTGTTGTCAGTCAAGGTAAGAAAATCCAATATTGTTAGATTTTGAGGAAGTGTGCCATGACGAACTATTTGCGATTTTATTGCTATGACATAGCACTATACATACACACACAACTTCTTAATTTGTTTGCTTCTAAATACTTGAAAAACGTCTGAAATCAGGACCTGGTACTTCCATTTATTGACGTCTGCCGACTTCAGCATGTGCGTATGTCGCAAAGGTCCAATATTTCGCTAATGTTTTGTTGTGAAAAGGACACAAAGTAATACAATATGCGCCCGAAGTCACCAGTTTCACTAATTTAGTCTTGGTAAGAGAAATATTTGATAAATTCAAAATGCTCCGGTTCACGGCGACTTATTAGTGTAGTACACGGCGTATTGCAAATAATAAATTTCTACTTTACGGCAACTTGTGGTTTTCAGTCTGATAGTATTGGTGATTATCTCTTACAAAGATCGCTTTAATTGCACTTAACTCTGTTAAAAATAATTCTACATGGATTTTATGACGTTTTGTTACATGCAAAATATTATTCATATAAGTAAACAGGTCTATACCATGATTCTTACCAGATATATTATATGTATATGACCATCATTCATATTAAAAGGACGCTTTATTTATAACTATTTAATTCTGTTATTTTCAGAAATGAAACACAACAAATTATAGAAAATCACTATGTAAAACAAATGGAAATCACAAATGACTTTTTGTCTTAGAGAGCAATGAAGCTTACCACACACTACTTCTATTTTAGAGACCATATGTTCGATTTAAAAGACCGATCAAAAAGAAAAGCTCGACGGAAGTTGGCAACAATAGCGAATCCTGATGAGGCTGCTAGAGGTGTTGCTCCTACAAGCTGGACGAAAGCAAAATTTTGCCACATAAAAGACTTGGACTCCAGTTGTAGTGTGTAGAACAAAAAAAAGTTGGACTATAGCTTAGCACATTACTTTATGTTAATGAATGCAAATAAAATTATGTAGAAAAATTACCACCTTACACAAGATCTTTTATTCTTCAATCGTTGCGAAAGCTGAACTAACTTTTGATACCCCGCCACAACTACTGTAGATCCGGTTATTTTACCAGATTATTTTTTTTCGCGAATCCAGTGTTCAGAGTTATTTCGCAAATTGAAATTTTCGCGATTGGTGGCATATTATCATTTAAATGCGTTAAGCTCAGCAGCCCCGTAGGAAAAGAGGGGGGGGGGGGCAGGGGGGACCCACCCCCACTTTTTGAAAATTTTTAAATTTTACATAGAAAATCAGTGAAAATTTGATCTAAAGTACACTTTGGCCCCCCCCCCACTTTTGGGTTGGCCCCCTCACTTTGAAATTGCTTGCTACGGCCCTGAGCTGTAGGTTTTCGCGATAATGCTGAATTCTCGAATGAACCCTCTCGCGAATCATTGAGAAATTTACGTTCTCGATAAAACCGAATCTACAGTAAGTGGCAGGGCTTGAGATAGTGTACGTCCGTCTGGTTTAAAATGGGTATTGGCTGTTCCTATTCCAAACGCCCAGCATAAGATGTGAAAGTCACGGGTCTTTCGGATGAGACCTTAAAAAACTCCGTGTCATAGTAGGGGTGACATGACAAAGAATCCTCACTGCAAATGCCATAAGCGCAATGCACAGGTATAAATTTCTGTACCTTCATCTACAACTTGTGATGTCTCGATATGAGTGAAATAAACTTGACTGGGACGTAAAACCCCAAACAATCAGTCAATCACAATCAATCAGTCAATTATAAAGTATCTGATTGCGGCCATCTCGTCTTTCGTGTTAAGCCTTTCCTTTGGTTCACGAAAAATGGTGTCTTTTATCCTGTGTCGATTAATATTATTATTTGACGTATTTAGTGTGTTTGTTTTGTCTTTGTGCACTATGGGTACTTCGCTTGACTTTCCGCATTAAAGAATTATGAAAACTGGTTAACTTAAAGACAAGATAATGGTTCCAGTGGGTGTTGTATATATATATATATATATATCTGCGGGACAATGCTTCATTTAACTAGCATCCTGAAGCTGACTTTTCCTAGGCTAGTATAAGTAGACTATACACTCACTTGCACAAGGCTCAGTTACCTCTTGAAAAGTTTATATTCTAAAACTCGGTCTCGTCACAAATTGCTGAAAATTGCAACGTGGAAATAGAAAGGCTGAATTAACATAATTAACTTGGTATCGATGCCATTTTATTTAACGGGTCTTATCTTAATTGATAATACAGTAATTGTATTCACTTTCTGTGGTTTTTGGTTGTCTGTGGTGTTTCAAAAACTCCAATAAACCCTTCTGAAAAATTAACATTCTTCACCAGAATTACCAATTCGCCGGAAACTTTTCCAGCAACACGCCGTGATGCAAATTTTGTTTACCCCACAAGTCGCCGTGAACCGGAGCATTTTGAATTTATCAAATATTTCTCTTACCAAGACTAAATTAGTGAAACTGGTGACTTCGGGCGCATATTTTATTACTTTGTGTCCTTTTCACAACAAAACGTTAGCGAAATATTGGACCTGTGCGACATACGCACATGCTGAAGTCGGCAGACGTCAATAAATGGAAGTACCAGGTCCTGATTTCAGACGTTGTTCTAGTATTTAGAAGCAAACAAATTAAGAAGTTGTGTGTGTATGTATAGTGCTATGTCATAGCAATAAAATCGCAAATAGTTCGTCATGGTACACTTCCTCAAAATCTAGCAATATTGGATTTTCTTACCTTGACTGACAACACCGCTCGCTTCAAATGGTAGCAATTTGGTTTCGACAGGTACCAATTTCCGGTAGCGGTTATACACAGTGATTATGACAACACACAAACTGTAAATGTCATACTAAGTAATTGAAGCATACACGTTGGGTGCTCCTGATATCTGTAGAAACTACTAATGACAACAGCAAGTTTGCTCTTCAAAATTGGAGGAGAGGAAATTTCATCATTGCAAAATGATGCAGCAGTTTTAGATTGCAATGAATTATCAATCTTAAAAAGGGATTTGTATGCAAAATCAGAGAATATATTGTTCCAGTAGTGAAGGATATTATGCATGGAGAAAACTTCATACAAATGTTTAGCTTGTTCTGAACTTTAACCCAGAAAAAAACTAATCAAGCTGGACTGGCCAGTGCCAGTGATGGTTGTTAGCAGACGACTACTGACTGTATTGATGGACAGTGAGACTGAAGTCAGTGAAGATCAGTAATGGCATAAACATCAAGATAACAATGGTAAGTTAAATCAAACAATACCAAACCAATGTTTAATACAGTGCATGTGTCAATATTCATAAATTTTTATTCACCTTCAGTATACAGTTTCCTCAGCAGTTATGTGTAGCTGGATTTTGATGAGTTTAGTCATTGAAGAAGTCTTTTTAGGTTTTGATGGACACAGACTTGGATTTTTATTTGGCTATAGGAAAGATGTTATTTGTTTTCATGGAAATATATTATGTAGCTAGCACCAAGCTTCACCTCCCTTCATTACAATTTTTTTAATTTGCTTCTGGAGTATTTCAGTACAAAAGGTTGAGTGGAATAATGGTGTTCACGTTCCATTAATGAATATTCCACTTATATCGAGACGTTGCCAGCTATAGTCAAAGATTTAGAAATTTTGCCTATGTGTTGCGCTGATGCCAGTGCATTATACCTCGGGGTTCTTTATCGTGTCATGCCAACTGGACACGGGAACAGGTTGACACTAACACTAGCCTGGGTAATAAAAATTGGTCAGGGCTAGTGAATATTCCTTTACCAGTAGTCAGATGGGCTAGTAGTTTATCTCAAAACAATTAGACCATATACTCAATATATTGCTTTTTAGACTTAATGAATATATACTTTAAGCTTCTCCAGTTGGCAGGATTTTGCTCCATTTTATCAATCTTTTGTCATGTGTGTGGGGGGGGGAACAGGACATACCCGAACTGAACTTAAGTAACAAGCACTCTACCAACTGAGCTACCACAGTGTTTTTTAGAAGCAAAGAGGATAGGTAGGTATATAGGCATATGGTGATGTAAATACATGTATATATTTATATTTTTTGACAGTTGTAAAATTTCTTTACAATTCAAATTTTATTTTTTTTTATTTGCAGATTGAACAACCACATTCAACAACTTCGTAATTGGATTGGAGTGGATGATGGTATTGTGTATCAAAAGTGATGTTTATGAACAGACTAAAGACAATATTCTAAATCAGTTTTCTGTGAATCATTATTTTACGTGTTCAACAATATTAATTATCTGACTATAACCATCAAAATAGTGATGTAACTTTTTTTACATATGTTATATGTGTATTACAGTTTCACAGTGTAGGCACTCACAAGAATATATAAAATGAATTTTATGATTTATCATAAAGTGTATAATTTATATTTATCTAAAAAGTTTGAAAATTAAAGTTGTCTTTGTTTTATAATGAGACATGAGGCAAGAAAATACTTAACAATGCACTGGTTATTTCATCGGTTGCAGGCCCTGATTTCACAATCATTCCTTAGCTAAGATTTTTCATAACTTAAAACTTTAACAATTTTAAATCTTTATAATTTTGTTATTTTTAAAATATTCAGAAATTTAAGACACATCTACATTAAAACATTTGAATTAAGTTTTGACAAAAATATCCCTCCCAAAAATAACCAAAAGATAAGCAAAATCTTAGCTAAGCAATAATCGTGAAACAGGGTCAGGGTTAATGGAAAATGTAGCAAGAAGTCTTAACTACTTAACTGTAGCAAGTAGTGTACCTTTTAGCCATCTAAAGTCAGACGAACTTGACCAATTACTATGAATCAAATTTTTGATATGGTAGCTAAATTCATGTGAAATTCACATGAAAATATTCACGTGCACTAACATTTCACACGAATTTCACACATGAAATTAACGTGAATTTCACATAAAAATTTTTATGTGAAATTAACGTTAATCAAGCTTATATGTGATATTCATGTGAAAAATTCCATGTTAATCTCAATTTGGTGTGACTTTCACATAAAAACTTGATTCATGTTTTCACATGAAATTTTTATGTGTAATTCACATGAACAAAATTTTGGCTGTGTAAATGGGGTTTGCCACTGTACCATATGATCAATACCTCCTAATGTGTTTGTGGGACGTTTTGGAAAAATTTGTAGACGCTATTCCGGGAATATGTGATGTTCTAAAAAAGTTAAGAGATATTGATTACGTAGTACAGTGGTGAATTTGAATCCCATTTAATGTCAGCTTTGGCAAATAAACACTGTCTGAGTTACAGAAATAGTGACTGTTCTTCACCGCGATTCCAGCATTTAGACATGAAAGTCTCAGGGTCCTTGAAAAGATACATAAAAATTGATGCTCCAAGTACCAATGCCCCACAACAGGTGTGACATATTAAAGAACCCTTCAAGTGCCCCGAATGCACTACAAAGGTCAAAATCTCCGCAATTTCACATATAGCTGGCAATGTCTCAATATCAGTGTGACTTTGTTACAACCAAAAAACAACATAGGAACAATGTTGAAACAATGTTTGAATCATCGTTGCAAAAACGTTGAAACAACGTTATTATCAACCGTAAATCAACAGGAATACAACGTTGAAACAACGTTGATATCCGACGTTGATTCAACGTCGGTTTTTCAACGTCAAAACAATTTGCAAATACAACATGTTTTCAACGTTGATTCAACGTCAGAATATACGTTGTATCAACGTTGTTTCAACGTTATTTTGCCCACTGGGTAAGATAAACATGAGCTGATGCATAATCATGGTGCAACACAAGCACATAGTTTTTAAATGAAATCAGGACGTTGTCAAAATTAAAAAAAATAAACAAAAAACACCCAAAAAACAAGAAGTAAAACTGTAACACTGAAAGGGTCTTCCTATTTCATGCTTAAATATGAGTATGTTCAAGATTTGTAAGTTTGTTTGCTTAAATATTTACTTACAATTTATGTTGAAGTATTTTGTACAGTAGAAATGACAAATTCCTGGTCATAATTATTTCCACAAACGAACAACATTGGTAAATCCATCCATATCCTTAGTTAATTGAAACATGTGCAGTGGTGGCGAGTTGTTTCCCTTGTGTAGCAAACAGACCAAACTAAGTGATAAATGTTTGAAGTTAAAAGGTGACTTCACTAGATGTAATTTAGCGACATCACAAAATTCATGTATTTGTAGTCAATCATAAAGTTATAAAGCCCATGTACATGTAAACTATAAAATACGGGTATAAAATATGTGTGGTAATAACACATTTGTTATTGACACGTACCGGACAATAATCACTTCGTTTTTTAAATGTGGCAATAAACTCTGCCTTATTTCTGCCTGTTATTTTGTGCCAGTGTAGTGTATGCCTGGGTAGCTCAGTAGGTAGAGTATCTGACTCTGGAGCAGAAGGTTGCAGGTTTGATCTCTGTCTTAGATATAAAGGTTTTTTTAAGTCTGGTAACTTCACCAGTGTCACTTGCTCAAATTGCAGGAATTTGTAGGATATAACGTTATAAAGGATGCACACAAAGACATACTAGCTTGACCCCTTTCCAAGATTATTCCTGGGTCTACTGCGATTACCTATGGTATCTTGAGACCGTCCTGTGCCCAATATTATCAAACCACCCACCCCCCTTCCCTTCCATCTGGTGATTCTCCAAGTTATCAGCACCTGAATCGTGAAGTTTTTCGGGAAAAGGGTTCTAGCAGTAATCATCCAGGATTTGGCCGCAAACGGGTCTGACTTCATGCATGATCTTGCTCTGGAAACGAGCCAATCTTCATCAGAAATCTGAACATCAATATTCATGGAGGCTGCCATCTTTGCTGTTGCTGTTGTTGTTGTTGTGTACCTTCCACCATTGTATAGTGAAGTGCAAGTATCGCTGGGACATAAGAATTTTATTTTATTCATTATCAATTCATTTATTTTTTATTTTAAATATTATTTTTTTCCACTAAAATGAAAACAAATGTGTGTCAAATCACTCCCACAATAACATTGACACCTTTGCGATACAGACCAAGAGAGGTTCTCCAGAAATAAGAAGGGATATATCAGCACGATGGGGGATCGCAAGTTTCGTTTCGTTTGTACCGGTACCGGTACCGGAAGTATTATTAAGGCATGTTCTTGCGTGAATTCATGTTATTGACCAAATATTGAAGGAATACATAATTTATTGCATGAACACCTTGGTGACAACTCTCTGTAGAGTAACTCGGTTTAGACAGCCTTCATTTCTGCTCGTAAACAACTCAATTATCCGAAAAATGGTACGTTTTTGAGAAGTTATTTGCGTTTGCAACATACAACAACTTGCAAGCTGTTTTGTCCCTGCGCTTGGTCATTGGTAGTGTGGCCTGGCAGATTACTAACTCTGCCTGGGACATGGTGGCAGAGTGGTCTAAAGCTCCGTCTTGCGGATCACGGTGCCTCTCACCGCCCAATCACACAATGGTAGTGTAATAAAGTGTGAAGGTTGGTGGTTTTCTCTTGACACTCCGGTTTCCTCCACCATCCCAGAACTGACTGCCTCAATTTAATTGCATCTTCTTACGTTTCTTACGTATTTTCCACAAATATTTTGCATGCCTGGTGTGATCTTGTTTCAAATATTATATGCACTTTGTTTTGTATGTCAGTTTGTTTTGAGATACATTAAAATTATTAGTTCTAAAAATTATATATTTTATGCATGTACAACCAGTTTCATCTATGTGACATGAACTGACCGCCATTTTGTTGATATTGTTACTAAAAAAAGTATCAATATTTAATATCAATAGCTTTTATCGATATTTCAATATATCGGTCTATTAACAGCCCAGATTCAAGCTCTCTATTAATATCAGCTTCGAACTCTTAATTTATCGTATGAGTTTTGTATCAATCTGTATATTTTTGTGTCATCTGCAAATAGCTTAGAGGTGCTTCTTAGAGGATAATCTTGTCTATGCCGTAAAACCTCACTCCACTCCTCTGGTCCAACATACATGACCACACACAAAATAACCTTTAAATGGTCTTACTTTCCGTTCTTATATCCCTTCAATTTCTTATAGGCCTAGGTGACTGACTGTATCTTGTCTGTAGTGCATGCTTACATATCACAGTGCCTATCAACACCAAGGTTGGACACTTTTAGTGTTAGAAAAGTTCCCTTGCCAAATGGTGTATGGTTTTCTCCAGGAACTTCAGTTTCCTCAACCATCCTAGAACTGCCTTGAAAGTGAAGAATCCTTACTTTGATGTAAA
The DNA here is from genome assembly GCA_021292105.1 of Anadara kagoshimensis. Lineage (NCBI taxonomy): Eukaryota > Metazoa > Mollusca > Bivalvia > Arcoida > Arcidae > Anadara > Anadara kagoshimensis. The sequence continues at coordinate 32,555,139 of CM037866.1, forward strand.
ACACCATTACTTCACTCTTTCAACTTATTTTGAAATCACTTGGGACAGTTTTTAGCATGAGAAAGTTTGTCAGTTGGCTTGCCAAAGGTTGATGGTTTTCTCCAAGCAGTCGAGTTTCCTCCACCCTCCATGAACTGACGGTTAAGAATCTTGACTTGGGTGTTAAACTATTACTCCACTCTCTCAGCTTAATTTTGAAATAATATTTTTTCTCACTATATTATGATATCTTTACAGGCATCAGAGGCAAAAAGAGCAAAGTTAACAGATGAAGAACGCTCGGATACATTGAAACCGTTGATGGATAAAGGATGGACAATGGTACAAGGCAGAGATGCTATCTACAAAGAATTCCTGTTTAAAGACTTCAACCAGGTGATCACTTGTATACTAACTATTGTATCTTTTTCGTGATATCCCATCTCTGATTCCGGAATCTCTATTTGTTGGTCACTGACACTACAACACATAGATATGGGTAAAGATACAATTCATACAAGATTTTATTTTTGGAGTTGTTATTTACACATAATTTAAATATGTGTAAATAAACATACTCCCTAGCTGTGGTATTTTCAAATATACAAGTATTATTACAGTTGACTCATTATCTCGAACTCCACAGGGAAATAAAAATAGTTTGAATAATTCTAAGTTCAAGATAGGGGGCCTAATACACATTGTACTTTTGCCGACTTAAAAGTACTTTATTTTCACTCCATATTTATCATCTCCTTGACATTGACAATTTTATGTGTGGCTTTCTTTATTTAATCAAAATTTGTTACTTTTAGATCTTTCTCTCATATTTTCAATTTTCCAAAAATAAGTCATCCCATCTTGTCAATTTTATCAAAACACACTTTTTGTTACGGACACTATTTTCGTTGAATTTTCATCCAGGGGACCTAAAATTAGTTCCACTTATCCGAAAATTCAAGATATTGGAGTTCGAGATAACAGGACTTGTTTTGGTTAATTAAAGAGCAACTTATTCCAGACTTTTTAAAAAAGTTCGACTTATCCGGAAATTTGAGATATCCAAGTTTGAGATAACGAGATTCAACTGTATAATACATGTATAACAAAAATGTAAAATGATATAAAAATTGTTATTTATTTATTGATCTATTTATTTTTTTATTTTATCTTTTTTATTTTTTTTTTTTATATTTTGTCTTTGGTTTAAACAAAAAAAACGTAAAATAAAACTTAACAATTAAATTATTAAACATTTATCAAAATGAGAAAAGTAATAATTAGAAAAGTAAACAACAACACGGACACAGATAAACGTGCAAATAATTATTATTGATCCAAATGAAGAAAAACTTGAGAAAAAAATAAAGAAAAACTTGAGAAAAAAATAAAGAAAAACTAATTTTTCATCATCAGTATATTATTGTATTTTAAGGCATTTGGTTTTATGACAAGGATTGCTTTGAAGGCAGACAAGATGGATCATCATCCAGAATGGTTTAATGTTTATAACAAGGTATGTATTTAAACAAGCGTACCATACTACCTTAATAGTATTGATTAATTGGTGGGTGGGGTGTTCCAGTCAATAATATTTCATTTAAATGATATGTCACCAGCTAAAGGTGAAGTGTCAGAAATTTTGGGCTTTGCAGTATGCTCAGAGCATTGTACAGGGTGGATTTTTATACCGTAAATCAGGATTTTTTTGCTGTGGTTTTATTTTTGGTGATTTTGCGGACGAAAATAACCCGATTTACGGTAATACCACACCTGCTGTGACACTAGGCATCAGTTTTAAGGTATCTTCAGAAGGACCCTGTGACTTCCATTTTTGATTGCCGAGTGCTTCGCAAAAGAACAGTCATTACCTATTATCAAGTCTTAGTCAGACCCTGGCAAGAGTTAGAACCCACAACACTCCATATATGTAGCGAGCAGTCTACCAACAGAGCTACCATAGTTGTATCCATAGAGCGTAACCGTGTCAAGTCGTTAAGGTCACTTCATACAATTAAAACTCTTTTCTGTCAGCCTGCCTAAATACAGAGTGTAGTTGAGTAATGGATAAATATGATTTAATTACAAAAGGAATTTGCAGAGTTACCTCCTCCTTTGGCACACACAATGTTATATCCTGGTAATCATGTATGCATGTACCAAGTTTAGTAAAAATATTTTCAATAAAAAAAAATATTAAATGGTGTTGGAGGAATAGGCAGACAAACTATTATGGACTGACAGACAACTTCTTATCATTATACAGTCAATGGGGTTTTCCGCAGTATCACGTGATACCCTCTAACGTTTGTGCGGAATACTTATTCCCAATGGATATGGAATCGCATAAGATGACGTTTTCCCGCAGAAACTATGTCATTCCGGGAATATGTGACGTTGACGTTTTCCAAAATGTTCCACACAAACGTATTGAGGTATTGATCACATGGTACAGCGGCGAATCCCATTTGTAGGAACAAGGGTATAATACAACCTTCATCATTTCATTTCTTTTATTACAGGTACAAATAACACTCAGTTCCCATGATGTAAGTGGCCTTTCTCACCGAGATGTTACCTTGGCAACATTTATAGAAAAGGCAGCCGGCTCTGTTAAAGACAGTTAAACCTCAGGAAGAACTGTTGTCTTCAATTACAATGGCAATAAACTTCAGGAACTTGTGTCTTCAGTATCCATGGCAACCATGTACAAGACATTCCATATATGGTCATTGTGATTTATGTGTGTTAATATTGTTAGGATATCTGATCTCGATGTTATAGTGCTAGGGTGTGGTTTGATAACTAATTTTTATATATCAATCTTTATGTTGTGTTAGGGTGTGGTTTGTTAACTTTATTTATTTGAAGATATTTGTAAGATGAATTCCATCTGAGACACTAAGGCAATCTTGTCTTAAAAATGAGATTTTGTACCATGTGATACCGTTTATGGTTATGTTGAATTGTTATTGCTTTTGATTATGGCAATGCAAAATTTAAAAAAAAAATTCTCATGAAAATGGCTGGTATGATGTACCCCACCAAATTGTAAATAACATCATTGCATAGTATTATTGAATATTTTCCCCATAAAAAAATTGCTGATTTGGCGTAACACATTTTATAAATATTACATTTCTGATAGGATGACAATCTGGACTGTCATCCTAGCAGAAATGTAATATTTATTCTATTATACCAATTGTTTGTGTTTATTATACTGTGCAACCAAAGTATATTGGATTGAAAATCATGACAGTCAGCTGTCATCCGTAAGCAACTTGTGAGACGCTTGTAACATTAATCATATTTAACTTTACTTTAGAAAAGCGTTTTACTGATTAAGAAGATGAATGCGTTCGAACCGCATACACAGTTTTGCTGTATATGTGACATTGTTTGTAATGTCAACCACTCGGGTAATGTCACCCTGTGACGCAAGATTTTCTATAATCCGAGGGTGACATCAAATTTAGCCAACCGCTTGCTTATTAACCAATCATATTCCGAGAAATTTTGAAAAGGTATAATAATATTCAATAAAGAATATGTGACATCAAATATTTCCATAATCACTGAATAAAATGGTTCTGCACAAACATAAACGGTGCAATATCACATGGTACAATGGTGATATCACATGGTACAATGGTGATATCACATGGTACAATGGTGAACTCAATTACATCTAACATGTACATCAGTGTTGAGTATAGGTATATGAATATAGATGTCACTGTAAATTGTTGTTGTTGTGTTAAGGTATGGTTTATAAAGTGTAAATGTCGTGTTTCGGATCATCGTCGGGGAAACCATGGCTAATATATTCACTCGATAAACTTTACAGAGTGAATATCAGCAGTGGGTACTGGTGATGGTTTCGGATGTACATGTAAACTTAATTATAGATGTCTTGCTTTTGAGATTGTTGTGTTTGGCTATGGTTTCTGCGTGTCTCCCCTCCTCTTCCCTGCCCCTCAAACTGAAACGCTGTTTTAAATATGTGTAATACTTGTACTTAACATACATGTGTTTGGTAATGGTTCCCTTTTTCTTTTTTAAAAAAGTCCCTTTACACTGACATAGAATGATGCCTTTTAGTAATTATACCCCCCGCTTAAAAAGTGGGGGTATATACGATAGGGGTGTCCGTCCATCCTTTTGTTACACCTTAGGGTACCTATCTCTTATCCGCAACTCCTCCTAAATCCTTCAATGGATTTTCATGAAACTTTCACACAATCTTTGTGATATAATGTAGATGTGCACCTTCTATTTAAAAATTTGATTCAATGGGTTTTTGGGAGCGGGGGGTATTTTTTGTGAGCTTGTGGCTCACCGTTTTTCTAGTTTTGTTGGATATAGAGGTCATGGTGGTTGAGTGATTTAAAGCTTAAGTGTGTGTGCTTACAGATCATCGAAACCTCACACTGACTAAGTTTGAATTTCACTTGGCCAGATCTTCGTGAAACATGCGAAAGTTAATCACACACGAATAAAAGTTGGTTTACACTTTACAGTAGTTCAAAACGATTATTAAAGGGGGTCACATGTAATCCAATTCAAATGCTTATCACTGCCTTATTGAATACTAGATCTGTAGCATAATTATTTATTCAAAAACTTTACAACAGCCAACTAAGTTCCTATGCCACTCATGACTTACTTTTTTGGTCAAGTATCTTCCATTGTTCACTTGTCTCATTAAGAGTACCTGTCCATAACAGTTGTGCAGAAAATTTTTTTTTTTGGACCATTAGATTTCAAGGTGTTTTGTTTGTTTCATCCAAGTTTTTTTTGTTTTTTTTTTTACAAGCTAGATCTTGATCTTCAGCTAGATTTTAACTTAGTGGGCTTATGTTTGTTACCACTGCCAGATTTACAAACTTAATTTAAGTCTGAAAAAAAAATATTGCCAAAAAAATTCACCAGTCCCAACGGTCAACCCACCATCAATTTTACATGTAATTGTTATTTTCACTCATCTCGGACAGATTACTGTTAAAGTGAAGTTTTATTTTGTTACCAAGATAATAATATACAGAGACAAATCACAGGAAAAGATAATCAATGTCTCGTTGTACTATCCAAACTCCCTTTCTATTCATCACCCAGACAAATACTTTTTTTTTGGTAATGGGATAGTATAGCGTTGGTTGGTTCAATGTTGCTTAACGTCGCATCAGCAATTTTTCAGCTATTCGCGACAAGAACTATTTTATTAATCTCTATGGATTAATCTGTGAACAAGTTGGTGTATGCTTGTGAAGTACAAGTTTGTTGTACGGTCTTTCTTGTACCAGTGCACACTCGGGGCAACTTTATGGTACTAGCTCACAGAGCCAGTAAGCCGCAGACAAGTGTACCACTCCTAAAGTCACATTATACTGACACCGGGTGAACCAGTAAAGGCCAACGCCAAGGAAAATTCACTTTCCCATATGTGGTGTGAGTGGGAATCTGAACTCACAGTGGGGAGAGACCCTGGATTTGTAGACTGACTCTTATCCATTAGGCCACCACAGCCTCGATAGTATAGCGAGACATTAACTGCGAGTTCCTGTGGGCATATTTTCTATGCTATTTATTTATACAAGTATTTTATTTAATGTAAAGCTTTATTTGATATTTATGGTCATTTAAATCCAGATCAGTATTTTTGTCTTTTTTATATATTCTATTGTACTTCAATGTTTATAATCATTCATTGTCATAGCCATAATAAACCTACCATTCTGAACAAGTTTGTTGAAATTATTTTTTTATACAAGAAATACATGTTAAATGTTGCCGTTGTTAATTAAATAGTAATTTCTACTATCGTCTCTATTCTGTACAAGTTTTTTAAATGAGTTTCTTTTACAAATGTAACTGGAAAGGGAAAAATGTTGCCACCAAGCTGAACTTGAAACCCCAAGACCTTCCCAATACTATCAGGATGTTCTGCTGATTCAGCTACTTCGTCATCCATTTGGCTTGATCTGCCATATTCCTCCCTTCTATTTTTAATCAATTACCTTGAATTGAAACCACCAGATAATGTAAACTAATAGCTATCATCTTCAGTTAGATTGGAGATGTTCATCTAGTCAGTCACTATAAAACCACAATATGGAAATTACCCGGAACAGGTATTTTATACAATGTACCAGGCACGTATCTGTAGCTAATCGGGCAATGTGGTCCACAAATGTGAGTGGGGCATTAAGAAAGTGATGCTGCTATTGTTATGATAAGGTAGAAAGCTCACTTTGTAAGTGGGAGGTCATGGGTTCAAACCCTGACTGGGTCCGACCCAAGACTTGAAAGTGGGTAGTGACTGTTCTATTCTCTCTGCATTATGAAATGAGTTGTGGTTCTTTAGGATTGGAACTTAAGATAAACAAAGTCCTGTGTCACTGCAGGTGTGGCACGATAAAGAACCCTGCTGTATAATGCCATTAGCGCAACGCACAGGCTAAATTTCTGCACCTTCACCTATAGCTGGCAATGTCTCGATACAAGTGAAACATTCTTGACTGGGACATTAAACACCATTACTCAACTGAACTCTTGTTATGATATATAAACTGCTGGATTTTAACTCCATGATGATCAAATTTCTCAGAAAGTATTATTATGCCATGTGACATTGTTTGTTCGCCTGTAAGGGCAAACAACACTAATCTGTCTACTTGACCTTATATATTCATTATTGACCAGAATATCCATGTATATGAAACACATGCTTATATTGTCTACATCATGGAAGACTTGCATTGTGTATGTATTGGCTGTTTATTCCAACACTACCAATGTTTTGGGTGGCTCATCATACATGTATATGAATATTTCTAATATGAAAGGACAAGTGGACTGGTGAATGCTACTTGCCAAAACAGAAGTATACATTTTTTCATGGGCACCACAACAAGGATTTTTATTATTAGAAGTCATATTCAGAAGATATACACAGTACAAGCATGGAGCTCCAGGTCAAAGGACATAGAATGCAGAACTTGTAATTAAAGGTTGTTATTAACATTTCCTTGTGCGGTCCTTAAACTGTATGTAGGAATTTAACTAAATTTGTGACGAATGTTTGTCAATTTGAGTAGATGTGGAAAAAATACATGTGACACACTGTTCAAAAGAAACATTATCATATGGGATTCAATAGTGGAGTATAGTAAGCGTGTTTTATGTCCCAGTCAAGATTCTTTCACTTACATATTGATGCAGTCAAAGGATGTTAAAAGCTGGAGTACCTAGAGAAAACCAAACACATTCAACAAGTTAACTAATAAACTTTCTTGCACTAGGATCTGCCCGAATCTTGGTTAAGGAATAATTGTGAAACTGGGACCTTGTGTCATTTTCACAATCATTTCTGAACTAGAATGAGGCATCATTTCAAATCTTTATAATATTTTTATTTTTAAGATGCAAGTAATCACAAATTTAAGGCATATTTTTGAAGATCATTTCTAGCTTAAAACAATTTAGTTAAGTAAAAAATTCAAAAATATTTTTTCTTAGTGCTCAAAAAACATAACAAGACTTTGCTAAATTTAAGTTCTGGAAAATCTTAGTTAAGAAATGATAGCGAAAATAGTGAAACTGGGACCCAAAACAAATAAAATTGTCCACTAGAAGAATACTTGACAGTTTTTTTTTATTTCTCCCTTTTAGACTTTAACACACATCTCTTCTGATTAAAAGTTTATTTAGCTTTGCCACCAGCTTTTTCACAGACTTGGGCAGCGATCCTGTCTAAATCTTTTCTGCCTTGGCTTGTCAATCTTCGGCCACCATTGGGGTCCTTCTCAACCAATTTCAATGATTCCAAAGATTGAAGAACTCTGCGAGAGATGGAAGGAATTCCTTTACATAAATGAGATGGTGCTGTTCCATTCCTTTTCCTTGCTGCAAATATACAAATTATTCTAATGTCATTATTCTGTAGCATTTTATCTGGTTCCTAGACCAGTAAAATTTTAATTTCCAAATGCAAGGCAGAGTACCGGTAATAAAAAATGTACTTGGACAAAATGCCATCAATGCAAAAAAATTTTTCTATGTTTAACAATAATGGCTGGATTCAAAATCAATTTTGGAGAAAAATAATACTGTCTTAACTCCCAATATTTCTCATTGTTAATATTTAAGTTGAAATGGAACTAAAAACCTTTCTCAAACAAGGACAGGGGTTGAAATTTTTTTTGTCAGTTGAGCTAAAGCTCAGGAAATTTTGATGCAGAAAATCAAAAGCCCACTATTTTTTTATCAAGTCCAGAGATTGATTAAATGGCAGAATCAAAGAAGAAAGACACCATACATTATGCATCATTTCTATCGGCAGTAAGGGGGTATATTTAGCAGTATTTACAATACAGTAATATACTGCCATATTATCTCATCATAGACGACCCATGAATATTTGTCATTCCATGACTGTTAAAACAATCAGACGGGCTTCTCCTTATCATATTTGGCATCCGTGTTACCTTGTGACTTTCTTTACTGGTCACTGGAGACTGATGCAATCTGCTTGTTGCATGTGTTTTATAATATGATTTTTTCAAGACATCAGGGGACAGTCAGAAATAAAATTCATTGGTTTTCTGAGTACTTAAGCCCAACTGGCTTTTCAGTGAAGTTTTTGCCAAGTCCTGCTTGCCAATTTTCTAGTCCCAACTCAGGTTTGAAGAATTTTCAACCCCTGAAGGATCAACCACTATGGTAGCTCAATCGGTAGGAGTGCTCACTTCATATGTGGAAGGTTGTGAGTTCCAACACCGGCCTGTCTAACCAAGACTTGAAAAGAGGTAATAACTGTTCTTTCGCCCAAGCATTTAGAAATAAAAATCACATAGGTCCTTCAGGAGACCTTAAAAACCGATGTACCCTGCCGTGGTAGGTGTAGCATGTAAACTTTAAAGAATCCCTGCACATTGGTTAAGCACACTACAAAGGTCAGAATTTCTACCACTTAATCTATGGCTGGTGACATCTCTGTATAAGTTATAAACTCTTGACTGGGACATTAAAACCCCATTCAATCAATCAAATGAGGATCTACCTAAATAAGAGTGGAAGCACGTGGCCTAGTGGTTAAGGCATTGGACTCATGATTCGAAGGTCGTGGGTTCAATCCCTGGACCGGGCGATGTGTTGTGTCCTTGAGCAAGACACATAATTTCACGTTGTTCCAGTTCACTCAGCTGAAAAATAAATGAGTACCAGCAACATGCTGGGGGTTAACCCTGCGATGGACCGGCGTCCCATTCAGGGGAGAGTCTTGTACTCTCAGTCACTTAACGCCACCGAAACCGGGATAAGCTCCAGCCTGATGGGCCTAATGGCTCGGGACAGACTTTAAATTTTTTAAATAAGAGTTTGGAAATTTGAGACGAATATTTCCAAAACATTCTGCATTAACCTTATGGAATACTGATCACATGTAACTCTAGCAAAACTTATTCTTGCAGAATCACATACAATATTGAAATTCATTTCTATAACAAAAGAAACTTACTTGAGTAAATTTTAATTAGGGCACCAACACCAACAGGTGCTCTGATGTACAAATGTCTGCACACTGAGGCTGAAAAAAATAAAACATCAACTGGTTATTAATTCATTGTCAATAAAATTAAATTAAAATTTAATTTAAAATGTTGAATACAACTGGGGTAAGTATTTGACATACTGATGTCTTCAACCATGATATATCATTGTTTTCCAAAATAGGGTCAATGACTCAACATCATAACACACTTATGCGGTAGCTTAGTTGGTAGAGTGCTCGCTTCTTAGGTGGGAGGTTGTGGGTATGAACCCTGATCGGGTCCGACCCAAGACTTGAAAGTGGGTAGTGAAAGCACTCAGCATTACAAATTGAAATTCAAGGTTCTTTCGGAGGGGAAAATAAACAAGGTCTCGTGTCAGGGTAGGCTTCACACCATAAAGAACCCTGCTGTATAATGCCATAAGCGCAACGCACAGGCAAAATTTCTGCACCTTCGCCTATAGCTGATGACATCTCAATATAATTGAAATATTCTTGACTGGGATGTTAAACTCCATACTCAACTCAACATCATGACATAACTTGGTCATAATGGTCAATGGTGCAATGTATTTGAAAAGATTACTGTAAAAGACATTATTTTTGTGGGATGAAAATTTTACAATTTCCATTTCTGAAATCTGGCATTTCCCATGAGTGTAGTTTTCACATAACCAATATAGGTGAGTGTATACATGTATTCTATTTTATAATATATTATCCTGTATGGTAGACATTTTCATATGAAAAATTTTTCGCTGTAATTTCTTTAAAGCGAAAATTTTATCTGTATGAAAATTTCCTGCTTTAGAGTAATATTTAGTCGATCAAAGGAGATAAACGCAAAACTGGATCTACTCAACACTCATCTAAAAGATGACCCAGGGTTGGCCCAAAGACAGAATTTTTGTGGGACAAAATACTATCAGGGAGCAAGTAAGATAAATTTATAGAGAGAAGCAAGACTTTTTTTGTACTCCCTATTTATTAAAGTGCATATAAAATTCTTGAAAAAATTTTCTTCACAGAATTGTTCAAATTGGCTTGATTCCATCATTTTTAGGATTTTTCAGTCAAAATTAGAATTTTAGTGAAAGATACAAATGCAAGTCTTCTTGGAAGAAAATAGGGAATATTAAGCAGTATTAATGTCATGTAATGACCAGTCTTATTTGGACACCCCAACTTGAAACCGAGTTGCAAAAAATATAAACCACAACTCTATTTCCACAACACATTAAAAAAAACAAGATTTGCACTGTGTTGGACATTTAGACCAGTCTGCCAGACCGAGATCTGCAATTTTTTTTTAGTCAGCCCTGTAAAATTTTGGAAATAATCTTATACATTCTTGTAGAAAACATATCAATTTGAGACTTGTGACCAGTCTGAACATTGCCCTAATTTTCTGGACTTGCATCAACTAACAGATCAAGTTTTGGGGCCAATATTCTGCCCCTTCATAATTTAAATTTTATGATTTTTCACAATCACTTTAATTTCAGCTTTAAAACCAGTATATTTGGAGTTTCTTAACACTTTTTCACAATTTTGGCTATTACTTTTACAATTGACATATCGCCAGCCACGCCCATAATGTTCCAACAAAGGCCTGGCATGCTTGAATTATACGCAAAAAGAATGAAAACTCTGCCTAAATTGTGCCATTTAATGACATCACTGACACTAGTGCGTCATTAACTGCCGTGACACTGTTTTGGTACAGAGATGGTGGCCAGTGTCGGAAAATAATAGGCATGGCCATCGATACGACAATTGCAAGGGCCTTGGCCCTATTCACAAAAGTGTGAGAGAGAGCCCTGACCAATGACAGCTGATAACTTACCCGCCCTTGTGTAATACCAGTCATCATCGTAAGGTGCCAATTCTTTACCAACTGCTGTTTTAACTATTGGTGCCCATTCTGGTACCTTCATTTTACCAGACCTAAAAGTAAACAATAGTTCTCAAATCAACTTCAGTCAAGTAGAGTTTATAGAGTTTTACACCCCTGTCAAGATTCTTTTAATATAGTAAACATATTTATTTTTGTGTTGTACTACTATATTTTTCGCTTATTCTATGGTTGTTTGATTTATGTGAAAATTAATACTGATCGAAAATTATATTATAATTACTGTGTTATAGTGCATATATCAAAAACATGAACTTTTAACTACCCAGGTATGTCCAAGTTTCCTGTACAAAATACATGTGAAATTAAACACATTTACGGCAGCAAGTTAAAGGAGAGTAGAGGAAACCAGAGCACTTGGCGAAAAACCCACTAACCTTCAGCAAAGGAAAGGACAAACTAGAATCTGTCTCGAGTGGACTTGAATATATACATGACAGACACTGAATTGTTAGCTTGCACTTTAGACCAAGTTACTTTAGCTTTTATGTCATTGAACAAAACCCAATCATGACCATAGGGGTGTCTTGTTAAAGGGGCGTAACTCTGTGTATTGTACGCTTAGTCCAACCTCAGGTCATGCATTGCCAGCTAAGTCCATACACCAGTTGTTTGTACCACAAAATCGCTCATCAACCAATTGAGTTGATTGTTACAAAACGGATAATCGATATGAAATAAATAGATTTAGGACACAAACTATTTCAAAGACTTAATTAATGAAAAGACTATTATAAATAATTATAACTTACTTTTTGAGAAAGGCAGCAAGTGCCCTTGTAAAGTCATGTGCATTAACGTCCTTCACGGATATACCCATGTCTAAAATTGAATAAAAGGAAAAGATGAACCTGACAAATGTCTAAATAAAATAAATAAATAAATAAATAATACAGTGAAGTGGCCGAGAAAGCAAAGCTTCCACCACAGATAATGTGTGCATAAATCTAAAACGAATCAAAACTACAAAAATTTTACTTAATCTGCAACATGAAAGAGAAAAAATGTTGGGTCAGTCTGGGGATTCTGGGATTTTTCTGGGTATTCACAGGGTCCGGTAAAGGGACCCATTCCCAATTGAAAAAAACATACATTTTTCCCAATTCTGTAGCAAAAATTCCCAATTAGCTATGTTTATCAATTTTTTGAGAAAAAAAAATTCACAAGATCATCAAAATCATATTCAGAGGATATCTCGTTCTGATAACGATTTCAATCTATATTTACCAACATCTTGCTGGATGATTTATATAGAGACAAAAGAGACAGTGCTATTTTGCTGTGAACACCAATATAATTTGTTCAATTACTAGTATTCTAGTGGTCAAGAATTTCTAATATGTTGTGATTTTTCCCAAAATTACATTTTTGCTGAGCATTTTCCCAATTTCATCCCAATGTCCGTTTCCCAAAAAGATCAGAAAAATCCCTGGGATTGAACCCTGTACCTCCGGCACTATGGATGAGTGCTCTACCAACTGAGCTACCACGATCACTACATTTCTCCTGTTTTTTTTTTTTTTTTAAGTTTCCCACAGTCCAAAATGGGAAATCTCACACAAATTCCCTCAAATGGACTTAATATGGCTCACAATTGCCAGTCCATCACTTTCCGAAGAAGACACTGGCCACCAAACTGTAACAAGAAGGGGAAAAATGTAGTCGGACCTGGGATCAAATCAGGGACCTCCTGTACTGTGGACGAGTGCTCTACCAACTGAGCTACCCAAACTGCTACACTTCAACAAAACAATCCATATACTGTCAAGTTGAAAAAAATGTGTAAAAATTTACATCAAATTTCCTGCAATGTCACTATTTTGAAAGTTTTATCAACAGGATATCACAAGATCTTGCGGTTTCGAAACAAAACATTTCGATTGAATTTGGGATTTTCCCTAAGCAAGACAGAAAATATGTTAGGGCTCTGAAGGTATGACCTGGTATCTATGCCAATATTAGATTAAAAACTTATCACAGTGACTTTTTTGTTGTCTTAACGGTCACATCATGTCATATTACATTCAAGCAGCCTATATTCCCATTTCAAGACCGTGTACTGTCTGAGAGCTTTGGACAAATCTTACAAATTATGAGACTGGGTGTGCCAACATTTCTTACAATATTTTTGTCCATGGACTGAAGACCGTTCCTGGAGACAAACTGATCATAACTACCAATGTAACATTAAAAACTGAACTAAATGAAATTAAATTTTAAGCGCATCTGTTGTGGTATAGCATGAAATCAACTTCCTTTTCATCGAAAAATAGAAACTGCATGTGGTTCAACATGGGGGCCGCCATCTTGGAAACAAGTTTGTGTTGCAAGTGCCTCATTTTTATTGATATTTTTCGAATACAACGTAAAAATAATCATAAATAAATATAAGGAAGAATTAAGTGAACCCCTAGCTATAAACCAATTAAAACTTTTTGAGACAACAAGAAATATAGCTAAAAATATAGCAATTTATTTTAACTGGTTTGTAAGAGAAACATACTTTATGGACTGGTTATGAAAAAGAGGCTGTTAACCCCACGTGTCGATTGAAAGAATGAAGGGCGATAATTCAAGCGCGCTTGTAGTATTAGTGGTAAGTTTCCGGTATCTCATGTGGGTTAATTGCAAAATGTAAACAATCACACCTGTAGCAGTTCTTTGTCAGTTTGCAAATTCGCATAAATCTTTTAAAACAAAACAATACGAGAAGGTTTGTTTTACAAATTCCAGCCGTTCCCATGTGATGACATAATTTATACTTGTAAGTTGAAAAAAATCTGGTTAATCTCTAACTTTCTACACCTGTACTCAGGTGTGCTTACCCTTCCAGATCACACAGCCTCATTTATGTGGTGGAAGTTCACGTCATTAACTTAATTTGGCAGTCTTCAATGTTTTCTTTTGCTTTTGGGATTGTTATAATATTTGGACAAAACTTGATATCTGTATGAATTTATATTCCAGGTATTGAGGTTATAATCTGAATATGATACCCGTGTTTTGAATTTAAAATTTTTTATACAAATAAAATCTGAAACCAATGTTTTTCTTTTGCTTTTGGGATTGTTATAATATTTGAACAAGACTTGATATCTGTATGAATTTATATCCCAGGTTATAATCTGAATATGATACTTGTGTTTTGAATTTAAAATTTTTGATACAAATATTGAAATCTTAAAGGGAAATGTGGTATTTGTGTTAAAATAGTTTATCTTAGGACTGTTTTATTCCAGCCTTACCCACATGTAGGTACTTGTATACTAATGTTGTAAATGACAACGTTATAAGATAATAATTGGCCAATGTTATCACCTTGCTGTCTTAAATGATTGATGATTCGACCGTATGGTGGAAAAAAAGGCAGATCTAAAATTATATTTACGTGTTTGATCAAAATTTTGTATTATTTGATCCAGTATGACAAATTTCTTATATTTATCCTTTAAATATCACTAAATTGGTGTATTTAAGCCATTTATAAAGTTATATAGCCAATATATTTAAAAACGTAATAATAAAATATGTGGTAATAACACATTTGTTATTGCCACGAACAGGACAATAACTATTTCGACAATAATTTCCTCGCTGATTCACCAAAGACTTGTGAAGATGAAGGAATCGTCAGCCCATATCCACAGGCAATTTCAGACGCTGCTTTGCCAGACATGTCCTGCCAGTCTGATGATCTGTATATCAACTTACTGTTTTCATTGCGAGGAGTTCTGAATGTACTGTAACTTAACTCCCTACTTTTCAGGATCACCACATTATTACATACTAGATCAATTGGCTGTTTGTAAATGGTTTTTGACAACATTTTCTCTTATTTTTCAGATTGTCATTTAAAAAAGTATAAATTTAGTACCTGGTAAAACAGAACCACAAGACCAAATTACACAGAGCCACAAGACCACAATACACAAATGTATAATAAAAGTCAAAACTTATTTAAAATAAACTCCTTTCAGGTCAGGAGAGAACATGTAAAAAGAGCTGTTTTCATCCTTATATTAGCAGTTTTTCTGTTCTGGTATGGAATTCCGTGGTTTTACCGTGAAGAGGATCGGTATATAATGCCGGATTTAGACATCAATGGACTAAAACAACAAATGTACCGCAGTAATGGAAGTTTAAAATTCCGAAATCGCCAATTTTACCTGAACCATCGACCAATACAAATATTAAGTGGAGCAATGCATTATTTCCGTGTTCCAGAGTTTTATTGGAAGGATAGATTGTTAAAAATAAAAGCCTGTGGATTGAATACAGTAGAAACGTAAGTTAACCTGTTTTTGTCAAAGTTGTCTGACAATATGTGGCCAAGTGGTTAATGTCACAAAGGTCAAAGATTCAAACCGCAGTTGAACTATAGCAAATTATTTAACCCGTGTTTTTTTTTTTTTTTTTTTTTTTTTTTTTTTTTGTTTTTTTTTTTTTTTGTAGTTGTTGTTGTTGTTTTTTTTTTTTTTTTTTTTTTTTGCGTTTTTTTAAAAAAAGTTTCGTAAATTGGCAAAATTGAAGTTCTGAAATTAATAGCCAACTTCACTATTTTTTTCATGTTTTATATCAGATACATTTCATGTATTATATATGTTTTCTTGTATTATCATGTCTGTTTTCATGTTTTATGTCAGATACATTTCATGTATTATAGATGTTTTCTTGTATTATCATGTCTGTTTTCATGTTTTATGTCAGATACATTTCATGTATTATAGATGTTTTCTTGTATTATCATGTCTGTTTTCATGTGTTATATCAGATACATTTCATGTATTATATATGTTTTCTTGTATTATCATGTCTGTTTTCATGTTTTATATCAGATACATTTCATGTATTATATATGTTTTCTTGTATTATCATGTCTGTTTTCATGTTTTATATCAGATACATTTCATGTATTATATATGTTTTCTTGTATTATCATGTCTGTTTTCATGTTTTATGTCAGATACATTTCATGTATTATATATGTTTTCTTGTATTATCATGTTTGTTTTCATGTTTTATGTCAGATACATTTCATGTATTATATGTTTTCTTGTATTATCATGTCTGTTTTCATGTTTTATATCAGATACATTTCATGTATTATATATGTTTTCTTGTATTATCATGTCTGTTTTCATGTTTTATATCAGATACATTTCATGTATTATATATGTTTTCTTGTATTATCATGTCTGTTTTCATGTTTTATATCAGATACATTTCATGTATTATATATGTTTTCTTGTATTATCATGTCTGTTTTCATGTTTTATATCAGATACATTTCATGTATTATATATGTTTTCTTGTATTATCATGTCTGTTTTCATGTTTTATATCAGATACATTTCATGTATTATATATGTTTTCTTGTATTATCATGTCTGTTTTCATGTTTTATGTCAGATACATTTCATGTATTATATATGTTTTCTTGTATTATCATGTCTGTTTTCATGTTTTATATCAGATACATTTCATGTATTATATATGTTTTCTTGTATTATCATGTCTGTTTTCATGTTTTATATCAGATACATTTCATGTATTATATATGTTTTCTTGTATTATCATGTCTGTTTTCATGTTTTATATCAGATACATTTCATGTATTATATATGTTTTCTTGTATTATCATGTCTGTTTTCATGTGTTATATCAGATACATTTCATGTATTATATATGTTTTCTTGTATTATCATGTCTGTTTTCATGTTTTATATCAGATATTTTCATGCATTATATATGTTTTCTTGTATTATCATGTCTGTTTTCATGTTTTATATCAGATACATTTCATGTATTATATATGTTTTCTTGTATTATCATGTCTGTTTTCATGTTTTATATCAGATACATTTCATGTATTATATATGTTTTCTTGTATTATCATGTCTGTTTTCATGTTTTATATCAGATACATTTCATGTATTATATATGTTTTCTTGTATTATCATGTCTGTTTTCATGTTTTATATCAGATACATTTCATGTATTATATATGTTTTCTTGTATTATCATGTCTGTTTTCATGTTTTATGTCAGGTAAATTTCATGTATTATATATGTTTTCTTGTATTATCATGTCTGTTTTCATGTTTTATGTCAGATACATTTCATGTATTATATATGTTTTCTTGTATTATCATGTCTGTTTTCATGTTTTATGTCAGATACATTTCATGTATTATATATGTTTTCTTGTATTATCATGTCTGTTTTCATGTTTTATATCAGATGCATTTCATGTATTATATATGTTTTCTTGTATTATCATGTCTGTTTTCATGTTTTATATCAGATACATTTCATGTATTATATATGTTTTCTTGTATTATCATGTCTGTTTTCATGTTTTATATCAGATACATTTCATGTATCATATATGTTTTCTTGTATTATCATGTCTGTTTTCATGTTTTATATCAGATACATTTCATGTATCATATATGTTTTCTTGTATTATCATGTCTGTTTTCATGTTTTATGTCAGATACATTTCATGTATTATATATGTTTTCTTGTATTATCATGTCTGTTTTCATGTTTTATGTCAGATACATTTCATTATATATGTTTTCTTGTATTATCATGTCTGTTTTCATGTTTTATGTCAGATACATTTCATGTATTATATATGTTTTCTTGTATTATCATGTCTGTTTTCATGTTTTATATCAGATACATTTCATGTATTATATATGTTTTCTTGTATTATCATGTCTGTTTTCATGTTTTATATCAGATACATTTCATGTATTATATATGTTTTCTTGTATTATCATGTCTGTTTTCATGTTTTATATCAGATACATTTCATGTATTATATATGTTTTCTTGTATTATCATGTCTGTTTTCATGTTTTATATCAGATACATTTCATGTATTATATATGTTTTCTTGTATTATCATGTCTGTTTTCATGTTTTATATCAGATACATTTCATGTATTATATATGTTTTCTTGTATTATCATGTCTGTTTTCATGTTTTATGTCAGATACATTTCATGTATTATATATGTTTTCTTGTATTATCATGTCTGTTTTCATGTTTTATGTCAGATACATTTCATGTATTATATATGTTTTCTTGTATTATCATGTCTGTTTTCATGTTTATGTCAGATACATTTCATGTATTATATATGTTTTCTTGTATTATCATGTCTGTTTTCATGTTTTATATCAGATACATTTCATGTATTATATATGTTTTCTTGTATTATCATGTCTGTTTTCATGTTTTATGTCAGATACATTTCATGTATTATATATGTTTTCTTGTATTATCATGTCTGTTTTCATGTTTTATGTCGGATACATTTCATGTATTATATATGTTTTCTTGTATTATCATGTCTGTTTTCATGTTTTATATCAGATACATTTCATGTATTATATATGTTTTCTTGTATTATCATGTCTGTTTTCATGTTTTATATCAGATACATTTCATGTATTATATATGTTTTCTTGTATTATCATGTCTGTTTTCATGTTTTATATCAGATACATTTCATGTATTATATATGTTTTCTTGTATTATCATGTCTGTTTTCATGTTTTATATCAGATACATTTCATGTATTATATATGTTTTCTTGTATTATCATGTCTGTTTTCATGTGTTATATCAGATACATTTCATGTATTATATATGTTTTCTTGTATTATCATGTCTGTTTTCATGTTTTATATCAGATACATTTCATGTATTATATGTTTTCTTGTATTATCATGTCTGTTTTCATGTTTTATATCAGATACATTTCATGTATTATATATGTTTTCTTGTATTATCATGTCTGTTTTCATGTTTTATATCAGATACATTTCATGTATTATATATGTTTTCTTGTATTATCATGTCTGTTTTCATGTTTTATATCAGATACATTTCATGTATTATATATGTTTTCTTGTATTATCATGTCTGTTTTCATGTTTTATGTCAGATACATTTCATGTATTATATATGTTTTCTTGTATTATCATGTCTGTTTTCATGTTTTATGTCAGATACATTTCATGTATTATATATGTTTTCTTGTATTATCATGTCTGTTTTCATGTTTTATGTCAGATACATTTCATGTATTATATATGTTTTCTTGTATTATCATGTCTGTTTTCATGTTTTATATCAGATGCATTTCATGTATTATATATGTTTTCTTGTATTATAATGTCTGTTTTCATGTTTTATATCAGATACATTTCATGTATTATATATGTTTTCTTGTATTATCATGTCTGTTTTCATGTTTTATATCAGATACATTTCATGTATCATATATGTTTTCTTGTATTATCATGTCTGTTTTCATGTTTTATATCAGATACATTTCATGTATCATATATGTTTTCTTGTATTATCATGTCTGTTTTCATGTTTTATATCAGATACATTTCATGTATCATATATGTTTTCTTGTATTATCATGTCTGTTTTCATGTTTTATGTCAGATACATTTCATGTATTATATATGTTTTCTTGTATTATCATGTCTGTTTTCATGTTTTATGTCAGATACATTTCATGTATTATATATGTTTTCTTGTATTATCATGTCTGTTTTCATGTTTTATGTCAGATACATTTCATGTATTATATATGTTTTCTTGTATTATCATGTCTGTTTTCATGTTTTATATCAGATACATTTCATGTATTATATATGTTTTCTTGTATTATCATGTCTGTTTTCATGTTTTATGTCAGATACATTTCATGTATTATATATGTTTTCTTGTATTATCATGTCTGTTTTCATGTTTTATGTCAGATACATTTCATGTATTATATATGTTTTCTTGTATTATCATGTCTGTTTTCATGTTTTATGTCAGATACATTTCATGTATTATATATGTTTTCTTGTATTATCATGTCTGTTTTCATGTTTTATATCAGATACATTTCATGTATTATATATGTTTTCTTGTATTATCATGTCTGTTTTCATGTTTTATATCAGATACATTTCATGTATTATATATGTTTTCTTGTATTATCATGTCTGTTTTCATGTTTTATATCAGATACATTTCATGTATTATATATGTTTTCTTGTATTATCATGTCTGTTTTCATGTGTTATATCAGATACATTTCATGTATTATATATGTTTTCTTGTATTATCATTGTCTGTTTTCATGTGTTTATCAGATACATTTCATGTATTATATATGTTTTCTTGTATTATCATGTCTGTTTTCATGTTTTATATCAGATACATTTCATGTATTATATATGTTTTCTTGTATTATCATGTCTGTTTTCATGTTTTATATCAGATACATTTCATGTATTATATATGTTTTCTTGTATTATCATGTCTGTTTTCATGTGTTATATCAGATACATTTCATGTATTATATATGTTTTCTTGTATTATCATGTCTGTTTTCATGTGTTATATCAGATACATTTCATGTATTATATATGTTTTCTTGTATTATCATGTCTGTTTTCATGTGTTATATCAGATACATTTCATGTATTATATATGTTTTCTTGTATTATCATGTCTGTTTTTATGTTTTATATCAGATACATTTCATGTATTATATATGTTTTCTTGTATTATCATGTCTGTTTTCATGTTTTATATCAGATACATTTCATGTATCATATATGTTTTCTTGTATTATCATGTCTGTTTTCATGTTTTATATCAGATACATTTCATGTATTATATATGTTTTCTTGTATTATCATGTCTGTTTTCATGTTTTATGTCAGATACATTTCATGTATTATATATGTTTTCTTGTATTATCATGTCTGTTTTCATGTTTTATATCAGATGCATTTCATGTATTATATATGTTTTCTTGTATTATCATGTCTGTTTTCATGTTTTATATCAGATACATTTCATGTATTATATATGTTTTCTTGTATTATCATGTCTGTTTTCATGTTTTATATCAGATACATTTCATGTATCATATATGTTTTCTTGTATTATCATGTCTGTTTTCATGTTTTATATCAGATACATTCATGTATCATATATGTTTTCTTGTATTATCATGTCTGTTTTCATGTTTTATGTCAGATACATTTCATGTATCATATATGTTTTCTTGTATTATCATGTCTGTTTTCATGTTTATGTCAGATACATTTCATGTATTATATATGTTTTCTTGTATTATCATGTCTGTTTTCATGTTTTATGTCAGATACATTTCATGTATATATGTTTTCTTGTATTATCATGTCTGTTTTCATGTTTTATATCAGATACATTTCATGTATTATATATGTTTTCTTGTATTATCATGTCTGTTTTCATGTTTTATGTCAGATACATTTCATGTATTATATATGTTTTCTTGTATTATCATGTCTGTTTTCATGTTTTATGTCAGATACATTTCATGTATTATATATGTTTTCTTGTATTATCATGTCTGTTTTCATGTTTTATGTCAGATACATTTCATGTATTATATATGTTTTCTTGTATTATCATGTCTGTTTTCATGTTTTATGTCAGATACATTTCATGTATTATATATGTTTTCTTGTATTATCATGTCTGTTTTCATGTTTTATATCAGATACATTTCATGTATTATATATGTTTTCTTGTATTATCATGTCTGTTTTCATGTTTTATATCAGATACATTTCATGTATTATATATGTTTTTTGTATTATCATGTCTGTTTTCATGTTTTATATCAGATACATTTCATGTATTATATATGTTTTCTTGTATTATCATGTCTGTTTTCATGTTTTATGTCAGATACATTTCATGTATTATATATGTTTTCTGTATTATCATGTCTGTTTTCATGTGTTTATCAGATACATTTCATGTATTATATATGTTTTCTTGTATTATCATGTCTGTTTTCATGTGTTATATCAGATACATTTCATGTATTATATATGTTTTCTTGTATTATCATGTCTGTTTTCATGTTTTATATCAGATACATTTCATGTATTATATATGTTTTCTTGTATTATCATGTCTGTTTTCATGTTTTATATCAGATACATTTCATGTATTATATATGTTTTCTTGTATTATCATGTCTGTTTTCATGTGTTATATCAGATACATTTCATGTATTATATATGTTTTCTTGTATTATCATGTCTGTTTTCATGTGTTATATCAGATACATTTCATGTATTATATATGTTTTCTTGTATTATCATGTCTGTTTTCATGTTTTATGTCAGATACATTTCATGTATTATATATGTTTTCTTGTATTATCATGTCTGTTTTCATGTTTTATGTCAGATACATTTCATGTATTATATATGTTTTCTTGTATTATCATGTCTGTTTTCATGTTTTATGTCAGATACATTTCATGTATTATATATGTTTTCTTGTATTATCATGTCTGTTTTCATGTTTTATATCAGATACATTTCATGTATTATATATGTTTTCTTGTATTATCATGTCTGTTTTCATGTTTTATATCAGATACATTTCATGTATTATATATGTTTTCTTGTATTATCATGTCTGTTTTCATGTTTTATATCAGATACATTTCATGTATTATATATGTTTTCTTGTATTATCATGTCTGTTTTCATGTATTATTTCAGATACGTTTCATGGAACTTACATGAGCCTAATCCTGGACAGTTTAATTTTGACAACATGTTGGATATCAAGTATGTTAATTAAGATCTACATGTGATTAATTGATTTATTTAATACGATTTTATGTCAAGAATAATGTACAGTCCAATTTGCCTTAAAGGCCATCTCTATATAAGGGTCACCTGCTTATAAAGGCCAGTAGAATTGTATCCCAATTGCTCTTTATTCATATTATTTGAACCTGTATATTAAGACCACCAGCCCATAAAGGCCACTTTTACTAGTTTCATTGAGTGGCCTTTATAGACAGGTTTGACTGTACTTATATTAATTTATATTAGGATGTAACAACCTATAGATGAAGTAACAGGAATTTTGACCTTTGCAGTTTGCCGAGGTCAATGTGCAGAGAGGTTTCCTGCGTTGTTGATTGATTGATTGATTGATTGGAGTTTTATTTCCCAGTCAAGAGAATATTTACCATAGTTGAAGTAGCAAAAATTCTGACCTTTTCGGTGGGCCCAGGGCAATGTGCACAGAGGTTTCTTGCGTTCTTTCATGTTTTAAGGTGTTGATTGATTGATTGATTGATTGATTGATTGATTGATTGATTGATTGATTGATTGATTGATTGATTGGAGTTTTATTTCCCAGTCAAGAGAATATTTCACTGATATTGAGACATTACAAGCCATATTTGAAATGGCAAAAATTCTTACCTTTGCAGTGTGCCAAGGTCAATGTGCAGAAAGGTTTCTTGCATTCTTTTTTAATGTTTTTACATGTTAATTGATTGATTGAATGGGGTTTTATATCCCAGTCAAGAGAATATTTTACTTATTTCGAGACAATGCAACCAATAGGTGAAGTGGCAAAAATTTTAACATTCCACAACTGCCATAAGAATGGGGTATCATTTTTAACAACTCTTCCAAAGGACCAGGGGTTCAACATTTCCAAGGTCCGAGGTCCAGGACCTATTGATCTTCAATTGGGACCTTTGATATTTAAACTAATACGGTAGTCCAATGGACCTGCAGTTTTTTTTATCAGGATAGTAAGTACTGTTCTTTCTTTATGATTACCTAATTGCATTTATGGATCTTTTAATGTTAATATTGGACTTCCAAAACTTTATGTGGGATCTGCCAACAATAAATGCAAAAGGTCCTGGACCTTCTATTATAAAACATAATTTTGAACCTCTGAATTAGGACCCTGTGACTGTCATTTGTACTTCAAATAGAAAACAAAGATAGCATTAGGCAGTTTATCTTCTCTAAAAATACAAGATCAAATTGAATAAAAATATAAAGAATTAGAATATAAATGACATTGATACAAGATTGTGTTCTGTAATATACATATATGTGAATGTTTTGTGATATTGGGAACATTTTTTGTTTGATTTCAGACGGTTCATCGAGACAGCACATGAAGTTGGACTATATGTGATACTGAGACCTGGACCATATATTTGTTCAGAGTGGGACTTTGGTGGACTGCCCAGGTATGTAGACACGGACCATATATTTGTTCAGAGTGGGACTTTGGTGGACTGCCCAGGTATATACAGTTGAACTTTGACTTTTTTACCGTCATTATGTTTACTGTAATTTTCTGTTAAATATACCGGGGTAGGTAGTTTTCCTTGAGAAAAATGACTAAACTTTCACAATTTGACCACTAAAATTTCCATAGTAACAGAGATAATCAAGTAAACTGTTTACACAAATTTAATCATATTGTACGTACCTTATCCTGTCTTGACTCACAAACATTTCAGATAATGTCACAATATAACATCTTTGCAATGAGGATCATAGCAATAGTGCAAATATGTCATTTGATATATTTGGCTAGTTAGAATTTATATATTGCCAATTTATGAAAAAAGTGTAATTTTTCCTAATGTTAAAGGCGCAGAAGGTAGTTTTTGAAAAAGTAGAAAAACACAGACTGGTATTTCTCCCATTCTTCACCGAGTTATTCCACTGGTTGCTAGGTGCAAGATACATGCTATATGCACTATTTGGCTCTTTATGATGTTATTGACGGGGTACTAAATTGATGACATAATTTACGCAAGAACGTCAACAAAATTGGATGACATCATTTACAGAAGGCACAAATGGTGGCATGAAAACTGAACATTTGATTCAAATATTTGTTTAAGCTCATTCTGGACATTGAAAATATTCGTCCTTGTTTGAGATAATTCTGCTTGAATTACACTATTGCCAGTGTAAGATTCTATTAGTTTTACTAAGTATTGATTAATTGATTGAATGGGGTTTATTTTGTCCCATATGCGCAGTGCGCTCAGGCCAATGTGCAGGGAGGATTCTTTAACTTTCCATGCCTGCCGTGATATGAGGCATCAGTTTTTAAGGTCTCCTTCGAAAGACCCAGTTACTTTCCTTTCTAAATGCAGGGTGCTTGATGAAAGAACAGTCACTACCTATTTTCAAGTCTTGGTCAGACCATGCCAGGGTTCAAACCCATGACCTCCCATATACATGTACTTAAAGAGCACTCTCAGCTATGGTAGTGGTATTTATCATGGGAGACAATAAACCATAAATTATAAAACTCTGTAAAATCTCATCTACCGATGACTGCTGCTGGGCGATGTAATAAATATGCACTATATCAATCAGGCATGGGGTAATGCTAATTTGTAATTGTAATGCCCTGTAATGCATTACATTTTCTCAAAGTAATGCATGTAATGTGTAATGCCCTAATTTTTGCATTACATGTAATTGTAATGTAATGCATTACATAGACAAAAATGCATGTAATTTAAGCATTACATAGCATTACTTCTCTGTATTAAATGTTAGATATTATTACCATTACAATTCAGGGCTAGTAAGTACCTACATGCTACTTTTTCCCTAATATAAAATATGAAAATTAATGTCTAGAAAAATTGTAACGGTGAACTGTTGTCAAACTAATGATTTATTTCATTCAACCTTAATACCAAAACTGTATAAAATGCTAAAAAGTTAGTATACTTCAGATCTTTTTGAATTTCCAACAAATGAATGTAAAGGATAAAAATACATTTTAAAGCAAAATGCAAATGCTGTTTTTAGTACTACCGGGAAGTCTAAAGATCACATCAAAATTTAAAACATATCTAAATATAAGTTTCACTAACTACAATAATTTGTAATTTTGCTTTAACTGATAACCTGTGATGAAAACAATTTTATTTTTACCAGAATTTTTTTTTTTTTTTTTTTTTTTTTTTTGTAATCCTTTTTATATGCTATTAAGGTAACCTACCTTTAATGATTAAAGAAGTTATTAGTTAAGTGTGATTTATCAATTACACCTGACAATACCACTAATTAGTTTGTATACCTATCAACTCCTTTTTTACTGTTTTGATTTAAAGGTAATTAAGAAACACTCTGTGAATAAAATAAATAAAAAATAAAAACTTATAATATGAAAAAATTCCTTACAGCATCTCCGTTTTTTTCTTCTTAATTTTTAGAGTAAAACAGAAATGTATATTTGGATAATAAAAAACCTGACATAGATGAACAATCAACTTTAACAAATTTTTTAAAACCTACTGGTAAACAGCAGAAATATCAGTTGAATGACACAAAGCAAAAAGAATCTATACATGCTCTTATTGACTATATATACGCCTGTTTTCAACAGTTGAAAATCAAAACATAAGAACTTTATAGAAAAAAGAACCCAAAATTTAAATTTCAAATTTTGAATCAGAAACATATTGTATTTATATGTTTGGATTCTTTATTAAATGTAATATGTAATATAATGCATTACTTTGGTAAAGTAATTGTAATGTAATGCATTACTTTCCAAAATACATGTAATTGTAATTGTAATATAATGCTACTTTTGTCAAAGTAATTGTAATGTAATGCATTACATTGCAATGTAATTCGCCCCATGCCTGATATCAATGCATACTGTCTTCAATATATATATTAGTTAACTGCAAAAATGCCAAAAAACAGAACATCTTTTAAGCATATTCATCTGGAAATATCTTGATATTATCATGATGATATTGTCAAAAGTTTGGCGATATCGCAACACCTTTTTGTCTTTGATTACAGCTCTATTGAGGGGCATTATAACAAGGTTTTACTGTACATTGACTTTGTTTCAGTTGGCTGTTAGCAGACCCTGATATGAGAGTTAGAAGTAATTACAAGCCATATATGAATGCTGTAGAAAGATTTCTTAAGGCGTTGATCCCACTTGTAAAGGAATTACAGGTATCTATAAAACTGATTTGTCAGTGCCTTTTGACTAGAAAAATTATCTTCTGCTTTTTTTTTTTTTTTGTAGGCAATAATTTTGTTTGACTAAAATTCACTACCAAATACAGGAGAAACCCATGGAAAAATTATTGAAATCTCCCAGTTTGACCACTTAAACTCCCATAACTTAAAAAGTGGGGGGTATATAGTGATAGGGGTGTCCGTACGTGTGTCCGTCTGTCCTTCTGTTACACCTTAGGGTACCTATCTCTTATCAGCAACTCCTCCTAAACCCTTAAATGGATTTTCATGAAACTTTCACACAATCTTTGTGATATAATGCAGATGTGCACCTCCTATTTAAAAATTTAATCAGATGGATTTTTGGGAGCGGGGGGTATTTTTGTGAGCTTGTGGCTCACAGTTTTTCTAGTTAATATAGTTGTCATTATCCATAAAATTTTCATAATACCTGTACACATCTTTGTAATGCCATTGCCAGAAATTCTTAATCTTAAAGGTAGAAGGTAGTTTTTTAAGAAATGATATTCTGATCATGGTATTTCAAGGGGTAATGCAAGATAATGTGGCACGTGTCAAATTTGATGCAAGCCCTTCATTTTGAATTTGGCACGTGCCACACTATCTTGCATTACCCCTTGAAATACCATGCACAGAAATGTCGTTCTTATAATTACAATTCTTTCTATTAATAAATATTGTGTACCCATATTTGTTTCAACCCTTGTGGTCCTATTTCTTTCATACCCACTCATGTGAGATAGGGTTTTAAGGTATATCTCACATGATCATGTGACCCCCTGTGTAGGACATGACGTAATATTGCGGGAAAATTGATACACATCAAGGGTCATGACCCCAATTGTCTTTCAACGAGAATTGCAAGACAACTGCTTCTGCATATTTCATCGAAGAGAGACATTGTAAATATTTAAAAATGAAACAAAATCATAGGCAGGTTGGACAAAACTACCTTTGCAATACCTGGTTGTCAAGAAGAAAGTTTACCCTGGTAACATCATACCCTATATTGATGTAAGTAATTTTTCAGGTTATTTATTCTTGGTTAATTTTTACAAAATCTACTATATATATATATATATATATATTATATATATATATACATGTATATATATATATATATATATATATATATATATATATATTATGGTTTTGAATTTATAATTTACATTTTTTCATTTTTTTTTTCTGTACTTTTTAGTTTGTTTATGGAGGACCAATTATTGCGGTTCAAATTGAGAATGAGTTTGGTTCCTACAGTTCAGAGACGGAGCACCTGTCATTTGTTAAAGAGGTATTGTATATCATATACCGTACAGTGGCTATTTTGGCGGGGTGCAAATTTTGGCATATTTTGCAGGTGAAATTGAAATTGCCAAAATATAAATCGTGAAAATTTATGGTAGTTAAAATTTACGACAGCTATAATTAATGGCAGTAATTGTACACCACAATTATATGTACTGACTTGTCAACCGTGAGTGAGTGAGTTGTTTTCAGTTAGTAGTTAGTATTGAACTATTACTTATGAACAGTAACTCGGTCATTTATAATACTGACTGGTTTTATTTCAAGTTTTATAAAATTGAGTATTGTAAAATCTCTGAAGCCAAAACAAATTTATTATTCCGCCAAAATAAAAACTTAGCATTTTGTCTTATTACCAAAATAAAAACGCCAAAATATGCCACTGACCTTTTGTTAACAAAAACGCCAAAAATAACCTGCTGTACGGTATCAAATGTCCCATAGGTGGCAATAACAAATGTGTTATTACTACATTTTGCAAAAAATTGAATTAAATGTCCGATATATATCTCAAATATGTAAATTTGGATTTTAATGTAGTGTCTCATAGGTCAAGTGGCCCTGAATATAAAACCTTTCAAAAAGCTTGTAAAATTTATATAATATTGAGTTTTATTCATAATGAATTAATTCCATCTTTATGATTGGTTAAAATAGTTACATATGACCATTTGATCTCACATGATATACCACAGATTTCTGAAAATTCCGGTGTATATCAACTTTGGTGTCCGTCATCGATTTTTGTTGAAGTTCTTGCGTAAAATGATTACCGGTACGTCTTGGTCAGTATTTATTTTCTGGTCAATACCACACCATATACAACCACTAAAACGTCCATAATTGTATACCATATGTGACGTTTAAATAAAATAATTTATTATTATTTTTATTAAATAAAATTATACAATTATGATTTTTGTTAGGTAATGCAGAAATATGGAATTAAGGAAATGTTCTTGACGTCAGATGGTTGGAATCATTTCAAAAGATTTGGTGTAAATGTGGCTCCATTTTACAAACGTAAGTAGTTATAAAACTTCAATTTAAACAGCAATGGTCATTTTTTTACCTCTGATGGTTGGAATCATTTCAAAAGATTTGGTGTAAATGTGGCTCCATTTTACAAATGTAAGTAGTTATAAAACTGGAATTTAAACAGCAATTATCATTTTATCAATAAAATTTAGTCACGTCTACAGCCCTCAATTTTGTCTACTAAAATGGTGGCCAAATCGACCTGAAATTGCGTCTGGCGACCTAAAATTTGTAAATAGTGGCCAGCTTGTCCACTTTAAATTTGAACTTTTGTGACCAGAGAACAGATATATTTCATGATACTGTTACCAATTTAGTCAATATATTACTTTATATCATCATTATTGTTATTAATAACACTGATGTATGTTAGTGATTGCAAGTCAGTTTTAAAAAATGTATGTTTTTTTTCTCCATACCTAAAAGGTTGCCTGGCCACTTTGAATTTCCACTGGCCACCTGAAAATTTTAATTGGTGGCCAGCTGGCCACTTAGTTTTGAAACGCACTTTGAGGGCGGTCTAATGATGTAATAACTTTGTATTGTAGGCAGTCATAATTGACATAATAGAGTCGTTCGCATCATTCATTGTTTTGGGTTTTTTTTTTCTTGATTAAAAATAAATATTGATGAATACTGTATTAAAAAGTTCATATTATTTGGAAATTTGATTATAAGCATTGATTGTATTTTGATTTGTTGCATACAGAAGTATTTACAATCTGATTAACACTCCTTCAATGAAGCTTTAACGACTGATTGCCTTCACCTATGCATGAAGGCAACAGGGTATTCGCGACGTAATGTTGACCTGCTTTTTGTAACACATGTTTTTGTTTACATTTTACAATAAAATTATTAGTAAAATATTACTAGCCAAAATCTAGTTTTATTCATTTTTCTTACTTGTTTTAAGTACTTTGAAGGGATTACTTTTTTGTCCGCCTAACAGCGACACTTGTCATCAAAGATTCAGGTCAACTTGCTGTTCCCACGATTTTGTTCATCCAGCCGCTACATGTTAAAAAGATACATTGTATATTATTTAACTGACATTAATTTTAGGTAACAGTCAATTGTCGATGAATTGTAAATATAAGAAATGAAATCAAGTTTTTTTTTTTCATAAGGTGATGAAGAGAATGAGAAATCCGCAAATTAATCATGAAAGACTAAGTCTTTCATTAAATTTGTGGATTTCTCATTCTCTTTATCACCTCATGAAAAACAAAAAACTCAATTTCATTTCTTAAATAGGTGAATGAACAATGTGCGCATTATTCAATCATATGCAGTGCTTAAATCCTTTTTAATTATTTTTATTTTCAGATGCTTTACCAACTTCAAATTTCAAGGATTTTGTTGGTGGGAAAAAGGCATTTGAAATTATAAGATCGTTAGATCGAGATTTCCCACTAATGGTAACAGAATTCTGGAGTGGATGGTTTGATCATTGGGGAAAATCACATAAAGGTTCCACTGTTAAAAGTAAGAGTTGAGTTGAGTACGGTTAATGGTGTTTAACATCCCACTTAAGAATATTTTACATATATCGACACATTGCCAGCTATAGGCGAAAGTGCAGAAATTTTGCCTGTGCATTGTGACGATGGCATTATATATACATGTATAACAAAGTTCTTTATTCTGTCATGCCTACTGTGACACGGGACCTTGTTTATTTTTAATAAGTTCCTATCCGAAAGAACCATATCTTTCATTTCATAATGTCAAGTGCTTGGCGAAAGAACAGTCACTATTCACTTTCAAGCCTTGGGTCAGACCTGGTTGGAGTTCAGACCCATTTTTCTCACTTACAGAGTGAGCACTCTACCAACTGAGATACTGCAGTGTTGTTGAAAGTAAGAAACTTCTTAAATAAGATATTGCATCTCAGCTAGGGTATTATCACTTATATTGAGACATCCCCAGCTGAGTCATGGTAAGCGACTTGACCCACCAAGATTTTAGATGTTGTCACAATACAACATCTTGGAAATGAGGATCTCATTTAAAAACATGCCATAATTAGATTGCTATATACCATCATACATCAATAGTAATTTGGTAATAGAATATCTGTTTGTGGATGGTTTTATTACAGTTAATGCAATGAGTAAATTGGGTTTTAAGTCCCTATATCCATCATTTTATTTGTATTGAGATGTCACCAGCCATATGGTGACTGTGTTCTAGTGCCTTTTTGTGGTTCTACAGTTTTAGATATTAAGAAAACCCATACAATAACATGTATGTGGAATTTTACTACGGTTTTTACCTGAATTATGATACCTTTAGCCTAGGTATCCATTCCTGGTAGCCAAAATTGCTTTATACATTGTATGTGTGTTAATTTTAAAACTATGAAAACGTAGCTTTTAGGCCTTGTGTATGATGGACACATGATTTTCAGGTGAACCATTAGCCCCCTCATATTTGATAGGTAAAAGTAATTGTGTTGGAGTATCATCTCTCTATCTTATCTTGCTTAGTCTGTTTAATTTCGATCTTGTTATAAGCCTCCTCTGTAGCGGCCACAGATGGCCTTCTCTTTTTTTCGAACTCTACAGAGGTGTCTTTAGTGTGCACCTCAGTTTTGAGTCTCATTGGAAAGACTATTTTATTAATGAGCTTTTAACAGCTCTAGTATGGGTGGGAAAGAAAATCAACTCTGTGTTTTTCTGACTTTTTCTCATTCATTTTACAGGTATGATGAAAACTTTTAAACAGATAATGGACGAGAAAGCCTCTATAAATTTTTACATGTTTCACGGTGGTACAAACTTTGGTTTCATGGCCGGTGCTAACTACTTCAAAGAGACGGGGTACAATGCTGATGTCACTAGCTATGGTAGGTAAAACCCCACAGCTCTGTCAAAAAGTCAGTAGAATTTACGCCGATTCAAACTGGTTTTATGTCTGGCGCTTACTACTTCAGAAAGTTGAATACATTATTCATGTTATTATAGTATTACAATATAATCTATAAAGCCTTCAGTCCAGGAGCATTGGTGGCAGAAAGGTCTAAGGCTAAAGCATATACTTATGGATCACAACACCTCTCACTGCCTAGGTTTGAATCCATCTCAGTACAGATCCTAGTTTGAGAAATTTTTTCAGTTTACTTGTTGAAGGTCAGTTTTTTTCTGGCCAATCTGGATTTCTCAACAATCCATGAACTTAACACCTCAATATAAGTTAAAGAATCTCAGCCGGGTCATATATTTCAACTCCAAAGTCTAGCCAAAAACGGTAATATTGATGAAGCCAATGTAAATAAAATTGATCTTTTATAAATATTCACATATGTTTCAAAAGATACAACTTTGTTTTCATGTATATAGTTCTAATTATGCCAGAGAAAGTGGAGTGGATTAATTGTGTTTTACACCCCAGTCAGGATTCTTACACTTATATCAAGACATTTGGCTCTGGGAAAATGGAAGACAATGGAGTGCCAAATTGAATTAAGTTCTCTTTATTAACAGATTGAGTTGTCTATCTTGAAAAATTGAGTGATTATGAAACATATTGCTATATTCGGTCCAATCTGCCTTAACGGTCACCTCTATATAAGGGTCACCTGCTTATAAAGGTCAGTAGAATTGTATCTCAATTGTTCTTTATTTATAGTATTTGAACTGGTATATAAAGGCCACCTGCCCATAAAGACCACTTTTACTGGTTCCATTGGGTGGACTTTATAGACAGGTTTGACTGTACTAAATATATTTATTGTAGATTATGACGCTCCCCTCTCAGAAGCTGGAGATTGTACAGAGAAATATAACAGTATCAGAAATTACATCAAGGACAATATACTACAACCAAAGGGTTAGTCAATGTTATAAAGGTCAAGGTCACTCTATACACTCATATACATCTAGGATAATATACTACATGTACAACCAAAGGGTTAGTCAGTGTTATAGAGGCCAAGGTCACACAATACAGTCTTATACATCAAGGATAATATACTACAACCAAAGGGTTAGTCAATGTTATAAAGGTCAAGGTCACTCTATACACTCATATACATCAAGGATAATATACTACATGTACAACCAAAGGGTTAGTCAGTGTTATAAAGGTCAAGGTCACACAATACACTCGTATACATCAAGGATAATATACTACAACCAAAGGGTTAGTCAATGTTATAAAGGTCAAGGTCACACAATACACTCAAATACATCAAGGATAATATACTACAACCAAAGGGTTAGTCAATGTTATAAAGGTCAAGGTCACTCTATACACTCATATATATCAAGAATAATATACTACTACCAAAGAGTTAGTTAATGTTATAAAGGTCAAGGTCACTCAATACATTCATATACATCAAGGATAATATACTACAACCAAAGGGTTAGTCAATGTTATAAAGGTCAAGGTCACTCAATACATTCATATACATCAAGGATAATATACTACAACCAAAGGGTTAGTCAATGTTATAAAGGTCAAGGTCACTCAATACATTCATATACATCAAGGATAATATAGTACAACCAAAGGGATAGTCAATGTTATAAAGGTCAAGGTCACTCTATACACTCATATACATCAAGGATGATATACTACAACCAAAGGGTTAGTTAATGTTATAAAGGTCAAGGTCACTCTATACACTCATATACATCAAGGATAATATACTACTACCAAAGGTTTAGTCAATGTTATAAAGGTCAAGGTCACTCAATACACTTTAACATGTACAACCTGCTCTTAAAAGCCATAAATATTTTTATGTTATTGAAAACTCTTTTTAAGGACCTTCTGCTTTTAAAAGCCAAAAAGATCTCAATTGCTCCATCTTTATTTTGACTTAAACCTGTATATGAGGGCCACCTGCCCATAAACACCAATTTTACTGGTTCTCCACTAACAGATCAGGTGCTACATTATTTTCTATTAAAAAAACCTTTTTTGTATATCAGTTGCTGAGGCAATTGCAACTGAAGTCCCTGATGTTACAATATTATTAACCTTTAATGGGATTCGCTGCTCTACCATGTGATACCTGCTAATGTTTATGCGAAACAATTATTTCCAATGGATGTGGAATTGCGTGAGTTGACATTTTCCCGCGAAAACAACAGCATTCCAGGAAACTGTGACGTTGTAGTTTTCCAAAACTTTCCGCACAAACGTTGAGAGGTATTGATCACGTGGTACAGTGGCGAACCCCATTGTATATCATTTTTATATTTGCAGGAATAAAATTTGTGGAGAAAGTACCACCTGACACAATAAAAACAGCATATGGTACGTTCTTAAATTATACACTGTAAACATATTGAAACAAAGATTTTAATGACGGTCGTCTGTCACACTCCACTTTGGTACTGGTCCAGGTCCTGCATGATGGACCATAGGTTGATTTAGACATGTTTAATTCTTTAGAGTGGAAATCTAATTTGTAAAAGATAATAAAGAACTATTGGTATTATGGGTGCACATGGGCAAATGGGACAGTCACTGGATTTCGAAGTCAAGGTTTGTGGGTTCGAACCTCAATCAGAACTTTATAATTTTCTGAGGTGATTTTCATCATCCGTTCATACTAGAGTTGTACAAAGCTAAATACTAGGATAGTCTGTCAGACGAGACTAAAAACTGAGGTCTTGTGTCTCAGCGCAGGCTAAAGACACCCCTGTAGAGTTAAAAAAAAAAAGAGTAGGCCACTTGTGGCTGCTACAACTGACGCTTACAACTAAAATGCTATTGAATCTGACTGAACAAAGGAAGTACCATAAAGAAAATAGAGTTGTACATTAGTTATTTAAATATTACAACTGAGTAAGCATTTGCTATAAACTAGAAAAAAATTACCATCATCTTTCGGGAGGGAAAATATGTTTTCAGGGATTTTTCTGGGTATCTACAGGGTCCGGTAAAGGGACCCATGCCCAATGCAAAAAAACATACATTTTTCCCAATTCTGTAGTAAAAAATTCCCAAATAGCTATGTTTATCAATTTTTTGGAAAAAAAAATCACAAGATCATCAAAATCATATTCTGAGGATATCTCTTTCTGATAACAGTTTTGCTCTATATTAACCAACATTTTGCTGGAT
Organism: Anadara kagoshimensis; assembly: GCA_021292105.1. Taxonomy (NCBI): domain Eukaryota; kingdom Metazoa; phylum Mollusca; class Bivalvia; order Arcoida; family Arcidae; genus Anadara; species Anadara kagoshimensis. The sequence continues at coordinate 32,590,916 of CM037866.1, forward strand.
GATTTATATAGAAACAAAAGAGACAGCACTGTTTTGCTGTAAAACCGATATAATTTGTTCAATTACCAGTATTCTAGTGGTCTAGAATTTCTAATATGTTGTTGTGATTTTTCCCAAAATTACATTTTTGTTGAGCATTTTTCCAATTTCATCCCAAGGTCCTTATCCCAAAAAGGTCAGAAAAATCCCTGGTTTTTATTCCCCACTTTTCAAAGAAAGCAGGGGTATTAAATTTAAACCTCTTTCCTTCTGTCATACCTGTAGACACTTATTGATTTTGATATTGAGGTCCATTTCTGGCAACGAATAAAAGGCAGATTGACAGCTCAGGATCTTGATTGGAAATATTCAAGTTTTTTATAGTTTCTATTTTTACATTTAAAATTCTTGAGACTTAATTTGAAAAAAGACAATGAAAAAATTTCTAAAAATTGTTCATTTCTACATTTGTTTTAGATTGTAGAATTAATTTTAGATTGATGGAGCCAAAAGTCAGAAAATAAAAGACTAGATAATGGGATCTGCTACTGTACCATGTCATACCCCTTACATCTGTGCCAAACATTTATTTCCTTGGGATATATAGGAAACATATCAGTTCATGTTTTCCTGTACGAATGGGGTTATTCCAGGAACCAGGACATAAACGTTTTCAGAAACAACCTGAACAAACTTTAAGAGTGTTGATTATGTAGTGCAGGGCCAAACCCCATTTGTTTTGAGACAAGTTCTGTATCAGTCAGTAATCATGTCTGAGAATCCATGTGTGTAATAAATATTACTGGTGAGTGTCAAACAAGTTCTTAACTAATCATAAGAACAAAATCATTGAGTTTAATATATCAATTCCAAACATGTTCTTAACTTATCAAAAGGACAAAATCCCAGAGTTCAATATATCAATTCCAAACATGTTCTTAACTAATCATAAGAACAAAATCCCAGAGTTCAATGTATCAATTCCAAACATGTTCTTAACCAATCAAAAATGTCATAATCATCAGTTACATAATACACTTCTTTGTTATATGTTTTAGGTGTTCTAAAGAAAGTGTCCTTTATGTCATGGGAAAACATGATATCATATTTAGAGGTAATTTTAACTATAAGCCCCCCCCCCCCCCCACACACACACAGAGACACAACTAAAAGATATTTTAGATTTTTATCCTACATTAAATCTCTCTCTCATTCTCTCTCTCCTTCTCTCTCTCTCTCTCTCTCTCTCTCTCTCTGTTTCTCCCTCTCTGTCTCTCTCTCTCTCTCTTTGATCTTTCTCTTAAAAGTTAAATATTTTCTACGTTTTAAATGAATCCAAGATTTGATGAATGACTTTCCTGCAATTTTCATTTGCTTCATACAGATCAGCAGCTTGGCCAAGAATAAAAGCAATAGCTCTTTTTTAATCTGGTAAAATATGTTTTGGCTTAAAAGATTGTTAAATACTCATATTCAAAACTATTTTTAGGGGGTATATAGGAATCACCATGTCTGTCTGTCTGTCCATGAAAAATCATGTCGGACCAATTATCTCATAACTGTTTTGGAAGACCATCTTGAAACTTCACATGAATAATTTTCATGATCCAAGGGTCATGACTTGAACCAAGGTCATATTAGAAAGGACAAGGTCGCTAGGAAACATTAAACTCTTGTACATGTTGAGGGCGGGAGATATTTGGGTCCTAAGAGACAGTACTAGTTTATTCTGCGATAAATAATTGTTATTTGAGTGATATACATTACTCTCTCTCTCTCTCTCTCTCTCTCTCTCTCTCTCTCTCCATGCATGTATATGAGTATGTGTTATTTTACATAAATTTAGTAATTTGAATTCTATACATTTCTGGTAACAAATAATAATTGAACATGTATTTATTTTTAAACAGAAAGACCGTGTTATATCGGAACACTTAGTTCCAATGGAGAGAGTGAAGAGACGTGATGGCTTACCATTCCAGCAATATGGTTACATATTATACAGAAAGAAAGTCAGTGATTTAAAGGATCTGATAATACAGTCACCAATTAGAGACAGACTCCAGGTATACCACAGACAAAAAAGTTAGCTAATATACAGTATAACCTTTATTCATCGCCACCATTTGTTCAGTCAAATTTTGGCGTTATAAAGGGGCTTGGCAATAAATTGAGGAAGGTTCATAAAGAAAAACATAAAATAAATTTTGAGACTTCAAAATAGTGTGGCAATAGGGGATGTTGCAAAGTTATCAAGGGGCAATATAACGAGGTCTTATTGTACAGTCCAACCTGCCTTTAAGGCCACCTCTATATAAGGACCTCCTGCTTAAAAAGGTCAGTAAAATTTTATCCCAATTCCTCTTCATTCATATTATTCGAACCTGTATATAAAGGCTACCTGCTAATAAATGCCACTATCACAGGTTCCCTTGGGTGGCCTTTATGGACAGGTTTGGCTGTAATTATAGCTAGCGTGGTCCAGGTCTCTCACTGAGCCACATTGGGGCCGATATTTACAATTTTAATATTATGGGTTTTTTCTAAAAATACCAAGCCAATTTTCACCATAAAAAACCCAAACAGAAAGAACAAGACTATAAAAATGGTAAAATAAATTAAAATAATTAATTCATTTCAAAAATCAATCTTGAAACAAATAAAACTACTATATTTGCGGTCGTCTAATTTTTGTACGGCATTCACGACAGTGAAAGCAAAAACTCTATTTTTTCTCTATCCGAAATGGCAAACAACAATCGGGTACAATTTATAAAACTTTATTAAATTTTAATTACTTATCGTCTTTTTCATATATTTATGGAATTTTACAAAACTTCATTAAATTTTAATTACTTATCGTCTTTTTCATATATTTATGGAATTTTACAAAACTTTATTAAATTTTAATTACTTATCGTCTTTTTCATATATTTATGGAATTTTTTTTTTCTGTCGTTTTTTACTTAGCAATACATGGTTAAGTCTATTGTTTCTTTTTCAAAAACACCATCCGTTGGACTATGCATTGATCGATTCCTTTCTGTATGTCTGCCTGGTTGTCTGTCCCAATGCCTTGTTGGCTCCATATCTTCCATGTCTATGGATTGATTTTGATCAGACTTTGCACAAATGTAAACCAATATGAGACAACGCGTCACATACCAAATTTATGTGCATAAGTCAAAGGTCAAAGTCAGGAGGTCAATGTGGGGGGGGGGGGTTGGCAGGGAGTATTTGGCCCTCAAGACAGTTCTAGTTTAGTAATTAATAATTAAGTTCATTAAACATTTTTTTATCTGTCTGTTTCAGAGTTATTTTTCATACTTAAAATCTTGTCCAGAGCATGACACAAAAACTGTAAGAGGTATCAATGTGAAATTTTATTGCTTGGTAAATCTTTGTCCTTTGTTATTTTTCATACAGATACATTTTTAAAAAAGACATGTTAAAAAAAACCTTTGCAATTGACTTTTATTTGGGGAGCATCCATCGGTTCTTCCGATATTCTTCTCATTATATCAAGGGCATTGCCCCATTTACAAAAGATTAAGAGACACCCCGGCCTTACATGATGCTGATCACATTTTGCAACTTTAAAACCTAATAACAAGTTGCTCATTTTTTGATGGAATCAATTTATATTCTCCTTTGTTTACAGGTTCTAGTAAATGGTTTTAGTCAAGGTTTTTACAACTGGACATCAGTCGATCGGATTCAAGTAAATCTTAAAGGTGTTGATAAAACAGTAAGTGTTCATATTATAACCTTCTCTGGGCCTCCACTAATACGGTTTTGGTATAGAAGCAGCAAATTATGAGTTGAGTTGAGTAAAGGTGTTTAACGTCTCAGTCAAGGATACTTAACATATTGTGATGTCGCCAGCTATAGGCGAAGGTGCAGAAAATATACCTGTGCTTTGCGCTGATGGCATTATACAGCAGGTTTTTTTTATTGTTTTCAAGCCTACAGTGACACAGACCTCGTTTTTTTAAAGTCCCATCAGAAAGAACTGACTTTCATTTCATAATGCCAAGTGCTTGGAGAAAGAACAGTCACTACTCACTTTCAAGTCTTGGGTCCAACCTGATCGGTGGTCAAACCCACGACGTCCCTCTTACAACCAAATTCCTTATTCATTATGGGGTATGCCTCACATGGTTTGCTTGATAACTCCACTCTACAAACTTTTTTTGTTGAAAAATCAATCCTCATAATGGAAGCAGTCTGATATTATGGAAAAAGGGGAAAATGCCATTATCTTCAGATTTAAAGGTTTCATGTTAATACAACATTGTGAACGTCATTAAAAAGCAATCCTTTACAAATAAGAAAATTGAATTTAAATTTAATTTTTTTCTGGTTAATGAAGTATGAACCCAATTTTAGAACTGAGCAAATCTAATGAACTTCATGATTTTGTATGATAAAAGATTGATTCCAATTCAGATACCTAATTGAATTAAAAATTGATCCATATTTTTCAAACAGGGTTTTACATAGGAATTATATATCTATTGTATTTCTTCATGCAAAGGTGAGCCTGTATATAAATTTCACCTGTCTATTTAGTCCATTTTGGATGGACTCTTATACACAGGTTATAGTGTAATTCACATGTTTTTATTTCTATTTTAAAAGTTGGAGGTGACATTAGATCTACTTGTTGAGAATCTTGGTAGAGTGAATTATGATGTACAGGGATCAGATGTTCTTAATTCACAGAGAAAAGGTAACTAATGTCAGTTTGTCAGTACCATCAGTGCTTTGATTTATAAGATAAACGTCACATTAGTTTTGAGGCATGTTGAGAATCTTGGTAGAGTGAATTATGATGTACAGGGATCAGATGTTCTTAATTCATAGAGAAAAGATAACTTGTGTCAGTTTTGTCAGTACTATCAGTGCTTTGATTTATAAAATAAAAGTCACACTATTTTGAGGCGTGTTGAGAATCTTGGTAGAGTGAACTATGATATACAGGTATCAGATGTTCTTCATTCACAGAGAAAAGTTAACTACTGTGCATAAAGGCTATTTTGAACATGCATATACAATGTATTGCGATTAATTTTTTTATGTGTATCTTTTTGTTAACATTTTAATTATATTTCAACAAAGAAAAGAGAGACCTAAGTGGAAAAAATATGTTTTTCTTTTAAATCAATCTATGTGAGTGTGTGCATACCATAAATTTTGCCACTTTTTAAAAAAAATCGAAATGGTTAAGTATAAATACTCCTATTAGGTACCTCATTGGTTATATGTAGGTCGTCCAGGTGTGAATTATCTTGATTCAATCACGCAGGTAAAAGGTACATTCATTTGTAAGTTGGGGCCCAAATGGATAGCTGGAATACATATTTTCTGTCACAAATGTGATTTTTGCTATATACAGACATTAACCAAAACATGCAGCATTGACAAAAATATAATTTTTAGTTAGGTCTCTGAATAGTAAATAAATATGCACTGTTAATTTGTCCAAGCAATTCTTTATTAAAATATAATTTACAATATTCCATGTTCAAAATAGCCTTTATGCACAGTAGTGTCATTTTGTCAGTACCATCAGTGCTTTGATTTAAAAAATAAAATAAATTTTGCTTGTTGAGACCTTGGTAGAGAGTGGAATAGGGTAAAGTGTAGTAATATTGGAGTTTTATGCCCAAGTCAAGACTCTTTCACTTACATCGAAGCGGTGGTATAAATAATGAAATTGATTAGATATCCTATGCTATAAGTATGCTTTTTGCCTTTGTGTCACAGATACTGTTATAGTCAGGGGAGACTACTCTCATAATTGTGTGTACTGTCTTGTCTTTTTTCAGGTTTATCAGGACAAGTGATAAAGAACTTGGATGTGTTAAAAAATTGGACAATTTATCCGCTGGATTTCAGAACAGATTTTATAAATAGGTATAGAAATTAATTTAATTTTCTCTTTGAAAAAAGTTCACAGTTAGTGTACAGTTCATAAAGACTGGTGGATAAGTTTATATTTCATTAAGGCTGGTTAGTTGAATTTGATTTTTACGTTTACATCAACAATTTTTAGCTACCATATCCATGACAGACAATGTTTAATTAATCTTATAGCACAAGTTCCTGTTTTGTGTGAAATTGTGCAGTCTTTTCTGATTTGCATTTGTAACATAAATGCTAAAGTATAAACAGAAATGGATTACACTCAGTTATTTGTCTCTAAAAATTTTATCACTGAAAATATTTATTTTTTCTTAATAAAATAGATTTATTATCAGCCGGCCTAATATGCACTTTAGGCTTCCAATAAGTATAGTTTGCTATAATCCAGCTTTACTGAGAAAAAATTCACAATTTCTGCAATGATGGAAAATTAACATAGTCTAATTACTCCGCCTTTTTTCCCATGTAAGGCACAATGATAGTTCATGACCTTTTTTCATCATAAAACCAGTTTATTATGCAAGGAAGACTAATCAACCATGTGCTCTGTCCTGTATTAAGGCCAAACCAAATCATGTTCTGTTTAATGTTATTTTACCATAATACATTCGAAAGGAATTTCCGCTATGATTCAGATGGGAAAATGCTTATATGGGTGAGGGAAGTTAGGTATGTATTTGGAATTCATTTTTTTTAATTTTCAGAAATATACAGAGATGGATTATATATGTACATCTCAAACCTAACATTGGTACTACCTTTTTTACCCGTAGCTTAATTGAGCAATGGATTAAAACAATAAGTAAAAATCTTATGCTCCTGTTAACAGTTAGAAATAAACATGTATAAATTGCATTCACTTCAAATGCAAGTCATTTTGCAATTTACTTGACAATTTTAGGATCTATGTTACTCTCTCTATAACCTTATACACAGGTGTTTATTTTCCTTTGGCCTCATTTTAGTGTCATCAAACTGTTGTCCAGTCTATTAGTCAATCACCTGTGACACCTTTTAAACTTTGAATAAAACTCATAGTAAAAAGGGTTGGGTTTGTCATAAGAGGTGGAGTCAAAAACTTAGATTTTTTCAGCTTGAACATTTTTGACAAAAATTTACACTATACAGAGGCAAAGTCTCAAGCGATGAAAAACTCAAACTATTATGATAAATTAGGCCGAGTCTTGTTATATAGGTAGCCAAATTTCTGTTTCTCATCTTCAACCGGTTTTTGAGAAAAATCCATAAAACTGAGTGTAATCCATTTCTGATTACACTTTAGTTACACTTGAAAAAATTCTCCTCCCCTATAATGCTGGGAATCAAACCCGGTTTGTCCGTTCGTAAAGTGAGCGCACTACTGTTTGGCTTAAAACGGTACCCTATATGTGAGACAGTAGTAACATCTCTAAACCTGTACATACTATACCATTTAGCTATATCGCTACATTACATTGCTTCCCTTTAGTCTTCGCCCCTTGAAGACGTACCCTAACACTTAATATATTATTATTTTAATTATTATTAGTTTAATTGGGATCTTTCCTACAGGTGCACTTTGATGGGCGCCCCATTCAAAGGCAGGGTCCCATTGTGGATGCCATTTGTAACATAAATGCTAGATACACTGAAATAAATTGCCTTCCCCCGGCGATTGGACTCAAACCCAAATCATCCATTTCCAAAGTGAGCTCACTACCGTTTCACCTAAAAGGTACCAATAGGTGAGACAGTAGTAACATCTCTTAAAATGTACATACTATACCATGTATCTATATCGCTAAAATTCTCCTGGTATAGCAGAGATGCCAACCCTCTCTAGGTGTCTTCAGTAACGCCAGTTCATTTTTTCAGCAATTTTAGGTAATTTATCAGTAATAATGACATATTTGGGCCATTTGCTTTTTTTCGGAGGTGTACCATGATCGGTTTAGGTTGAAGTCATCTTGAAACTATCCTCGTCAAGGTGACAACCTTTCGGAACTAATTTGAATTTGGCCATATGACAATAAAGAAGATTGACAATTTCTACTCGGAAATCTAAATAGCATCATTTACAACTGGTTTCCAATGCCAGTTGACTGTTAGTTCCTTATCACTCAATAAAAGGTAGCAAACACTTCAATCCAAAAATTTAGTTTTTAACGAAAAACAAACCTGACCAGAATTTCTATTTTTGCCGTAATTGCTGATACCTTTACCCTTATGCCACAATTTAATTCCTAATAATTACAAAGAATCTATAATGGTTGGCGTCTCTGGTGTAGTGTCCCAGGAGTGATGGTCAAACATTCCTGGTTTTTTTTTTTTTGGTATCTGAATGTATGATAGTTGATAAAAACCCACTTAGGCATCAATTCTATTGGGATGCCTTTTTTAAATTTGGTTGGTTTAATGTTATCTAGCTGCATCAGCAATTATTCAGCTATTTAATTTAAATTATTTGTTAAATTTTATTTATGAAATCTTGTTTTTATACACCTGTCAATTGACTGAACGGGGTATTATAATATACTGCTCATCTGTCTGTCTGTTTGTTAACTTTTTGCTTGTGCATCAAACTACTTTTACAGGTTTGAAACTTTGCAGGTTTGTTGTCTAATGACATGAGGATGCTGTGTATGTTTTTTTCTGGATTGAAAAATTTTAAATGGCCATAACTTGTATATCCTACCTATTATTAATATTTAATCTTACTCTTTACATATTTTCCCTCCCTGCTCACATCGTGACAGGTGTAGCTTGCTCTGCTTAGCAGTACTCTAGTTATAGATTAGATTACCAGGTAAGGTATAATGTTCTTCTGAAAGCTCTTTGTTTGTTTGTTTGTTTGTTAGTTTCACTTTGCATCAGGTGCTTTTATTTTTTTATAATTACAGAATTTTTATATCTGAGAAATACAGACCTGTGACAGGGATCCTACAAACACCAGTATTGTTAAATTTTGAACTTAAGATCAGTGATGACCCAAATGATACATTTCTATCTATGGAGGTAAGTTTGAAGACTTCTGGGATTGGACCACTCATATACATGTATATAAGTCTATTTATAACAATATAACAAAGTTAAAAGTAGAGTCACCATGGCTTCATTATAAACTTGTTTTACTGCAAAGGTGGTGTACCTATTACCAAAAACCTAAGCCACTTTTCATACTGTTCAGAATTCTGAGCAGTTTAAGTCAAAGAGAGACAACCCCTGGCAAAAGGCATTTTTAGCTATAAATATCCTAGTAACGAACTAATACATTGTATTTAAAGAAAGTCATCGCCAAAAAGGAAGAGCATTGTATTGTTGTCATTATGGAGGCATTAAAACTTTAGAATCTATAATGGTTTAATTTTACTACACTGATGTGAATTTTGTTAAGAATTTGGTACACTCTCTTACTTTGGAACAGTTTTATTTCAGTGCACAAAAATAAGGATAGTCTAAAGTCCACTGTCCAATCAGGCATATCCTAGTGTAAAAAATTTTGTTTTGCTTGCCAAAGGATGAAAGTGTGTGTGTGTGTGTGTGTGTGTGTGTGTGTGCTTGTGTGTGTGTGTGTGTGTGGTGGGTAGGGAAGGGGTTACTTCAATATCCCTCTCCAACTAAAAACTGACCATCTTGATTTATGTAAAACATTCTTGACTGGAATGTGAGTCGGCATTACCAAACTCCACTCAACTGTTACTGTGACCTCTGCAGTAGCTCAGTTGGTAGCTATGTATAGTTTTTTAGCATTTCAACGAATAGCAAAAAACTGTTGTCTAATTGGTTCTTAGCATTTAAATGTGAATAGATTTCATAGGGGGGTGTGGCTTTTGCTTCAACGTATCAGTGTTAAATAACACTGGTGTATTTTGCACGGGTTTTATTTAAATGAGTATAGGAGTTGTAGTGAAGCGGTGTATATAGATATCATTCTAGCCTGTTCCTTCCAAGTTGTCGGTCAAGTTTCATCAAACATTAATATATATTGAATAGATTGTCAAGGTTTTCCAGAGACTTTTTTGTGTTCTTACAGTTTTTGATCTCTGGTTTTTAGCCCAGACAAGTTTGAATAAAAGTTTTGTATGTGTATTATTGCAAAACCATTTTGGGTCAATTTTTCTGTTCAGAAAATTATAAGATGTAAAGTATTTTTGTGAATAATTTGTGGTAAACATTCATTTATTTGTGAATATACATATAATATATAAAATGTAAATTTATTTTAAATAATAAATGCCGCCTAATCAAGTGTCACAGCCAATAAAATCAGTGCCACAGGCTACAGGCAAATATAAAAGAAAACTAGGGTTTTCTTTATTTTTTATTTATAAGTTGTATATAAAGTAGTATAAAATAGACATATAGAGTGCTCGCTCTGAAAGTGGGAGGTTGTGGGTTCGATCCCCGGCCAAGGATGACACAAGACTTTAAAGTGGGTAGTGACTGTTCTTTCGCCAAGCATTCGGCATTACAAAATGAAAGTCATGGTTCTTTCGGATGGAAACTTAAAATAAACGAGGTCCTGTGTCACTTTGGGCTTGGCACAATAAAGAATCCTGCTGTATAATACCATCAGCTCAATGCACAGGTACAATTTCTGCACCTTCGTCTATAGCTGGTGACATCTTGATATAAGTGAAATATTCTTGACTGGAACGTTAAACACCATTACTCAACTCAACTCAACTTGACTGTTACTGTGATTTTAAACATACATGTATTATAAAATGATGGAATTTTAACTTTGTTTACTTTATAAGGGTTGGGGTAAAGGAGTTGTTGTTATAAATGGACACCATATTGGAAGATATTGGGAGATTGGACCACAGAAAACTCTGTTTGTTCCTGCACCATTTCTAAAGACCGGTAATAATCAGGTAATTTATTACTTTATTACAAGTAATAATTAGGACGAACACCAACATCTTCAGATATTTTGATACCTTTTTATTGTAGTATGGTGCTGGTCAAGCTTTCGGCCACCCCATTACTTGTATTTAATACTACATACACCTGCATCCGTTCGGATCCATCTAAAGATATTTTCAACACCACTCCATCCACCTCACGGCGTTGGAACTTTTCACCACCACCTCTCCTTATTACTTTATTGTAAAATCACCCCACCCTACCACACCCCACCACACCCTGTGCCTGTGTTAGTGCTCAGAATTTATGACTATTAGCCTGTTGGCTAATATTTGCCAAATTTTAGTAGCCAAATTAAAAATTGACCAGCCAGAGTCAGTTGCCAACCAATAATAATTGTTGAAATTACTGCTTAGAATTTGCAAAAGAATTATAAAATACTGGTTTTCATTTCTCATCAGCTGGTTTCGTCGGTAAATAGAACAGCACCATTTATCCCACCATATAGCTGTCAACTCCAAGTTTAGATGGTCAGTCCAAGACGTAAGAGCATACCAAGGGGCCGATGTGGGAAGTGACCATAGTCTGGTAATAGCCAAGACAAAACTCAAGCTGAACAGAGTGGTAAAGAGTGAAAATAAGACTAGGAAATATGAGGTCAACAAACTGAAAATACCAGAGATGAAGGAAAAGTTTGTGCTAGAACTGAAAAATCGCTTTAATTGTCTACAGGAGGATGAAAGCAAAAGTACAGAAGATAACAACAATACGGAGGAAAAGGTAGAGGAGAAATGGAATGTAATAAAATCAGTTTTTAACGAAACGGCTAGGAACACCATTGGATATAAAACGTATAAAAGTAAAGACTGGATAAGCCAAAACAGTTGGAAGCAGATTGAAGACAGAAGGAAAATCAAAAACAAGGTTAACAAGACAAAGTCTGAAAGATTACAGGAAAAGTATAGACAGGAATACAGAGATAAAGACAAGGAAGTAAAAAAGAGTTTAAGAAATGATAAAAGAGAATGGATAAACGGTATAGCACAGGAAGCAGAGGACGCGGCAAACCAGGGCCAAATGAAGGGAGTGTATGACGCCACAAAGAGATTGTGTAATGACAGACCAAGGAGATCAACAACAGTAAAAGATAAAAATGGGAAAATACTAACAACAGAGAATGAAATAAGAGCAAGATGGAAAGAACATTTTATAGAAGTGCTAAACAGGCCAGCACCAACAGACAGGATAGAGGTAGAAGAATGTGAAAATGAAATCGACGAGATCAACACCAGTTACATCAATAAAGATGAGATAAAGAAAGCAATTAAAGAACTGAAGAAAGGGAAAGCAGCTGGAGTGGATTCAATAACAGCAGAATTAATGTGTGCAGATATAGATATTACTGCAGAATTATTAGAAGATTTGTTCAGAAAAATATGGGACAAGGAAGTAATACCTGATGATTGGAGTAAGGGATTGATAGTCAAACTACCAAAGAAAGGGGATTTGACTTTATGTGGCAACTGGAGAGGGATTACTTTACTATCAGTACCAGCCAAAGTGATGTGTAAAGTTATAATCAAAAGGATAAGAGATGGAGTGGATAAACGATTGAGAAAGGAACAAGCAGGGTTCAGACCAGGAAGAAGCACAACAGAACAAATCTTCATTTTGAGAAATATCATAGAACAAGCAGTAGAGTGGAACACCGGCATGTATATCTGTTTTGTTGATTATGAAAAGGCCTTTGACAGTGTGGACAGAGAGATGCTTTGGACAATCATGAGAAGCTATGGCATACCAGATAAGCTTATCAGAATGACAAGAACTATGTATGTTGACTACAAATGTGCAGTACTGGATGACTCGGGAACATCAGAATGGTTCAAAGTAATATCTGGGGTTAAGCAAGGTTGTGTGATGTCCGGATTTCTCTTCCTACTAATCATTGACTGGATAATGAGGAAAGCAACAGAGAAAGGAAACACTGGTATCAGATGGAAAATGATGGAAACTCTTGAAGATCTGGACTTTGCTGATGATTTAGCTCTAATATCGTGCAATTTGAACAACATACAACAGAAGGTGAACAGTGTAAACAATTTTGGGAAAACAACAGGCCTAAAAATAAATGTCAAGAAAACTAAAACAATGAAATTGAATGCGGGTAACAATATGAAGGGAGAAAGCAGGCTCAAAATCGGGAATGAGGAAGTCGAGGATGTTGACCAGTTTGTTTACCTTGGAGCTACAGTTAACAGCAAAGGAGGGACAGACTGTGACATCAAAGCAAGAATAGGGAAGGCAAGAGTTGCATTCAACAAGCTAGGCAAGGTGTGGAAAAACAGTCAGTATGGCAGGAAAACCAAGAGTAGAATATACATGTCTAACGTAGTATCTGTATTATTATATGGTTGCGAGACATGGAGAACGACCACCAGGGATGAAAAATTACTGGACACTTTCCACCACAAATGTCTCAGAAGAATCCTCAAAATATACTGGCCTGTAAAAATTACAAATGAACAAATCAGAGAAAAATCACAAACAAAAAAGATAAGCGAGCTTGTTAAACATCGGAGGTGGAAATGGATAGGACACATATTAAGACAGAAGCCAGATGAACATCCAAGGATTGCTCTGCAATGGACACCAGCAGAAGGAAAGAGAAGAAGAGGGCGGCCGAAAGAGACCTGGCGCAGGACTGTTGAAAGGGAAAGATCAGATTTTGGACTTGGGACATGGAGTGAAGCTGCTAAAATAGCTGCCAACAGAAATTCTTGGAGGAGAAAGATATCTGGCCCAATTCTCCACAAGGAGAGATGGACATAAGTCAAGTAAGTCAAGTAAGTCATTTATCCCATCAGAGCATTAGCTCCGCCTTCTTTGACATCATTTTATCCCATCAGAGCATTAGCTCCACCTTCTTTGACATCATTTTATCACATCAGAGCATTAGCTCCACCTTCTTTGACATCATTTTATCCCATCAGAGCATTAGCTCCACCTTCTTTGACATCATTTTATCCCATCAGAGCATTAGCTCCACCTTCTTTGCCATCATTTTATCCCATCAGAGCATTAGCTCCACCTTCTTTGACATCATTTTATCCCATCAGAGCATTAGCTCCACCTTCTTTGACATCATTTTATCTCATCAGAGCATTAGCGCCACCTTCTTTGACATCATTTTATCCCATCAGAGCATTAGCTCCACCTTCTTTGACATCATTTTATCCCATCAGAGCATTAGCTCCGCCTTCTTTGACATCATTTTATCCCATCAGAGCATTAGCTCCACCTTCTTTGACATCATTTTATCCCTTCAGAGCATTAGCTCCGCCTTCTTTGACATCATTTTATCCCATCAGAGCATTAGCGCCACCTTCTTTGACATCATTTTATCTCATCAGAGCATTAGCGCCACCTTCTTTGACATCATTTTATCTCATCAGAGCATTAAGTCCCGCCTTCTTTGACATCATTTTATCCCATCAAAGCATTAGCGCCACCTTCTTTGACATCATTTTATCTCATCAGAGCATTAAGTCCCGCCTTCTTTGATGTCGCAATAAACTACCAAAACCAAAATCAGACTTGATAGAAGGTTGAAAGGTCATACTAGTTTACTGCTCTTAAAAATAAGTGTATGTCAGAAAAATTAATGATTGTAAATATACTCAAATAATAATATTGAGCCATATTTAATAATTTTACAAATCTTTTTTATTATCTTATTTTGATAGATTTTGGTATTTGAAGAATACAAAACAGCTAACTCAATAGAATTCACAGATAAAGCTAACATAGGATAACAGAACAGAGTTGGTGTTGATGAAAGAGGATTTTAGAAAAACAATGTATTATTAAGCAGAGTTTACATTGACGAAGAGCAGATTTAGGATAAAAACATTTTATTAAGCAGAGTTGGCATTCATGAAGGACGACTTCTGGATAACATTGATTTATTAAACAGAGTTGGTATTCATGAACGGCGACATTTTGTTCAGCACCACTTGTGGGTCCATATTGTTTTGGATATTGTATAAGCAGAAAACATATACATCATGACACAAAATTTTAGTTTTGTAATGCATGCGGGCAGGCAGAGATGAGTTTTTGTTACTTTTTTCTATATGCCTGTTGAATTTTATGAATGTGAATTTAAAATGATTTCCCCTCCCCCATTCTGATCTAATTACCCAATATAAAGAAAATCTATAACAAGTTTCGGACCAAAATTAGGAATTTCCCTAATGCCTTATCTAAATTCCTCTTTACTCATGTTATTTGAACCTCCATATAAGAGCCACCTGTCTATGAAAACCACTATTACTGGTTTACCTTGGATGACCTTTATAGACAGGTTTGATTGTATCTGTTTTGCTTGAGTATTATTTAAACTGTAAAAATCTTTGATAATAATTATACACTTAATTTAAACCTTTTTTGAAACTACTGGTTTGATTTTCAGCATTATTTGCAGAGGCTAAATGGGGCCAGTGCAATTCAGATTCTTTTACTTCACACCACTCAGGATTTCAAATGAGATGCAGACTTTGTCAGTTATGCTTGTGTTAAATTGTTAAAGATGAATATCATTTGATACTTGTATGTCCTGCTTACACCATAATACGCAAGCAGCTTATTGAACCATTTTTCTGGCAAGAATCTTTTTAAACTAATCCATCCAGCTGTTGTCTCTTAATAATGTAACAATTAACAATTATTATTATATTTCATGTAAATTTCTCCGATTCTGATTGGTCAAGCACAGGGAGTTTTTACAAATTCTAATAACTGAAGTTGTTATGTTAATGAAGCCATGTCCCTCCTTAACGAAGGGATGGTAATATTGACGACGATGTTAATGAAAAAATTACAGCCCTAATGTGTACCCATAATTTAACAAGTTCCGTTCTTTTCCATTTTGACATTTATTATTTCCGGAAATCGCACAACAGACTACATTTGTAAACAAACAACTGTCAAACAATAGCGTTTGTCAGGACATCAAAAAACTACTCACCGAGAAAGACAGGGTCAACCTGAAAAAAAAACTTTGTCTCGGATGTTAATCGTTTTTCCTTCTGGGATCCACTATAACACCCAGATCCAAAGGCGTTATCTTTATATTATCTGTTAGCATTTCTCTGTATTATTACTTTATTTGTTTTCTGTGTATTACTTGCTTATTGTTATCTATGTATGTGAGTTTTTGTATTTCATGTGTGTGTGTGTGTGTGTGTGTGTGTGTGTGTATGTGTGTGCGTGCATGCATGAGTGTGTTCCAATTACAGTAGTTATTTTACTTACAGATATAAAGATTAAATTGAAACTTACTTAATGATGTCCTCGCCAGAAGGCACATAAGGCTGCAATGTTATCCTTTCATTTTTGCCTGTCATTCGCTTTGCTTTGGCTGTGTTCCAGCTAGTCCATCCAGCGCGGTTTCTTTCCTTTTCAGTTGTTCTCCATGTGGACTTAGATCTTACCCTTTTTCTTTTTCCACTGGCTGCCACCTTAGTGCTGTCTTGCAGTCATTTGTTCCCTTCTCCTTTTTCTTTTTCCACTGGCTGCCACCCTAGTGCTGTCTTTCAGTCATTTGTTCCCTACCCCTTTTTCTTTTTCTAATGGCTGCCACCCTAGTGCTGTCTTGCAGTCATTTGTTCCCTCTTTCCTTAATATGTGCCCAAGCCATTTAAAATTAAAAATTTAACTTAACTGAGTTATAAACATGATCATCAGTGTGTTTTCAGTAATTGTGGTCTGGTGTTGTCAGTGATCATTTTTTGTAGAGTTATGTTTCATTACAGAAAGTGTAACACTATTATTTTTAGTTTTTTTTCAGTAGTTGTGGTCTGGTATTGTCAGTGGTTATTAATTGTAGAGTTATGTTTCGTAACATGAAGTATAACACTATTATATTTAGTTATACAAGGTATAACTATTTTTGATTTAGTTTTGGGATTTATCAATTACATGTAGGTTGCCACGGCAACGGAATGTAAATCATGTATTTTATGTGTATGTCATCTATATGGTATCTTAATCTAAAAAATCTATTGTATAGGCAAACAACATTGACCTGTCCGCTTGACCTTTCATCGGGAATCTATATAGAAGGACCTATCCAATAAATGGGTAGTAGTAGGATTCACTGTTAGTAGTATGTACTCAAGGTACATGATTAGTGTTCACATTATGTAGACAAAATAAACATCTGTGCTCCCTATACATGGATGTACTTGGTCCATAATAAATATTTAAATCAAAGGTCAAGCGGACAGGTCAAAGTTGTTTACCTACAAAACATGTTTGCCTATACCCAAGTGTTGTGTTGTTATGTATATGATTTTGACCGAAGTTGGGACCATTTAATTGGGTTCACCAGGATAGGGTTTACAATTTGATAACCCATAATGTTTGATTTTAATATATATGAAATTGCATGAAAACGATGTAGTTCTAGAAGTTTGCAATGTTACATTTTCCAGAACATCCCACCCTAGCATTATGGGAATTAATCATATTATACGCTGATAAATTCCATTAAGACAGTTTCTTTGCCTAGCTCACCTGCATGAAATGCAAAAGAGCTTTAGTGGTACCCTTGTTGTCTGTGTCCATTGTTTAACATTGTAAATGACATAATAAAGTATTTTCCTGTTTGATTCCTCGGGATCCTGTCTAACCAGACAAAAAATGACAATTTATTTTTTTACCCAAAATAAAGTGGGGGCATATAGTGTTTATTCCATTTCTTTAGCCAACTATTCATGAAACTTCACAATCTTTAGTAGATGTGTCATTGGCTACTCATATTTTGATTATGCACATAGTTTAGAAAACATGTATCCCCTAGTTGGGGAACACTTGAAATGGTATCTAATTTCAGTTATAACTTTTTATGTATTCTTCATGCATGTTGTGCAAGAATGAATAATGAAAACAATCAAATTCAGTGATTTAGGATCAATCCCCTGCCATCAGGTTCTTTTTTGTGATATGCACTTATGTTCAAAGGGCAATAACTCTCAGGAAAATGAGCAAACCAACTCAGGTTAACTATATGTGCATCTCCTTGATAGTCAGTTTCATATATCTGTAAATATTGCACCCTGCCAAAAGGTTGGAAATTACAAAACTGTGAAATTCGAGTTTATACATTTACCGTATATATATATATATATATATATATATATATTATATATAATATATATATATATATATATATATAATATATAAGTGGTTATCCTGTAGAACTCTTTTGTATTTAAGTTTAGAAAGTTTAAGTGTCCCAACTGGCCTTAAAATCAGAAATATAATTTCTAAATGGAACAAATGTTAATCAGGCCCCAAGTTTCACAATTATATCTTAACTTAGATTTTCCTTAACTTAAATCTGGCAAAATTAAAACCTTTATAATTTTGATATTGAAAAATTTTATGTGTCATTTTAAAGATTATAGCAATTTTATGACATTTGTATTAAAATTTGACAAAACTTTTTACTCTTTGTTCCTACAAGAACTTGCAAAACTTTGCTAAATTTAAGTTAAGGAAATTTTTAGTTAAGGAATGATTGTGAAACTTGAGCTAGGCCAGGTGTTGTGTACAAAATAGATTTAATTGTTACAATAATATTGTGCCATTTTTATACTAATTCTATATTATTTTTTTTATATTGAGGGATTTTATAAAAATTAAAATACATGACTTAAAATATATATGTATAACTATTTTATTTCTTTATGTGTACTATACATGCTAAAATTTCATGAAAATAACAAAAGTGACGCTATGCAGAACAGGTGGCACATTTACATTTTTGAGTTTAGTAATGGTGTTTAACATCCCAGTCAAGAATATTTCACTTATATAGAGACGTCACCAGCTATAGGCTAAGGTGTAGAAATTTTACCTGTGCATTGCGCTGATGGCATTATACAGCAGGGATCTTTAGCTTGCCAAGCCCACAGAGACATAGGACCTTGTTTGTTTTAAGTTCCCATCCAAAAGAATCGTGACTTTAATTTCGTAATGGCGAGTGCTTGGCGAAAGAACCTTCAATACCCACTTTCAAGTCTTCGGTCAGACCAGGCCAGGGATCGAACCCACCACCTTCCGCTAATGGAGCTAGCACTCTACCAACTGAGCTACTACAGTGATCTAAAATTAACAATGCAGAACAGTATAGCCTCATAAAGATTGCAAAAAATGATTATTTATACTCAATTATCTTACAAAAATAACAAGAGTGTCACTAAGTGAAGCCTCCACTTCTGGCACACACAGAATGTCATATCCTGGTATAATCATGTATACCAAGTTTAGTTAATCAAAAACAAATATACTAATCCATGTCCGAATCACAATCCAGAAGCGAAATAAAACTTTGGAACTGACAAGTTAGGTTACACACGTGAACTTCCACCAGGAAAGTGAAGCCAGGTGTTCCGGAAGGGTAAGCACCTCCTGTTTAGCTAGCTAAAATATCTTAGTGGTGTTGGAGGAGTAGGTTGAAAAAATTTATGGATGGACAGATATTTACATATGTTGCTTCTAGAAACGGGCATGTAACACCCTAGTCAAAATTCTTTCACTTATATGGAGGTGGTCAGTTCTTGGATGGTGAAGAAAATTGGAGTACCAAGAAAAAAACATCAACTTTCGGCAAGCCAACTGACAAACTTTCTCACTAGGATCTGCATCAAGCGGGATTCGAACCTAGGGAATAAGAGGCACTGTGATTCCTAGGCACACACCTTAGACCACTTGGTCGCCGAGGTTCTAATACTACTATTGTTCCAGAGAACTTAGTCGCTTTTTAGTCAATTAAGCTTCTATGTTTAATGATGTATATTTAAGGTTATACATATTGGATCTAAAATATAAAAGCCTAATTAAATGTAAAAAACATGGTCCTTAACGCTCACCTGTGACTTTGACCTTTGAACCCATGAGGTTCATTCATATATTCAAAATGATCATAAGGCCAATATTCCAATATACATGCCTATACAAAAAGTTTAAAGTTTTCAAGATAAATAATCATTTCAGTACTTGTTCGTATCTGTGACCTTGACCTTTGAACTTAGACCTTCATTCATATATCAAAATCACAATCACCATTGTGCTATTACCTATATTATTATTATATACATGCCTATACAAAAAATAATAGTTTTGAAGATAATTAACTATTTCAGTAGTCATCTGCGTCTGCGACCTTGACCTTTGAACCAATAACTTTCATTCATATATCAAAATGGTTGTAAGGCTAATTCCTACAATATTTTAATATACATGCATATACAAAAAGTTAATAGTTTCCAAGATAATTAACCATTTAGGTATTCATTCGTATCTGTGACCTTGACCTTTGAACCCATGAGCTTCATTTATATATCAAAATGATCGTTAGGATAATGCCTACAATATTTTAATATACATGCCTATACAAAAAGTTTATGGTTTTTGAAATAATTATCCATTTCAGTACTTGTTTACATCTGTGACCTTGACCTTTGAACCCATGACCTTTATTTATATATCAAAATGACCATTGTGCCATTACCTACAATATTCTAATATACATGCCTATACAAAAAGTTCATAGGTTTGCAGATAATTATCATATTGGTATACTTGTTCATCTGTGACCTTGACCTTTGAACCCATGGCCTTAATCTATGTATCAAAATGATCGCCATGTAAATACCTACAAATAACTTAAAATTCTATGTCATTATCACCAGAAATGTTTAAAAAATAGCATTTTTTATCAAAGGTAAAAAAACTGGGACATGACCTTGACCTTGACATCAATTGAAAGAAAATTGCAAGACAAGATCAACAGTGTAAACTCCATACAATTATCTTTTGAAGCCGTTTTGAAGTTGTAACAATAAATGTCTCATTTTAAAAATTACATAATTTTACGCAAAAAACGCGTAACCTATTTTTAGTCCAATTTTCATCAAAAACACAATTTTAATGTGTCTAGGTATTCTGAATCCAAATATCTAATCAAAATTTGCCTGCGCCTTTTGGTTTCAGAGAAGAAGGTTTTTTTTGGTTTTTTGTCTATTTATAGTAACGGCAGCCATATTGTTGGGCGTGGTCAAACCCCGAACACAATTTTGAAAGCCTGTTACCTAGGACGGTGATAGATTGCAATAGCTCATCTGAGCCTTTTGGCTCAGGTGAGCTAATAAGTGTTCTACAGCCCTCTGGTTTTGCTCTACATAACAAAAATTAGTTGTTTTTAAACACTGCACATTGAAAAGTAAATTGTTTACGTTTCAGTAAACTAGCATGACCGGTCAACCTTCTATCAAGTCTGATTTTGGTTTGAGCTGTTCATTGTGACATCAAAGAAAGTGGGGCTAACTGCTCTAATTGGATAAAATGATGTCAAAGAAGGCAGAGCTAATGCTCTGAATGGATGAATGGTGCTGTTCTCTTTACTGACAAACCAGCTGATGTGAAATGCCTGAAAACCAGTATTTTATAATACTAAAATCTTTG
Organism: Anadara kagoshimensis; assembly: GCA_021292105.1. NCBI lineage: Eukaryota > Metazoa > Mollusca > Bivalvia > Arcoida > Arcidae > Anadara > Anadara kagoshimensis. Next base: position 32,612,204 of record CM037866.1, read on the forward strand.
GTATTTTGCAAATTTTAAGCAGAAATTTCAACAATTATTATTGTAAATAAAAGGAATAACTTTCCATGTTAACTCCGAAAATACTGAAAGCCAATTCTTCATTGGCGACACTTTGTCAAACTAGTTAATCAAAAACAAACATACTAATCCATGTCCGAATCATAATCCAGAAGCAAATTATAAACTTTGGAACTGACAAGTTAGGTTAGACACGTGAACTTCCACCAGGGAAGTAAGGCTGGGTGCTCCGGAAGGGTAAGCACCTGTCACGTGTGTAATCAAAATTGTGTGAAAGGAACATGGAACTATGGGACGTCAAATATATTCAGGGCAATCCTGGACATCAAACTTATCAACAATACTGTGATGACGGCCATAAAACTTTTGAGGGCCATGATAAGCCTCGGCTTGCAATGTCCCTGACGAAAACTGATAAAACGTATTTTGTCGGAGGCTCAGGGTCCCAGTTAAAGGATTTTCATCGTGAGTGCAATGGTCCTTTAAAGGAACTATTTGTGTCCAGACATATTCCTTGTGTAATGTTCCTTAAATTTGATAAGGAAATATTCAACATCAAGTTTAATGAATCTTAATTGATGGTTATTAATTTTTATATTTTGAAATCCTGTCAAGTGTCCAGCCTGACCAGTTTTCTTCAGTTCGCCGATTGTTCTTCAGAATAATGTGACATTTTAGTGGGACAGATCATCAAGAAGGGGTTATTCTTCTTGACTACCCTTTCCGGCTCCGTTATGTACAAAGAAATAGCTTCCTATACCATCATCATCTCGGCTGGGGGTGCTTTTCGCCAAAAGCCCTTTCACTTATTTCAAATTGGTATTATCAATAACTACTTGTAAGCATTCGTAATTTCCAGAGTTATGCTGTAAACGTATTTATGTTCGCGGTTTACTAATTATTTCGCGATCATTTGTTTTGGGTGAAAATTAATACCGAGCGAAAATTATATTATGCTTATTGTGTCATAGCGCATATTTAAACAATGCGAAAATTTAACTACGCGGAACTTTACGTTCATTTACCTCGAAAATAAATACACGCGAAATTAAATACGTTTACAGTCTGAAAATGATAATAATTATGCAGTAATTATATTTCATTTAGATCTATTAGCATTGATGACTAAATTTCAGTTCAAACTCGAAAACATGTAGCTGTCTTCATTAATCAGTGATTTTAGAAATTCTTTGGATAATCACAACTACTTAAATTTACTTATATTGTACACTTTAATAATAAAATGGGAATATACAAAATATATCTAGATCTATATAACTGAAAATGTAATTTTTATATTTATAATTGTTGTTTAACTCAGTGATTACTTGTAATGTTTATTGTGTGTTGCCATAAACTACTTTTAGCCAATATTTTACATAATATTTGGTTGGTTTGGTTGAATGTTACCTAGCGTCGCATCAGGCATTTTTTTCAGCTATTCGCGACGAGAACTATTTCATTATTATCTATGATCCAGTTAATTCGTGTGTGCATGTGAAGTGCGAGTGTGTTGTATGGTCAACCTTGTACCAGCGCGCACTCATGGCGACTTTAAAGTGCTAGCTCACAGAGTCAGTACGCCGCAGACAAGCGTACCACTCCCCCAGTCACATTATACAAGGTGAACCAGTAAGACCGCAATTAAGGAAAAATTCACTTTCCCACATTTATATGCCTCACGTTGTACTTATGCAATACATGTCAGTCTTGCGTAAGTCTTTCCGATTACCAACTTCAAAACTTTCAAATTTTAAAGTTGGTCACGTTTACAATTTAGGATGGGACGGCGAAATTTAACTTATCTGCAAATCTCAGCGAGCTACCAAGGTCTCTACTTTCGTTTTGAACTTCTCTGACTTTTTTTATCTTTTTTTTATTTTAAAAATGGCAATGAATCAAACTATGCATCTTCCCTTTTTGATAACGTGCTGTAAAACACGCTTGTTTTAAAATCACATAAATTCTAAAATAGGGGAGATAAATATAATTGTGTATTGCAGCTACTTAAAATCACGATTCATTGACACACTTTATTTTGGAGCATGCGCAGATCGTGAAGATAGGTCACGTAACGTAAATGTTTTGATACTTCGAATATAAAGCCAAGCATGTGTGGATAAGCTTGGATAGATCTCAAATTTTAAATCCAACAATTGATCTAAGATTAATTCTTTAAAGGTTATATGGCTTATTTTATTCAATTGCGGTCATTTTTATGTCGAACACTGCCCAAATGTGTAGGACCCCTTAGGTGGAAATAAGGCTCTTTAGCGGGACCCTTTCAACACTGGACCCCGTCACTTTACTGGAAGGAAAGAAGGGATATCCGTCGTGTAAAAGTTGCCTAGAGAAAAAACAAGCCCAGAAGATCAAATTTACAAGGAAAATGTCGGCGCTTGCTGGTAGAGACAACGATTATATTTTTAGACAGGTAACGTAGACCTTTATTTGTTTACATTTAGAAATTCGGTCAAGTAGCACTTGTCGACTTGACCCAATTTGATAAAGCAAACGGCAACATATTTTTTGCTTAAAAATGAAAGATAAATTCTGAGAGAAGGATATTAAATAATTTTGATTGAAAATGAATAAAAATCTAGATCTAGACCCATATATAAAATTGTGTTCCTTTATTGTTGGAGTTAATTCCCTTTATAAGGGAATATGCAAATTCCCCACATTTGACATCAAAAAGAGTGGGTGTAGTTTATCGTGTGTGTATTGGGACTGAGCTAGTTGTGATGTTGAATTGTAGTAGAGATATAATGGAGTGATTTACTGCCAGACTTTCTGGGGCAAATCTTTTAGCCTTGTGGTAGAACGCTTACATTTCTGAATTGATACAATTTCACTTGAATCAGGGGACGTTACTTAAAATTACATGTATGCAAAATTCATTACAACAGTATAATATTGCTGATCGCGGAGATGGCTATTATAAAAGAGTGCTGACTGTAACTGTAATTTTATGCTACATTTGTGCAGAACGTTTTGGAGAACTTTAACATCACCAATATCCGGAATAACATTATGTTTACAGGAAAACGTCATATGCGATTCCATATCAATTGGGCATAAGTGTTCTGCACAAACGTTAGAGGTATCATGTAGTACAGCAGCGAACCCAATTGATCTGGATTTATTGCAAAGTTGCCTCATAATTTACAAGATGACCCAGATGACCCCCCCCCCCCCCCCCCCCCCCCCCCATTACAAAACAGTTACCTTCCTTTACAGTATTTTTGTACTACAGTAAATTAAGTATCTGTACAATATGTACATATATTTGATATTGAGGGTACTGACTTTCCCTTACCTGTTTAATTATTTCCCCTTTCACATAGGTTATTTTATCCTAGTGTCTTGTAATATACTGCGATATTGTTTACATTTGAAAGGGGAAACCAAGTCATGCAAATATAGCCTCACAAAATGCATGTTTGTTTTGAGATTTGAGATTTTGTATCCAGGCTTTGGATCTGAAAGTACCATTGTGGAAGCTCTATTGGTAGAGTATTCACTCTGTTAGTGGGAGGTCGTGTGTTCGAACCCTGACCAGGTCTGACCCAAGACTTGAAAGTAGATAGTAACTGTTCTTTAGCCAAGCACTCTGCATTATGAAATAAAAGTCACTGTTCTTTTGGATGGGAACTTAAATGAGATCCCTTGTCACTGTAGATGTTGCATGATAAAGAACCTTGCTGTATAATGCTATCAGCACTTTCGCCTATAGCTGGCAACGTCTCGATATTAGTGAAATATTCTTGACTGGGACGTTACTGTAGATGTTGCATGATAAAGAACCTTGCTGTATAATGCTGTCAGTTCAACACACAGGCTAAATTTCTACACCTTCGCCTATAGCTAGCAACGTCTTGATATAAGTGAAATATTCTTGACAGGGATGTTAAACACCATTACTGAACTTGGATCTGAAGGTGTTGAGTTCAGACAAGTTCAATTTTTAGAATTTTCAAACGTTTTCATTTACTTCTGATTGGTCAGCAGGGATTGACACTTAACACTAGCCGGCTAGCCACAGGCTAGTAAAAATTTGTCAGGCTAGTGAATCTAATGTATTACCAGTAGCCTGATGAGCTAGTAGTTTATCTCAAAACAATTAGATCATATACTTGATACAGAGCTTTTAAGACCTAATGAATATATAATCATCTAAGCTTCTCCAGATTTCAGGATTTTGCTCCATCTTTCCAAATTTTTTCGGGGTTGGAAGGGGCAAACTTGACGGGACATGTCCAGGACTACTCAACTTCAAGCAGGGCTAGTGATTTCAAACAACTTCTAGCCTTCTGGGCTACTGTTGTCAACTTGAAAAAAGTTAGTGTCAAACCCTGGTCAACAATATTTGTTCAATTAATTTGTTTAAAAAGATACAATGTCCACTAAAGTTAGACCATGTTTAGTTAACAGTTTAAAAAGTTGAAAGTCTTGGCCCCATTGTTTAATTAATTAGTCTGTTTTTTCTATATGCTTTATACTGTTCATAATATAATTTATAATAATTTGCAAGATAATGTTGAACCAGTACAAGGATGTATGTCTATGATATATTATATTTTATCAACCCCAGCCTTTAAAATTAATTTTAATTATTTTAATTATTAGACTATAATTCTTCTATATATACAGTCCAACATGCCTTAAAGACCACCTCTATATAGGAATCACCTGCTTATAAAGGCCATTATAATTTTATCCTAATTGTTCTTAAATCATATATAAACCTGTATATAAAGGCCACCTGCACATAATGGCCACTTTTACTGGTTCCTATGGATGGCTTTTTATAGACAGGCTGGACTGTACCTAGAACATTCAGTTTTATGTTTCCACTGCTGCAAACAAAGTTTAGAGGGAATACATTTGTATTTTAACATATTCTATCACTACTCATTATATGAGATAGGGAAATCTCAACCCAAGGTCATATATATTTGGTCCAGAATGAGGCGGAGTTTTGGACCAAATATATAAGACAGAGGGTTGACATTTTGCTATCTCGTATGACCAGTAGGGACTGATTCTTTTTCTCATACCTTATTCCTTTAAAAATCAATTAAAAGCTTCTAGGGTCATGTTTATTCAGGCATAGTGTGTAGCCTGTCTCAACCCTAGGGTGAGACAAGGAAATCCCACATGGGTAAAAATAAGGGATTTCCATGTCACAGGTGTGAGAAACCAACAGGAATCCCCCTGTTAGTCTGGCCATCCCATCCCAGTATTGTGTTGACTCCATGTTTTACGTGTCTATGAATGGATTTTGATCAAACTTGGTACAAATGTAAACAAACATGAGGGATGTATCACATACCACATTTAGTTGCATAGGTCAATGATCAAGGTCACACGGTCAACTCTAAAAAATAACAACTTTGCAATGTAGGGGATTGTGTGTGTGTGTGTGTGTGTGTGTGCTGGGGGGTATTTGTCTCTCAAGAGACTGCTTTAGCTTCCCAAGTTGCATTAGAGGATTTAAGGTAAATTTAAAAAAGACAGCAATTTGAAAAAAAATAAAATAACAGATAATCGAGAATGGAATAAAAATACAGAAAAATATACACAACTCTCTCTCTCTCTCTCTCTCTCTCTCTCTCTCTATATATATATATATATATATATATATATATATATAGATTAGGCCATTACTAGTTTAACATATTTAACCAGTTTTTATGTTAAAATTTATCGTAGTTTAAAAGTTTTTAAAGAAACAGTTAGTTTGAATTAATATTTATTATCATAAACATAATGTTTTTATTTATTACATTATTTCTAAGAGGAATGCTTAATTTATTTTATTTAATTTCCAGTTTTAAATTAAAATTTGTCAAAGTTTAGAAATTTTCAAGGAAATGCTCAATGTTAATTAATAACAATAATTATGTTACAAAATGTATATTATTTATGTAGGGATGGTATTATTTATTTTATTTTAATTTCATTTTTAGTTAATTTTATTTTTTTTCCTTGTTGGAGCACACATTTATTTATTCATAAAGGGGATTTGTTACAAGTAACTCTTCATAGTGTAATTTAAAAAGACAGTAACATTGATAAAATTGATAATAAAATTAATTAAATCATTTAATTTATGTTTTCAACTTTTTATTTTTTGCAATTTTATTTATTATTTAATTTATTTTACATTTAGTATTTAATTTAAGTCAGTAGTTTCTTAGAAAATATACACGGGTCATTTATAAGAAAATTAAATTTGTTTTTAATTTCATTGCATTTTTAGCTCACCTGACCGAAGGTCATGTGAGCTTATGGCATAGCGCAGCGTGTGTATGTGCGTGCGTGTGTGCGTGCGTGTGTGCGTGCGTGCGTGTGTGCGTCGTTAACACCTATTTTCGACTTCTCCTCTGAAACTACTGGACAGTTTTTAATGAAACTTTGTCAGAAGTATAAATGGGCCGGTGCAATTCAGATTTGTTCGTGGTGTTGCTATGGCAACCATAACTAGGTCAAGGTAACCTAGGGGTGCAAAAATCTTAAAAAATCTTCTTCTCCGAAAGTACTGATTGGAGAAAAAATCCGATGTGATATTTGGCTTCTCTAGGGTCTTAAGCCTATAGTTTGTTCATTTTGTGAAATTCGGATAAAAAATAGGTTACGCGTTTTTGCGTTTAATTTTGAAAAAATCGTAAAATAGCTTCAAATTGTTATAACTTGACTATTTGACCAGATAATGACATGGGGTTTTCAGTTTTGACATCTTCTTGTTAGTATCTTCAAAATGAGGTCAAGGTCAATTGTGAAGGTCGTGACCTAATTTTTTTTAACCTCCGATTATAATTATTATCTCGAAAACTATAAACTTTTTGTATAGGCATGTATATTAGAATGTTGTAGATATCGATACAACGGTCATTTTGATATATAGAAAAAGGTCATGGGTTCAAAGGTCAAGGTCACAGATGTGAAACAATACTGAAATGGTTAAGTATCTGGAAAACTATAAACGGTTTGTATAGGCATGTATATTAGAATGTTGTAGGTATTGATACAACGATCATTTTGATGTATAGAAAAAGGTCATGGGTTCAAAGGTCAAGGTCACAGATGTGAAACAATACTGAAATGGTTAATTATCTCGAAAACTATAAACGTTTTGTATAGGCATATACATTAGAATGTTGTAGGTATTGATACAACGATCATTTTGATGTATAGATAAAGGTTATGGGTTCAAAGGTCAAGGTCACAGATGTGAAACAATATCAAAATGGTTAATTATCTCGAAATCTATAAACTTTTTGTATAGGCATGTATATTAGAATGTTGTAGGTATTGATACAACGATCATTTTGATGTATAGAAAAAGGACATGGGTTCAAAGGTCAAGGTCACAGATGTGAAACAATACCGAAATGGTTAATTATCTTGAAAACTATAAACATTTTGTATAGGCATGTATATTAGAATGTTGTAGGTATTGATACAACGATTATTTTGATGTATAGAAAAAGGTCATGTGTTCAAAGGTCAAGGTCACAGATGCGAAACAATACTGAAATGGTTAATTATCTTGAAAACTATAAACATTTTGTATAGGCATGTATATTAGAATGTTGTAGGTATTGATACAAGGATTATTTTAATGTATAGAAAAAGGTCATGGGTTCAAAGGTCAATGTCACAGATGCGAAACAATACCAAAATGGTTAATTATCTCGAAAACTAAACTTTTTGTATAGGCTTGTATATTAGAATGTTGTAGGTATTGATACAACGATCATTTTGATGTACAGAAAAAGGTCATGAGTTCAAAGGTCAAGGTCACAGATGCAAAACAATACCGAAATGGTTAATTATCTCGAAAACTATAAACGTTTTGTATAGGCGTGTATATTAGAATGTTGTAGGTATTGATACAACAATTATTTTGATGTATAGAAAAAGGTCATGGGTTCAAAGGTCAAGGTCACAGATGTGAAACAATACTGAAATGGTTAATTATCTTGAAAAATATTAACTTTTTGTAAAGGCATGTATATTAGAATGTTGTAGGTATTGATACAATGGTTATCATGATGTAAAGAAAAAAGTCATTGGGGTTTAGTATTTATGTTTTCTTTAAATCTATCAGCTAGCCATTAGTTATCAGGTGAGCGTATCAGGCCCATGGGCCTCTTGTTAGTTTATTAGGTTTGAAGATAATGAAATATGTCTTTGAAAATATTCATGGGTCATTAAGAGAATTAAATTTGTTTTTAATTTCATTTTTAGTTTATTAGGCTTGAAGAGAATTGAATTATGTTTTTAATTTTAATCATTAGTTTCTTAGAATTTATTACAGATATTTAATAAAATTAAATTTCTATTTTTTCAGTTAGGCATGTATAAACTCTACGGTAGAACTATTTATCCCCAAACCCCTTTAAAAATTTAACTCAGTGATTTTATTACAATTTTTAAAAACTACCTTCTGCCCTTTGGAAAAATTTAAACCATTTTCATAAATTAACAAAATTGAAGGTCTGAAACAAATTGGCTTATTAAATATAGCCAGGATACTCATTGCTTAGGTATTATTTTGTGACCTTTATGAATTTTATGTGGATCAGGAGAGTTTACGCAAAATGATGGAATTAATGCAAGCAGTTTACTTGTTTTTGGAATTTGAGTACCGGTAGTCAAATTGGGAGATTTCAGTCAATTTTTCCAAGGGGAAACCAATTTTATTTGGTAGTAACTTATTACAAACAACATCACGGTTACTGAATAGATGGTGGCAATGAATCTAGGTTTTACTTTAACAACACTGACAATGATTTTATTACAACTATTCTAAGAATAAAAGGACTTTTAATGCCAAGAGATTGCAGTAATCTGTTAAAACAGAAATTGACTTTTCACCGACCACGCCCACAATGTTCTGACACTAGCTGCTATTACAGTACATACCAAAGCAGCGTCAAGGCAATTAATGATGTACTAGTGTCCATGATGTCACTAAACGGCACAATTCATTCTTTTTGTGTCTAATGCAAGCATGTCGGGCATTTGTCGAAACATTGTGGGCGTGGCTGGCGATACGTCAATTAAAACACTTTTTGGATCGGACATATTCTGTGCCACATTTTGCACAATAAGGAACATTTGTGTGAAATTTATTTATTTATTTATTTATTCATTAATTTATGTATTTATTTATTTACATGTATTTATTTATTTATTTACATTTATTTATTTATTTATTTATTTATTTATTTATTTATTTACATGTATTTATTTATTTATTTTCAGTTATTGGAGTATACATCTTTCACATATACCTACATTTTAGCTGACCCTGACAGTAAGGAAGCCATTATCATTGACCCGGTCATAGAAATGGTTAACAGAGATATCAAGATTATAGAGGATATGGGACTTAATCTTAAATATGCACGTAAGACAAATCATATCTCAATTTTCTATCTAGGACCTTGGTTGCCAAGTGTTCTAACGGATCAGGGCACCTCTCGTTGACTAAGTTATCAGGGGCCTCAAAAAGTTATATGGCCATCATCACAGTATTGTTGATAAGTTTGATGTCGCTTTGTCCAGGATTGCCCTGGATATATTTGACGTTCCATAGTTCCATGTTCCTTTCACTTAATTGGATTACATGAGTAATAATAAGATTGATAAGTTTGACGTCTCTTTGTCGAGGATTGCCCTGGATATAGTTCCATGCTCCTTTCACTTATTTTGATTACATACGTGGCCAGTGTAACTAGCTAAAGAGGAGGTGCTTACCCTAATGGAACACCTAGCCTAGCTTTCCTGGTGGAAGATCACATGTTTAACCTAACTTGTCAGTTTCAAAGTTTTTACTTTGCTTCTGGATTGTAATTCGGACATGGTTTACAGTTGTATGTTTAGTTTTAATTTGAATCCCACACAGGGCAAGACCTTATAAAATACATTTATGTATTTACTATTTACCCTGTAATTTTTCATTTATAAATGTTGAGAAAACACAATCACTATCAATTTTTAAGTCCTGGTCAGACCATGGCAGGGGTTTGAACCCACAACCTCCAATATATAGAGCAAGCGCTGTCTAAGATGGTGGAAGAAACTGGAGTACCAGGAGAAAATCACCAACCTTTTGAACAGAACGGACAATCTTTCTCACCATATTTATTTTTGCAGTGTACTAATTTTCACTTATTTCGTGGTCGTTTGTTTTGCGCGAAAATTTTAATATGCCTATTATGTAAAGTGCATATTTCAAAAACGCAAACATTTAAGAAGGCGTATATGTCTAAATTTCTTATACTGCGAAAATAAATACACGCAAAATTAAATACGTTTACAGTATATGCCTGAGTTGGATTTGAACCCCGGCGGTGAAAGGTGCTGAAATCTGTAAGCATATTACTTAGACAATCCAACTAGTAAGGTCCGTTTATTTGTGGTTATATGAAATACAGATCTTTTGAAATATACGATCAACCCTTAGTAAAGTGTGTGACCCCATTTTTGAAAATACAGCTCTTGTTTTTTAAAGGCCTTGGCCAGAATGACATTGATAAATCTAGCTCTGAATTGAAATCTGTATGTTCTGTGGTTGACTCTGAAATTTAGGTGCCTTAATTTCAGAAATTGTAATGATGATATGGAGATAATAATACACTTCAACTTTCCTAACTAAAATAACTATGTTACAAAACAGTGACTACTTTTTAACCTCCAACTACTTATAAATCTATAGATAATGTACACAGTACCGGCCTGTCAAAAGTTTAAAACTGAGCTAACAAACATGGGCTGACATGGCGGAGTGGCTTTCTAAGTCAAGGGTTGTGAGTTCGAATCTCACTTGGGACATTGAAATTTTCTGAGATGATTTTCATCTCCTGTCCCTACTAGAGACATAAAAAACTCATTACCAGAATAGTTTTTCGGATGAGCTGTAAAAAGCTCATTACTCAGTAGTCTTTCAGATGAGACTCAAAACCGAGGTCCTCTGTCTCGGTGCATGCTAAAGACACCTGTGGCCACTACAGTAGATGCTTACAACTACAAGTGGTTGAAACAGACTGAGCAAAGTAGATGAGACTCAAAACCAAGAACCTGTGTCTCAATGCACACTAAAGACACCTCTGTAGAGTTCGAAAAAGAGTAGGCCACCTGTGGCCGCTACAGAGGATGTTTACAACAGACTGAGCAAGAAGATAAGATAAGAAAAAGGGGTCGAAGGTTGGCTTTTGAGTGGCCAAAATATGGACAGATAGTGACCTAAAAGAGCTGCCTAGATGTAGATAGCTGCTACCAAAAAACTTGAGATAAAGCTAAGGAGGGGCCGGGATGAACTCTCACTTGGTTAGCTTAGTGTTAAACTTTCGACAGGTCTGTACTGTATATTATTACAGTTGTTAAAACTTGTGATTTTCCTTAAAATTAAATTTCGCAAATTTTAAAAATCTGTTTTTTTAAACTATGTATAAAGATTTTTAAAATGAAAAACAAACATACTAATCTATATCAGTATCACAATTCAGAAGCAAAGTAAGAATTTGAAACTGACAAATTAGGTTAGACATGTGAACTTCTACCAGGAAAGTGAGGCTGGGCGCTGCGGAAGGATAAGCACCTCCTGTTTAGCTAGTTACACCTGCCAATTGTGTATTAAAGCTAATACAAATATCATTAGCTTTTACCTTTAAGTGATCTTCGAAATGACACCTTAAATTCCCGAATATCTTAAAACATAACAAAAATATTCAGATTTCAAATTTGCCAGATTTGATTTAAGGAAAATGTTGGTTAAGAAAAAAATGTGATACTGAGGTTGGTTGGTTGAATGATGCTTAACGTCGCATCAGCAATTTTTCAGCTATTCGCAACGAGAACTATTTAATTAATCTCTATGGATTAATCTATGAACAATTTGGTGTATGCATGTGAAGTGCGAGTGTGTTGTATGGCCTGCCTTGTACTAGCGCGCACTCAGGGCGACTTTACCGTGCTAGCTCACAGAGTCAGTACGCCGCAGACAAGCGTACCACTCCCCTAGTCCATTATACTGATACCAGATGAATCAGTAAAGGCCAACGGTAAGGAAAATTCACTTTCCCACATGTGGTCTGAGCGGGACTCGAACTCACAGCGGTGAGAGACCCTGGATTTGAAGACTGACGTCTTATCCATTAGGCCACCGCGCCCTCTGATACTGAGGCCTGCCTCCAGTTTCACAATCATTCCTAAACTTAAATCTGACAAATTGTAATACTGAGGCCTGGCTCCAGTTTCACAGTCATTCCTAAACTTAAATCTGACAAATTGTAATATTTCATGGTACTACAAACATGACAAATAAAAAATTAGAAAATAAGAAAATTAGAAAAAATATTTAAATGTAAGCTTAAATATTTCAAAAAATAAAAAAAATAATTTATTTGGGACTAATGCAGGGGTCCTACCATTCCTATATTTTCCTATATTTCCTATTACAGTAGAACTTCGATAACTCGAAGTGCACGGAACTTCGATGATGACTTCGAGTTATCGGGGTGTTCGAGTTTTCGAAGTTGAAGGATGACGTCGCAATGTAACTTTGATTTCTTTGGGAGAAATGTTGGATGGTGTAAAACTGTTTACCGATACACTGGTGTAATATGTACCGGTATTACATAAAGAATAAATGAATTAAAATCAAATTATTACTTATGGTTTTATAAGGACTGATGGCGACAACAAACGCATACATGAAGTACACAAAATGTGTATTACCAATACATGATCGTAATGCATTCAAAGAACTGAATCAGATAAACATATCCATGTACAATGTATGTTATAATATACAAAACAAGACGCACATTTTATAGAAATTATAAAACTAGTGTGCCTACCACGTGTCAGTCAATAAAATCCAGCTGAAATCACATGAAAATTTGTTGTTGTCGCCAGCAACACAAAACCTGGCTTCTACTGAGGGCGTACACGGTTAAACTTCATCGCTCATTACGGGCACAGAGTACTAATCCTTTAATTCATACTAATTAATACAGTAGCAAAACCTTTGATCTGTACCACATCTCAAATTATTAATCGGATTATACGGAAGTATTATAGCTAATTGTCGATTAATTACCGTGTTCTCACTGAAACGTTCTATTGGTCACCATTATTAAAAATATTTCGAGTTTTAGAAGGCTGTTTTTCCTATAATTTTTAATTTGCACCTTAACATTACTTCGAGTTATCGGGGTAATCGAGTTACAGGAGTTTGAATTATCGAAGTTGTATTTATATAGTTTATATAAAAAACCGGTCGGGACTAAATTGTTATTTCGAGTTATCCGTGGTATTCGAGATATCGAAGTTCGAGTTATCAAAGTTCTACTGTATTATGATCCTTTCCTATATTTTCCTATATAATCTGAAAAACCTCCTATATTTCCTATATTTTTGTTACTTATAGCTTCAGGAATTCATAATGGGGACATTTTCCCACATTTAGTACACATCTGAAGCAAGATTAACATTTATATATGTTTAAAGCAGTAAGTGTACATTGCATACGCAGTTGCCAATATTTTATGTTTTTTAGTAAAACGAGGAAAGGGAATGGCTGAAGGAAAGGAAGGGGGCCATGGATGTATATTTTATGTGTAAACTATTAAAAATATTACTATAATTTCTTATAAAATTCCTATAATTTCCTATAAAACTCCTATAATTTTGGCCATAAATTCCTATTTTTGGACCCAAAACTGGTAGGACTCCTGTAAATGTTTTTGACAAAGCTAACAGTAATACAAATATTATTAGCTTGAAGCTTGACACCTCAAATCCATGAATATTTTGAAAACTTACAAAATTATTTAGGTTTAAAATTTGCAAGTTACGGTAAGGAAAATCTAACTTAAGAAACAGGCCCCAGTTTCACAATCATTCGTTTGTTAAAATTTTCCTTAACTTAAATCTTGCAAAATTTAAAATCTTTATGATATTGTTAATTTTTTAAGACTTTCAGGAATTGAAGGTGTTATTCTCTAGATTAAAAAATTTGCATTTTGTTTTGACAAAAATATTCACCAATAGTTCCAAAAAAGATTATCAAAATTTGCTAAATTAAAATTAAGGAAAATATTAGCTAAGGAGTGACTGTGAAACTGGGGCCAGGGTCAGAGCCTTGAGAATATTACCGTGTTCTTGATTTAGATAATCTACAATCTTTGATGATAAAAATGTTTATGAGGTAAATGTGTCTACTGACCTTAAATACAGAAGTAGGATATAGGACTCTGTAAAGTTGAATTATTGGTTACACATGTTTGTTTAAAAAAGGTCAAAATTACGTCACAGTAATAAAATAAAAAGAGGAAACAAAACCCAAAACAGGTCAATTTGATCTATCTAGGTCAGCAAGAGGTCCAGAGTTATAGTACATGTACTCATTATATGTAGATGACTGATATTGAAAAATAACATACTAGGATATGTTTCCTTTTCTGGTAGCCAAAATCACCATTGGCTAGTAATTTTGAGAATTTAAAAAAAAAAAAAAGTTAAGCCATTTTTGCACTTTTTTCCAAAATTCTTTGGTAACCTATTTCAGAAATTCTTTGAAAAAGTTACATATTTAGTACATTTGTAAAAAATACTTCAAAAGGGACTACTTTTTCACATATTTTGAAAATTTGGCTACTAATAAATTTAAAGTGGAAACTTAAGCAATGCCTCAGAAATTACCATAGTAGCCAATAGCAAATTTGGTGGCTACCAGGAAGGGTGACATAGCATTTAGTGGCACTATTAATTATAAGTGCAAGGTTTAGCCACTGATTCAAGGACCAGGACTTCAAATTCAAATTGAACATGATTTAACACCATTGCAGTTATACAGTCCAACCTGCCTTAAAGGCCATCTCTATATAAGGACCACCTGCTTATAAAGGCCAGTGAAGTTGTATCCCAATTGTTCTTTATTTATTATTTAAACTTGTGTATAAAGGTCACCTGTCCTTAAAGTCCACTTAACTGGTTCTCTTGAGTGGCCTTTATAGACAGGTTTGACTGTACTCAGTTTTTTTAACATTTAACACTTAACAGTGTGGAGTGATTATTTTGTCCTTGACTTCACAATCATACTGTATAGGTAAACAAATTTGACCTGTAAACAAAATTGATGTATCGCCGGCCATGCTTTTTATGTTCTGACATCAAGGTATCAAAGCAGTGTCATGGCAACTAATGACATACTAGTGATAGTGACGTCATTAAATGGCACAATTCAGGTAGTTTTCATTCTTTTAGTGTGTAATTCAAGCATGTCGGGCGTTTGCCGGAACATTGTGGGTGTGGCCGGCGATACATCAATTGACCTGACTGCTTAATTTAAATACCGGTACTTATCATCACCAGTATGTTTATATATGGGAAACACAAGTACAGTCAAACCTGTCTCCCACTTCTTATTGAAAGCTATTGTTAAATTTTCGACAGGTTTGTACTGCATATATAAACCATGTCACCATGATTGTAAGCTAAACACACTATACATGTGCACATGTTAAAAATAGGTTATCAAAGAATCAACAAATACCACATTGTAGCTTGTCTTAACCAAATCCTTAATACATTGAAACCATTAAATTCTTAACTAAATCTAAGCTTGAAGGTCAAAATTCAAGGTCACAAGGTCAAATATCCATTAGCAAACAATGTGTCTGGTACAAAATTTACATTAAAGGCCAAAGGTCAAGGTCAAGAGGTCAGATCCTTAATTTAACGTTAAATAAAATCAGTCATACTTTGCATGAGTACATACATTTACCAATAGCAGACAATGTGTATTGTACAAAATTTAGGTTTGTGAGTCAAACGTCAAAAGTCATGAGGTCAAATCATAGAATTGTCATAAAATAAAATCTATGGATAGATTTCAATCTCACAAACACATACATGTACCATTAGCAAACAATGTGCCTGGTTCATAATTTACATTTATAGACCAAAGGTCAAGGTCAAGAGGTCAGATCCTTCCTTTAACATTAAATAAAATCTATGGATGGATTTCTATCAAATTTAGCACAAATACATACATGAACCAATAGCAGGCAATGTGTCTTGTACAAAATTTAGGTTTGAAAGTCAAAGGTCAAGGTCATGAGGTCAAATCATAGATTTGTCAAAAAATTAAATCTATAGATGGAATTCTATCAAATTTGACACAAATGTATACCAATATGAGATGAGATTTAGGTTTGTATGCTAAAGTCTAAGGTCACAAGGTCAACTTTTAGATTTTTCATAAAAATGAGTGTCCACCCAACAACTTTCACATCTATGGATGGAATTTAATGAAACTTGGCACAAATTTATGCAAATATGAGGCAACATGTCACATACCAAATTAAGGTATATAGGACAAAAACTGTGTGTAGGGCAACATGTCACATACCAAATTAAGGTATATAGGACAAAAACTGTGTGTAGGGCAACATGACACATACCAAATTAAGGTATATAGGACAAAAACTGTGTGTAGGGCAACATGTCACATACCAAATTAAGGTATATAGGACAAAAACTGTGTGTAGGGCAACATGTCACATACCAAATTAAGGTATATAGGGCTAAAAACTGTGTGTAGGGCAACATGTCACATACCAAATTAAGGTATATAGGGCTAAAAATTGTGTGTAGGCAACATGTCACATACCAAATTAAGGTATATAGGGCTAAAAATTGTGTGTAGGGCAACATGTCACATACCAAATTTAGGTATATAGGGCTAAAAATTGTGTGTAGGGCAACATGACACATACCAAATTTAGGTATATAGGACAAAAACTGTGTATAGGGCAAAGATCATGGTCACAAAGTCAAATCCTAGATTTGGTATAAAACTAGTGTTTGCTATGCTTGCTCTGATTTCAATGTAAACAATCACGGATCAATATGCCACATACCAAATTTGGATAGGTAATAACTCATTAAGGTTGGAAAGGGGGGGTGTATTTTTCTCTCTAGAGACTTCTGTATTTTATTTTAGTTTTTCATAATCACAGGAAACAAAAAAGAAATTTCAAAACCAAATC
Organism: Anadara kagoshimensis; assembly: GCA_021292105.1. Taxonomy (NCBI): domain Eukaryota; kingdom Metazoa; phylum Mollusca; class Bivalvia; order Arcoida; family Arcidae; genus Anadara; species Anadara kagoshimensis. The sequence goes on from CM037866.1 coordinate 32,629,294, forward strand.
TATCTGAATAGTCGAAAAATTGCTAATTCGAAAAGATGCAAAGAAAAATAACATTCAGCCAACCAGCTGCACAATTTTACCAAACACAACGAAATGTATTTATTCATACATTTTATTTCTTGTTGTAGTAAACACGCACGTCCACGCTGATCATGTGACTGGAACAGGGGAGATAAAGAAGAAACTCCCAAACTGCAAGAGCATGATATCTAAATATAGTAAAGCTAAGGCAGATATCCCGCTATCCGAGGGCGACAAAATTAAATTTGGAAAGTTTGAATTGGAAGTACTTAGTACTCCAGGACATACAGACGGTTAGTTATAGTCCCAGTTTGTTATTAAGAATCGATTGTTGATTGACTTGGGCCATCCATTTTCAATGATTGAATGCAAAATTCCCAAATTGATTATCAGCTGAGTAAAGGGAAACAACTCTTTATGTCTTTGACAACTTTTAGAAGTACAGGTACTGTACCGTACTTTGTTTTTGGGGGATTGTGATTTGGACATAATGTTGCGTTTGGTTATATGGTTAATACTTATTTTAGCAATTTTAGTATTTAATTTTGAGAATAACTGAATAAAATTGGCAACAGTTTTTTTGCTTCAGTTTTACCTCTAATTTGTCACTAAATTTTCAAGGTTCATGTATATGATTCTGGTCCATCAAAAATTAGAACCTTTCTAATGCAATATGCTAGCTGGAATAGGTGAAATAATGTTGATGCGGCTTAAAACAATAATTCACTCACTTGCAATACATAATTTGCAATACAGTAAAAATGTATCTGGCATTGAAAATTTACCTTTTTAGGGGACATTTTGCTTATTGAAAACATTTCAGCATTCCAGGTTATGTTTTCATTTATATAAAACATGTGTTCTCTTACAGGTTGTCTGACATATGTGTGGCATCAAAAGAATATGGCATTTACGGGAGACGCTATACTGATCCGAGGTTGTGGCAGAACTGACTTCCAGCAAGGTACTTTATAAAACAATCATGTTTACGCCTCTCGCTGGATCTTTTTTGGGTCTGACATTCTGCCCCATTCTAATATCAAAATCCTATTCTCTTTCACAGTCACTTTGCTAATTTTCATAATTTTGGAAATTTCAGCTTTACAACCAGTATACATGTGTATTTGGAATTTCTTTTTTCACAATTTTGGCCATTTTGATGCTTACTTTCACCTTTTTCAAGGGCCAGAGCTCTAATCACATAAGGATGAAAGAGAAAGCAAGAGAGAGAGAGAGAGAGAGAGAGAGAGCACCTGATGTTGCTTGTATAAATACCACCAAGTTACCCTTTTTTATGCTGTTTGTATTATTCACAGTATTATTTTTGGGAAAATCCACTCTGTAGCAGGTAGATGTGTCAAGGTGGTTGAGTGGTCTAAAGGATGCGTTTACGAGTTTGATGCCTATGACCACCTAGGTTTGAATCCCATACTGGACAGATTCTTGTGTGAAAAAATTCCCTTGCTGAGGTTGTGGTTTTCTCTGAACACCTTGGTTTCCTCTACCATCCCTGAACTGGCCTCCTCTGTAGTTAGAAAAAGAATCTTGACTTGGATGTGAAACTCACTTAACACATTTCTGGGCAACTATAATCTGGTAAACAAAATGGTTGCCCCCATGTTCCCAGAAAGTTTACTTCTTGGGGTATGGAACGCCTTTGTGTTTGATGATCAATTCGTTTTTCAACTTCACAAAGTCTATCGGAAGTTTCTGTGTGCAAATAGAAAATTTTCACCACCGAATTATACATGTTGCAATTTTTCCAGGATCATCAGACATGCCATTGCATCCGTTCAGTGGTCGTGTACTGAATCAAAGACAATATTGGTGATGTAATACACAACTACGTCATGTAGTATGCCTATTACGTCGTTCATATTCATGTGACACTTGTACGTTCAACTTTGTGGTCGAAATGCTAGGAAATATAATCCCAGAATTGAATGCAAATTTACACTGAATAATGAATTCCAGAATTACAAAAAAAATGTTTTTAATGAAAATATAACAATTGAACTGTTTTGAAATGGCGTTCATAGTCAATTTAGTTTGTTGTGTAAAGTTATGGCACTCATATTGACTATGGACGCCATTTCAAAACAATTCAATTGTTAAAAATACCAAACACCAAAGTCAATTTTGAGTTCTTGAAGTATGTGTCACAGTTTTAATTTGATGAATTTATGACTTCACAATTTCTGTATAGAATAAGTAGTAAATTGTATTGGTGCCTAAACAATATATGTATATTGATATTTTGTATGGGTGCAAAGTCACTTAAAACATACATCCTATTTTCAAAACATTTTCAAAAAACAGTCAAACCTGTCTATAAAAGCCACCCAAGGGAACCAGAAAAAGTGGCCTTTATATGCAGTTGGTCTTTATCTTTATATACAAGTTCAAATATGAATAAAGAACAATTGGGACACAATTTTATTGGCCTTTAAGACAGATTCAGCTGATTTATAGATTGGTATACGTACTGTCTGAATCAGGAATGGTATTTTCTAAGGAAATAAAGCATAATTGCCGTTATGCCGGCCATGCCTATTATGTTCTGACACTGGCCGCCATCACAGTACCAAAAAAGCATTACTGCAACTACTGACATACTAGTGTCAGTGATGTCATTAAACAGCACAATTCAGGCCGAGTTTTCATTCTTTTTGTGTCTTATTCAAGCCTGCCAGGCCTTTGTGGGAACATTGTGGTTTGTGGCTGGCAATCCCATCAATTCACAGTCATGAAAATAGTAATTTGGACATCGATTAGTAACAAAAATCACTTTAACAACATGTCTTAATTACAGGACATTTTAACTATATGCATATATATTTGTTTTTTTAGGAAGTTCTGAGCGGTTGTATGACTCTGTACACAACAAGATATTTAGTTTACCTTTGAACTTTAGCCTGTACCCAGCTCATGACTACACAGGTATGTTATACAGGGACATATACCCAGGGGTTAGGAGTGGTGTGTGTGTCAGTCTACCTTTGAACTTTAGCCTGTACCCAGCTCATGACTACACAGGTAGGTTATACAGGGACATATACCCAGGGGTTAGGAGTGGTGTGTGTGTCAGTCTACCTTTGAACTTTAGCCTGTACTCAGCTCATGACTACATGGGTAAGTTATACAGGGACATATACCCCAGGGGTTAGGAGTGGTGTGTCAGTCTACCTTTGAACTTTAGCCTGTACCCAGCTCATGACTACACAGGTAGGTAATAAAGGGACATATACCCCAGGGGTTAGGAGTGGTGTGTGTGTGTCAGTCTACCTTTGAACTTTAGCCTGTACAAAGCTCATGACTACACAGGTAGGTTATAAAGGAACATATACCCCAAGGGTTAGGAGTGGTGTGTGTGTCAGTCTACCTTTGAACTTTAGCCTGTACCCAGCTCATGACTACACAGGTAGGTTATAAAGGGACATATACCCCAGGGGTTAGGAGTGGTGTGTGTGTGTCAGTCTACCTTTGAACTTTAGCCTGTACCGAGCTCATGACTACACAGGTAGGTTATAAAGGGACATATACCCCAGGGGTTAGGAGTGGTGTGTCAGTCTACCTTTGAACTTTAGCCTGTACCCAGCTCATGACTACACAGGTAGGTTATAAAGGGACATATACCCTAGGGGTTAGGAGTGTTGTGTGTGTCAGTCTACCTTTGAACTTTAACCTGTACCTAGCTCATGACTACACAGGTAGGTTATAAAGGGACAGATACCCCAGGGGTTAGGAGTGGTGTGTGTGTCAGTCTACCTTTGAACTTTAACCTGTACCTAGCTCATGACTACACAGGTAGGTTATAAAGGGACAGATACCCCAGGGGTTAGGAGTGGTGTGTGTGTCAGTCTACCTTTGAACTTAGCCTGTACCCAGCTCATGACTACACAGGTAGGTAATAAAGGGACATATACCCCAGGGGTTAGGAGTGGTGTGTGTGTGTCAGTCTACCTTTGAACTTTAGCCTGTACAAAGCTCATGACTACACAGGTAGGTTATAAAGGAACATATACCCCAAGGGTTAGGAGTGGTGTGTGTGTCAGTCTACCTTTGAACTTTAGCCTGTACCCAGCTCATGACTACGCAGGTAGGTTATAAAGGGACATATACCCCAAGGGTTAGGAGTGGTGTGTGTGTCAGTCAGGTTATAAAGGGACATATACCCCAGGGAGGGAAGTAGTGTTGTTTTTTTACCAATTAAAAATACCTTTGCTTTTGTTGAATGTACAAAACTTGGCTAACTTTCTTCACACAATGGTCAGGTAATGACTGTTTTCCACCTTAGATGTATATGAGGCTATACTGTCTAAAAATGGTGTTTATAGTGCTATAACTCCCATTGCCATGCAAAGAAACTGAATATGTTAGCGTGTTATGATTAGTTTGCTTTGCACTGCAATGAAGTTATAGCAATATAAACACCTTTTCTAGATAGTTCAATGGTTATATTTATATTTTTCATTTTTCAAAAATCTAATTTTGATTTTTTAATCTTGAATTGAATTTAAAACACTGTCGTGCACAACATTTATTTTCAATCGTTGGAACAGCCAATCTATGACGTCGCGTATATATGCAAAAGCAAGAAAGGAGTGACCTCATTTTACCAAATGTAATTGTAAACTATAATGACATGTGGTCTCAAACAGAGTTTCGTATTATGAAATTACAGTACAGACCTGCCAAAAGTTTAACACTAATCTACAGAGACGTACAAGAAGTATTCTGACACTTTGTAAAATCCTTCTTTATTTCATATAAAACCATTTATTTTTTAAAACATTCTCAAAAATTTATTTTTTGGTCAATTTCCATGAATTTTTCACTGTTAAATGTAAAATTAGTTGTAGTTTCTTCCGATAATTTTCAAAATACCGTCCATGTTATAACAGTCAAGAAAACCTAAGCTGAATAGCATTGCAAATTTTTAACAGCCATGTGAAGTACGATTATATAGTAGATTCAAATTTTAGAAATTTTCTGTTGAATTTAAAATATTTATCTATTAAAAACAACAAAATTTTTTTCTAATTATTCTTAAGAAAAACTTTAACAAATTTTACATTCAACAGTGAAAAACAGTGGTTTTATATGAAACAAAGAAGGATTTTACAAAGTGTCAGAATAGTTCTTGCACGTCTTTGTAATTAGTTGGTGCTGAATCAGCAACACATCTCGACCCCTGGCTATCTATATCTTGACAGCTTTTCGACAGTTGCTTCATATATCTTTCTGCAGCTTTTCGGCCACTAACTATCCATATCTTGTCTGAGCTTCGAATTTTTTCTGTTAGCTCAGTGTTAAACTTTAGACAGGTCTGTATTGTGTATGGCAATAGACATTTTTAAAGCCAATCAAAAATATTGAATTTAACTAAATTAAATCCAAATAACTTCTATGTATCAACAGGACAGACATCCACAACTGTGGAAGAAGAAAAGAATTTAAATCCACGATTAACAAAAACGAAAGAAGAATTCGTAAAAATAATGAAAGAGCTTAACTTGCCATACCCCAAACAAATAGGTAAGCCATTATGACAAGTCTAAAGGATTTATTTAGTTCTTACTTCCCCTTATTAGAACTCTTTGCTTGAAGGAGGTAATGTGGGTGATAGTGGGTACAAATTTATGTAAAAATATATAACATATAATATCTCTATATGATTGTATTTTGAATTATATGTTGTGTATATTGTTTTTTGAGAAAAAAAATATTGTTTAAACTAAAGCTATGTAGTTTGTGTTCTTGAGAATGAGCCTTTTATCTTACACTTTGTATTTGAACCCATGTAAAAAAAGTTTAGGATGTATATAGGAATCTTTGTGTTGATCATAACTTCACAACATTATTAAACATTGTTTGATAGCATTTACAGAATCTGTGTGGAGCTGAATGTTGTCTTTTGTCAAGGAAACTTAATAATACAATTTACATCTTTTGTAAGCTATATATTATTTTCATATTCATGTAGCATACCTGCCAACCCTCCCGATATGAGTGGTAGTCTCCCGATATCAAGACTAAAATTTTGGAATCTCCCGTTATCACTGCTTTTCTTGCACAGGAGGTTAAAATCTCCTAATTTTAAAAAAAATTATACCTTATGCTATCATATAAAGTCAATTAACCTTTGAAGTGTGTGTGTGTGTGTGATCAACATAATCAAGTGATTGTCACTATGGTAACAGATTTCTCTTAATTTCTGTATTTACAGATCGTGCTGTTCCTGCCAACATGGTGTGTGGAATTTTTGAACTCAAAGATGCTAAAAATTAGTCATCGCATGTTAAAGACATAATATTTGTTTTGTTTATTTTTTTTTGTTGTTAAGCATCCATAACAGCTGTTTTATTTTGATAAAATAACAATACTTTTTATTGCTCAAATACAAAATTACAATAGTCACTTTTATGGCATGATGAACAGAGATATAATATGACATAAAGGGAGACAACTCAAGCCAATGGGGCTTGAATTATCTCCCTTTGACCATTAACTAAAAGAGTTTTAATAAAGTGTCATTCCTTAGCCAAGATTTTCCTTAACTTAAATTTTGCCAAATTTCAAATCTTTATAATATTAATTTTCAAGACATTGAGGAATTTGATGTGTCATTTTAAAGACCACTTCTAGATTAAAACATTTGCATCGAGTGTTGACAAAAAAATTCATCAATAGTTCCAAAAAAAGATTACATGATTTTGCTAAATTTAAGTTAAGGAAAAATCTTAGCTAAGGAATAATTGTGAAACCAGAGCCAGTTACTATTAAGGTTTCAGTGCATAGTCATCATTAACATCAAGTTATTATTTATAATATGATTATTTAAAATTTATTGAAAGAGTAAGTCCTAGTTTATCAATAATAATATAATACACAAACATTTCATTTTATTTTTGTGGGATCACTGTGATGACATATATGGCATGTTAAAATGTTAAGTCCCATATTATTATTGTAATAACACAATTGCTTCTAAAGCAGAAATTTTGTCCAGATTTTCAGTTTATATTTTTACATTTAGATTTATTTTTACATATGTTTATAGTGCTATAGTAATGTACATATTGTTATATAATGGAGGGTTAACATTATTGGCATTTCTTGGTGAAAATATTTTATTATTTTTCATTTATTTGAAACTCTGTTTTAAGTGTTTTATTGTTCAAAGACATACATGAATTGACGGATCGCCAGCCATGCCCACAACACGCCCACAATGTTACAACATTGGCCACCATCATGGTACCAAAGCAGCGTCAAGGCAACTAATGATGTACTAGTGTCAGTGACGTCACTAAACGGCACAGTTCGGGCCAAGTTTTCATTCTTTTTGCATCTAATTCAAGCATGTCGGACCTTTGTTGGAACATCATGGGCATGGTCAGTGATACGTCAATAACCATATATGCCATCTCATGTTAAAAGGTATTCAATTTTTGTCAAAACTTTTGGTTAAAAAATAAAAAAATTAAAATCCTACAATCCTTTCAGCTAAACCTCTATATAAGGACCACCTGCTTATACGGTCCAACCTGCCTTAAAGGCCACCTCTATATAAGGACCTCCTGCCTTAAAGGCCACCTCTATATAAGGACCACCTGCTTATAAGGTCCAACCTGTCTTAAAGGCCACCTCTATATAAGGACCACCTGCTTATAAGGTCCAACCTGCCTTAAAGGCCACCTCTATATAAGGGTTACCTGCTTATACAGTCAAACCTGCCTTAAAGGCCACCTCTATATAAGGGTCACCTGCTTATACAGTGTAACCTGCCTTAAAGGCCACCTCTATATAAGGACCACCTGCTTATAAGGTCCAACCTGCCTTAAAGGCCACCTCTATATAAGGGTTACCTGCTTATACAGTCCAACCTGCCTTAAAGGCCACCTCTATATAAGGGTCACCTGCTTATACAGTCCAACCTGCCTTAAAGGCTACCTCCATATAAGGGTCACCTGCTTATAAGGTCCAACCTGCCTTAAAGGCCACCTCTATATAAGGGTTACCTGCTTATACAGTCCAACCTGCCTTAAAGGCCACCTCTATATAAGGGTCACCTGCTTATACAGTGTAACCTGCCTTAAAGGCCACCTCTATATAAGGACCACCTGCTTATAAGGTCCAACCTGCCTTAAAGGCCACCTCTATATAAGGGTTACCTGCTTATACAGTCCAACCTGCCTTAAAGGCCACCTCTATATAAGGGTCACCTGCTTATACAGTGTAACCTGCCTTAAAGGCCATCTCTATACAAGGACCACCTGCTTATGAAGGCCAGAAGAAGTGTATCCCAATTACTCTTTATTCATATTATTTGAACCTGTATATAAAGGCCACCTGTCCATAAAGCCAGTTTTACTTGTTCCCTTGGGCAGCCTTTATAGACAGGTTTGACTGTATGTCACAATAGAAAATGTTGAAATTATCAAGACAAAGGCTAGTTTATAAAATTTTGACTTATTTCAAACACTGCCTATTGTCTTTAAGATTGGGAAAAATTGACGTTTTGAAATAAAAAATATATAAACTGCATTTAAGGGTTAACATAAACTTTTAATCATTCACCAAACTTTGAAAAACGAGTGCTTAAAAGATGTAAACATCTTGCACATGTAACATCCCCATCAGAAGTATAGAGTTTTTTGGTCTGGTGCCTGGGTATGAATTTTTTTTATTTATTTATTTTGTTTTGGGGGTAAAATTTAATAAATTTGATTATATAACTGGTTGTAGGTTGCTGAACTCTTCTGTATTTAAGGTAAGAAAGTTCATGTGTACCGACTGTCCTTAAGGACAAAATGATTTTGTATGCTTTGTACTGTATCAGTATGTTGTAAGAGAGATTGATTTTTCTACCATGACAAGTCATGTATTATAGAAATATTCCATTGAAGATACCCAAGGGGGATATTTCTATCCTGTATGGGTCGCGTGTGCAACTTAGCCCTGGAACTACTTTTAGTGGTGTCATAATCAAAACACGATTGCATGACGTCATTGGAAAAAATCAGGCAAGTGAGCCATAATAAATTAAATGCATTTTTCCTCTAAAATTTTTTCTTCAGGTGTTTAAAATTTGAACCAAGCAAGCACGAGAAAAAAAACTGCAGAAAAATTTATTTTGTGAAAAGCCAAAAATGTAGAAACGTAACTCGCAAAAGCATAGAACATGTTCTGACAAATTTCCATTTAAAGTAATATTATAGTCTAGGTGGTGAAATTAGCCAAAACAACAAACGCTATAGCATGGGTAACGTATGTGGTCGTCCTCAATGGACTGTTGATCAGCCAAGGCCCCACTCAATAAACTGATCCAAGGAAAATTGGCATTTATTTAATCCATATATGTTTCTCTTCTTTCTCGCTTCGTTGCTCAGCTATATCCCGTGGACGTTTCCACACCACGTTGATGTTGAAAACAGACAATAAAGGACCAAGCTTGCTTGCCATGCATAACTTTTTGGACCAACAGAAAACGATTTGAAACTGCATTTAATTTTTTTTAATTATTAATTTTACCTTCGGAAGGGTCCCACAAACTACAAATTAATTTGGCATGGCCTTGTCATCATTATTATATTACTTGTATTGTTATCATCATTATTATCCAAGATTTCATTACATCAGTAATATATATATAAACGTATATGTCCATGGTGTTATTTCAATGTATAATTTCATCTTTTAAGAATTAAACTACTTGGTTCATTTTATTATAAAGATTGTTGTTGTTGTTGTTGTTGTTGTTGTCATTGAATGATGCTTAACCTTGCATCAGCAATTTTTCTGCTATAAAGATTGTTGTTGTTGAATGATGCTTAACGTCACATCAGCAATTTTTCAGCTATTCGCGATTAGAACTCAAAACCATGTTTAGTAATTAAACATAGCACTGCCGTGCTGTTGTACGGCGTAGTTGGGGAAAATGGTGTTGTGGCAAGACAGAATATAACCGAAAATCTCCCCCCCCCCCCCCCCCCCCCCCGAAAGGGGTGGTTAGATCTATGCATAGTCCAACGGATGTTTTTTGGAAAAAGAAACAATGTACCAAACCATGTTTTGTCATTTCGGATAGAGAGAAAGAGGAGTTTTGCAGACCCTACCATCACTATTAGGGGGTACATTCTAGCGGTTGTATGTAACTGGGATCATTTGCTGTTAAATCTGGGTTTTAATAAACTGCTGATTATCACTCACAATATTCCTGTTTCATGTTAATGGTGAAGTATTTAAAATCCACATGTCATTTGCACACAACACTGTACAAATTATCTCCCTTTCACGAAAGTGAAATCTAATCGATAAACAGTTTTAAAGTATGACACAATTGCCTCAACATCAAAATACGTTATCATACCCTTCAAAATAAATTTAAATAACCGTTATCTCATGAAGAGTTAATTAAATCCACCTGTCATTGCTGTTTATTTCATAAAAAGTTACGATTCTACATCGTAGGACGCAAACTTCTCGGACTACTTTTTATTGTAAACACAAGATCAGTTCGCCAAATTGCAGAAATTATTGGATGCATCCCGTCGCAATATTTTACTAGATTCCGAAATGTATTTCGAAAATTTATTCCAATTCCAAATGTGCATATGTAACCAAATGCATTACCCGTCTCAGAATACATATCTCACGATAAAACAGATTTATTTCTTTCACGCTCATTTACCAGGCGCACTATTTCCATGTGTACTCATATCTTATAATTTCATAGCAAAGAAGCTCGATATCTTGGAAGAAAGCGATAGCAAAGTACGCGTTCACTATCGTGAAACGCCGTACAAAAAAAACATGGTTCTATAGTTGGTTGGTTGAATGTTGCTTAATGTCACATCATTCGTGACAAGAACTACTGTATTAATATTAACTCTATGGATTAATCAAGTCTTTGCATGCAAGTGAATTGCAAGTGTGTTTTATGGTCTGCCTTGTACAATGGCGCACTTGGAAAGGGTTTAAGGTGCTTGCTCACTAAGTCAGTATGCCACAGACAAGCAACCCCCCCCCCCCACCTCCAATCACATTATATTGACACCGTGTGAACCAGTAAAGGCCAATGGCAAGGAAAATGTGGTATGACCGGGACTCTTATTATAAAGAGTTGTGGTCCTTGGTGCAAGTTGTCATCTACATTTACATTTATCAGAATATCAAAATAGGAAAACGTATATAGGAACCGCCCTGTCTGTCTGTCTGGTTGTCCGTCCTACCATCTGTCTGTCTGGTTGTCCATCCCAATATCGTGTTTGCTCCATATCTTGTATGCCTATGGATGGATTTTGTTCAATCTTGGCATAAATGTAAACCAACATGTGATGATGTGTCGCATATCAAATTTATGTGCATAAGTTCAAAGCTCAAGGTCAGGAGGTCATTGTTGGGGTGGGGGGGGGGGGGGCTCTTAAGAGACAGTTCTAGTTGTTTTGTAAAGTTTGATTGTGGTCATTATACAAAGAATAATTAAATAATTTAAATCAAATTAAGTCAAGGTTAATTACCCAACCAGTTCCACCCTAACCCACCATAGCATGCCACTATGGTAACACAGTTGGTAGAGTACCCTCTATATATGTGGGAGGTTGTGGGTTTAAATCCCAGTTGGTGTCTGACCAACACTTTTGAATAAGTAGTGACTGTTCTTTCACAAAGCGCTTGACATTTAGAAAATAATGTAAGTCACAGGGTCCTTCAGAAGAAACCTTAAAAACTGATGTCACAGCAGACATGACACTTTAAGAACTCCATGCATATTGCCCCGAGCGAACTGGAAAGGTAAAAACTTCTGCCACTTATAGCTGGTGATGTCTAAATATTTAAGAAATGACATTGTTTTGGGGTCAAATCATGCTACCATACTACTGGGTATTCCTGGTACAAATTGCATGAAAAACGAAGCAATTTTTTAGCTATTCGTCACAACAACTATTTTTTTAAATTAATCTCTATGGAATAATCTATGAACAAGTTCGTGTATGCATGTGAAGTGCGACAGTGTTTTATGGTCTGCTTTGTACCAGCGTGCACTCTGGGCAAATTTAAGGTGCTAGCTCACCGATTAGATATGTTAAACAATGATAGAAAGACATAATTTTGTAATTATATTTGAAAAATAGTTTGCAATTATGAAATGTAACAGACCTTTTAGGTCCTCCGCGGCAAGATGATTAAAGACCTGGAGATTGAATACATTTAAAAATGAAAATAAAGTTTACCATCAAAGGACAAAAGATCATTCTAGTACATAGGGGTTACGAAATTTTAAACAAACTTAACGTTTTATGTAAATTAGAATAATCATTGTCAAGGTCATCTACGATTTGTTTTCTTTAAAAATGTGTGAATCAGGCGTGATACTTCAAACCGAAAGGTTACCAAAGATCAAGACCATGTTTAGTAATTAAAAAAAACATGGTTCTATAGCAATAAAAACCAATATTGTACATTATCAACGATAACAAAAAGGATACAACTCAGTTTGTTAAACAAAAGTTAAAAGATATAGAAACCGGGTATTTATAACCTTCACTTGGATTGTTGGAATCCTTAGGTCGTGAGGTATCAAGCCTGGTTAACGGGTTTTTAAGACAAAGAAATGGCACAAACTGACAGCCATAACGATTACAATTTTTATGAATACTTCACATTTGTTAAAAATTTCATAGCCCCTATACACAAGAATAATTTTATGTCCATCTATTAATCCACTTTATTTTTATTTTCGTTTAGTCTTCACGGCAAAAAAAACCAAAAATGGAGAAAAAGATATTTTTAAAGATATTTTCACTCCAAGGTCACCTTTTTCTATCATATATAGTTTTGATAGTCATGGCATTCAAAGAACAAATCTCAATTTCACCGATCCATTGATACTTCAGATCAAGTTGCATTGAAATCTGTGCAGTAGTTTCAGAGAAGAAGTCGATAAAATGTGTTAACGACACACACACATGCATATATGCTATGATATGCCATATGCTCACAGGTCAGGTGAGCTAACAAGAAACAACACTTTTAATTCATTGAAAAAATGTATTTTTATGTTGAATTTCATAATTTTTACAAAACATATATTATAAATGTATATATGAAATTTATTCTAAAAAATAATGTAATCAAAACAGAACAGTGATATTGTTAAAACATGATAAAAATTAGCACCATATTTCTATTAAACATTATACAAATTTTTAAACTTCTCAAGAAGCACACTTTTAACAAACATCAGTGACATATATATGCAGATGTCACACTGTAAACAGCTTTGATATAGGCAAACAACACTGACCTGTCCACTTGACCTTTGATTTTAATATTCATATCGTGCCATCCAACAATAGTTTATTTTATATAGGCAAACAACATTGACCTGTCTGCTTGACCTTTCATTAAGCATTTAATGGTGTTTAATGTCCCAGTCAAGAATATTTTACTTATATCGATATGTCACCAGCTATAAGGAAAGGTGCAGAAATTTTACCAGTGCATTGCACTGATGGCATTATAGATTATACAACAGTGTTCTTTAGGGTGCCAAGCCTACTACAGGTCCTCGTTTATTTTAAGTTCCCATTCAAAAGAACCGTGACAATCATTTGGTAATCATGAGTGCTTGGCGAAAGAACAGTCTCTAACCACTTTTAAGTCTTGGGTCAGACCGGACGGGGTTCGAACCCACGACCTTCTACTTATGGAGCGAGTAGTCTACCAACTGTACAACCAAACTGGTTTATAGTTATATAGGAGAATCCACCCATTACACGAGTCGTGTTAGGAACTTGCAGTTCATACACGAACAGTGTTCATATTTAGAGTTTCTCATTATGTGGACAAATAAACGTGTGTTCCTATAAGACCTATATATACTTGTTCATAATAAATATTTAAATTAAAGGTCAAGCAGACAGGTCAATGTTGTTTGCCTATACATGGATGCCATTGTATATGAATACATCACCTGTCATAGTGTATATGTAACCATGGTAACATTATTCAGACAATCAGGCTTCATCAGCATCATAAATTATATAAACTTTGTCATGCATCAACCTTAAGAATAGATTATAACAAAAAGCACATAATAATAATCACAATATAAAAATACCAAGATTACTTTATATCACATATGAAAAACCACAAAGTCACACTCACAAATTATTCAGGCCCTCAGTTTCACAATCATACCTTAGCTAAGATTTTCCTTAACTTAAATCTAGCAATTTTTTGTAATCTCTTTTTGGAACTACTGGTGAGTATTATTGTCAAAACTAAATGCCAATGTTTAAATCTAAAAGTGATCTTAAAAATGACACCTTAAATTCCTCTATATCTTAAAAATGAACAAAATTGTAAAGATTTAAAATTTTGCAAGATTTAAGGAAAATCTTAGCTAAGGAATGATTGTGAAACAGGGCCCAGGGCTCTCAAGTAATGAAAGCTGCAATGCAGGTCATGACCTGCATAGAGACCTCAATGTGCAGGTCATAACGGAGACAGAGTTTTTTCAAGCTAAAAATGATTAATTTAAATCAAATGTTATATTTTATCATACAAAACATTAAATAAGTTCATGTAATAGATGGACTATTAACAACACTGTCTGTCACCATTGCTATTTATTTTATCTTATTTTATTTTTTCAAAACAAAATTGAAAATAAGTAAAATCTCAATTATAGAATTTTTTTTTACAGAATTTTGAATCTTTTATCAAAAGGTGGGTGATTTTTTTTATGCGAGTCATGAAAATAATGTTAAGCCAATGTTTACAATATCCTAATACACATTGCTAGACAAAATATTTATAGTTTTTGAGACAATTAACCATTTTAGCATTAGTTTGCACCTGTGACCTTGACCTTTCAACCAATAACCTTCATTAATATATCAACATGATTGTTTCGCCATTTCCTACAATATTCTAATACACATGCCTAAAAAGTTGATAGATTTTGAGATAATTAACTATTTTAGCATTCATTTGCACACATGACCTTGACCTTTGAACCAATGCCCTTCATTCATATATCAAAATGAACCTTGTGCCATCCCCTACAATACTCCAACAAACATGCCTATACAAAAAGTATATAGTTTTTTGAGATAATTAACTAGTTCAGTATTTGTTTGCATCCATGACCTTGACCTTTGAACCTATGACCTTCATTCATATATCAAAATGAACGTTGTGCAATTCCCTACAATAGTCTAATATACAAGCCAATTACAAAAAAGTTTATAGTTTTCAAGATAATTATATTGACAAATTTACTAATTTTTGCAGTTTTCCCATTAAGTACCTTGCCATTTCCCCATTTTGGCCCCTGCAACTACGGTTTTTGCAAATCGTAGTGTAGGTATTCTAAGTATAATTAACATGAAATATCTAAGCTATATCATTTGTATGTTCAAATGAGATGATTTTTAAAGATTTTCACAATTACCCCCTTTATGGGGCCTCATGGGGATGTAACCCCTTCATTTGTGCAAATCTGAAAGCCTTTCACCTAGACAACATTACTGTGAAATATCATTCAATTTAGTTTAGTAGTTTTGGAAGAGTTCATTACAATGTTTACATATGATGCACAAAGGACAAAGATTGATGGCAATAGCTCATCTGACCAGTGGCAGATAAGCTCAATCGGTAAAGTGTCCCGCTTGTATGGTGAAGGTCCCAGGTTCACGTCCCAGTTTGGCGACTGCATTTTTCCCCATTTGTGTTACATTTTGGCTGACCAACAGGTTTGTTCAAGGGTAGAACCTGGTAGTTTCGATTCAAAGGACTAAAACGAGAAAGAGAGGAATGTTGTGGGCCGGACTTAACAGGTGGCTGATTAGCTAAATCAGTAGACCGCCCCTCTAGTATTGAAAAGGACAATGGTTCGAGTCCCAGTTTGGGCACTGCATAGAAGGTTACAGAGTTCTTTAAACTCCATACATTTTTTCTAATGATCTTTTTGTTTTTCACTTTTTACAGTTTAGCTCACACAAAGTATTAGTATAAATAAATGTACACAGTATTTACAATTTTACATAATCTTTAAAATAACACAATTTTATTTGCACTTTGGATTATATAAATATGCATTTCTTAAGACATGTTGAATGGTTACAGAGGACAAGATTCACACATGAATCAAAGTTCATACATGCCAGGACACACACAAGCTTCACCATGCCATAAGCTCAGCTGGCCTTATCCACTAAGCTAAAAAAGAAAAAAAAATCTTAGAAAATAGCCACTGAATAAGTTTCTTTATATTCAAGAATATTGAGCCAAAGAAGTACAGTTGTCTTACAGCAAGCCACCTCTTCACACACTTCTCCCCGAGTCTAATAGTATCAAATCACACTCCTGCATAGTCCGACTAATCGGCCCACTAAACCCAAATTTTAATTTTTTGACTTGTTGGGGGTTTGTGGTCTGACAGCTTCCATTATTGAATTTTTGAAATTTCTGGCTAAAACGACAGAAACGAAAACGCGCGTCGATAACTTCCAGCATTTCTTTACCTCGCTCTTGCTGGCAGAATGGAACACTTCCTGAAACATTATTCTACCGATCCATGTTTGACTTTTAATTAAAATCCATCGATATCTGCAGAAATACATGATTTTCTGATGTCTCTTCAGCTCTCTGTTACTAATCTGCATCGACCAATCAGATCGCTTGTTGCAAAAATTAAAATGGGGGTTTAGCAGGCTGATTAGTGGGACTAACTCCTGCAGAACTTGTCATGGTCATCTTCACAGCTGGTCATCATCATATTGTCATGAGCTAAAATGCAGAAGTGAAGGAATTCTGACTTAAAGGTGCAAAATAACCTATTTAACCCAATTTCTCAGCTGTAACAGAAGGGAGGAAACACTTGAAAAAAATTCACTTCCTCACCGAGTGCCTTGGTTAGGATCGAACTTGGCCCTCCCAAGTGAAAAGTGAGCTTGTTACTAATGTTATAAACCACTGCGGTAGCTCATTGGTAGAGTGATCACTCAATATGTGGAAGGTTCCAACCTCTGCCAATGTCTGACCAAAATTTGGAAATAGGAAGTGAAAGTCATGGGTCCTTCAGAAAATGCGCTGCAAAGGTTAAAATATCTGCCACTTCACCTATAGAAGCTGGTGATGTCTCATTATAAGTGAAATATTCTTGACTTGGACATAAAAGCCCATTCAATCAATTTATCAATATTACAGTGATTTTATTTTATTTACCATAATCTAGCCTCTATAAAACTTTCTTTCTGGCCACTTGGCCATAACCTTCTCGTTAATATTCTATACAAAAAAGAAAAAAAAAAGTAAATAAATAATAACAATAAAACATGATGTTAAATACAGCCAATCAACTTGGTTTTTTTTCTTTAATACCTTATATTTATGATGTTTTATTGTATTAACTCTGTTTGAGAGCAAATAAAGTTATAGGATTATATCATAATTACCATTGCTAAAGTAACGTCCTTTCTTGTGTACTTACCACTGCTGTACCTCAGTTTCTTAGAGTGCTCGCTCTGTAAGTAGGAGGTTGTGGGCTCAAACCCTGACAGAGTCCGACCCGAGACTTGAAAATGGGTAGTGGCTGTTCTTTCGCCAACCACTCAGCATTAGGAAATGAAAGTCACAGTTCTTTTGGATGGGAACTTAAAATAAACGAGGTCCTGTGTCCTGGTATGGGCGGCTAATAAAGAACCCTGCTGTATAATGCCATCAGCTCAACGCACAGTCAAAATTTCTGCACCTTTGCCTATAGCTGGCAACATCTCAATATAAGTGAAATATTCTTGACTGGGACATTAAACACCGTAAATCGTTTCAGGCTTTTTTCCTGAAGATTGAGGTTTTTTTCTTTTCGTACTGGTTTATCTTTTACATGCTCTTACTGCATTGGATCTAAGAAAAATAAAAATAAAAACTTTAATTTTTTTCATTATATGTAATACCAAACAGTGTGAACATCTGGATTTAAAACAACCTTCTGAAAAGCATTTTTGAAGTTTGCATGATTTTTATACGTTTTTCGTGCAAAAATCCTGATCATTGAAATTGATGCATTTTTCACACGTATTTCGTGAGATTTTTTCGCACAATTTTCATGTGTGTGCTCCTTTCAGCTTTTTTATGCACGAAAATTTGACTCGAAATTTGCGATCAGTTTTGCGATCAGTTTTGAACAAAAACAATTTAAGAGATGCAACAGTACAACAGTCAGTTTTTCTACAGCTTAAATACGCATATCTGGCGTCAGTTGTTCTAAGCTTGATTAGTCTATCAATTGATTAGTCAAAATAATAATTTTAGATATATGGTGAAATTAAAGTTGAAATGTCAAATATCAATAAAAATACCATCAAACTTAAACACATTGAAATAAAAATACCAATTCGATAGTGATATTTTGATTTTATTCATATAATTTTCAGCTAATCACAGATTAAACTAATCAAGCTGGGTCCTGGAAGACTTTCATTCCCATCCATACCACGTTCTTGCCAGTTTTTTGGGGGGGCATCATGTCCAAGTTAAATATATTTCTTGTTATTTTCATCTTTATTGAAGACGAAGGAATTTCATGTCATCTCTTTGTGAAACTCGAGCCCACGGCTAACGAATCTCATGCTAATTCATTTATATTTTAATAGCTTGATGCCATCATTAATGATTACCAAGTTTATATAAAGTGTCCGAATACTTCTTGCAAGTTTCTGTACATAATTTTGTTTTGTGTTTATAACCCAAGTGGTTCAAAGAAGAGCACTCAGTTCATTCTGGGAGGTCCAGGTTCAAACCCTGGCTTGGGAATCTACAAAACATTGTGGTGTATTTTATGTACAATGTACAGTAAAACCTCGTTATAATGCCCCTCAATAACTTTGCCACCTCGCTTATCGCCACACTATTTTAAAGTCCCAAAATCCATTTTGTTTATGTTTTTCTTTATCCGCTTCCCTCAATTTATCGCCAAACCCCTTTATAACGCCAAAATTTGACTGAACAAATGGTGGTGATGAATCAAGGTTTTACTGTATATATTTTTAGATATTACCTTGAAATTGGCTAATGCCCTATTTTGTAGTTCTCTTTGTAGCTTCAGAATGCTTTGAATCTTGGAATAATTGGAGCTGCTTTTCTGACAGGACTTGAATCTTTTGGAGGATGGTCTGTATCTGTTGCACAACTTCCTCTACTTATTAAAATCTTATTTTCATGCTGTAATGCTGCTTCCAGCTCATTGCGTTCATTGTTTGATGATGTTGATGCACCTGTGGTGGTCATTGGATTGTGGTCAAGTGGATATGTGGAGTGTCCGTCTGGGCAGCATTTTCAACGACCACTGCAGTACCTCAGTTGATAGAGTTCTCTATGACTCTTCCAGCACTGGAGCCAATCAGTTAGAAATGTAACAGAAAAAGTTTGACCAATCAAAATGCTTGGTACAAAGAAGAATTAAATTATATGATGATGCATGGAAAACAGACCAGTGTCACTAATACGATGCAGACATGTTTTTGTTAAAAGTCTGTCAAATCATTAGAAACAATGACTGCTTCCTCTTCATTTTGAAACTTTCATATCCCCTGTCTAATATTAAATTCAAACAAAAAAAACTGTATTACTTTGCGTTGTCATCTATTCCAATAATAACTTAATTGTTGATGAAAATTCCACTGCAAAGATTTTGTAAACAGGATTTTGATTGGACCCCGACCACAGTAAAATCTACGTTTTAGGATCGTAGTTATGACGTCGCATGCTGTCTAAGCTAGGAATACGTCATGTATTCCTACACGCCTGTACACTTGCTTTTGTTTACAAATCATAATGACATTTTGATCATTGCAAACAAAGATTTTGTTATATTAAACATCGATATTTATTCAGCATCTGTATTTTGAACAATAAAATTATTATACCTATGGATATCAGTGCTTTAGTGATAGAGCTATATTTGTGGCGTAACGATATAAGTCTACATTGATGTGTCTGTACTACACAATGTCAAACTGTAGCATTTATTCTATTAAATTTGGCATTATTTTTTTTAAATTTGCATTAGAATGGAGATAACTATGTAACATTTGGAGAGTTCCGACCGCAAGCTTCACCAGGTAGAACTCATTTTGCGACAGTAAAATCCATGTTTTATGGTTGGAACTCTTCAAATGTACGTAACATAGTTATCTACTAATTTTCTTTTGATTAATTAAATCAATTTTCATGGCAATGCATCTGAAATTTACTTGTCACAATATTTTATTTTAAGACAGAGCAAGAGAGAGAGAGAGAGAGACAGAGAGAGAGAGAGAGAAAGAGAGTTTTTGTGAGTCCAAACCCCAGGGACCAGATCAATCTACCATTAACAGAATCAGTCCAAGTCAATACCACAAGTACACTCTAAAGAACACTTGCCAGACACTCACGGCCCTCAATTATGTCTACTTAAATGGTGGCGAAATTGACCTGGAATTGTCTGGCGACCTAAAATTTGAAAATTGTGGCCAGCTTGTCACCTTAATTTAAATTTTGTGACTAAAGAACAGATATTATTTCTGTGTTACAGAATTTTCATGATAATGTTGCCATTTCAGGCAATATAATGGACACTTTACACCATCATTATTGTTACTGATGTATACATGCAAGTGATTGTAAGTCAATTTTAAAAATGTGCATTTTTGTTCTCCATGCCTAAAAGATGCCTTAATTTTTCTTCATGTGGAAGAAAAGTTTGCCTGGCCACTTGGAATTTCCACTGGTCACTTGAAAATTTAAATTTGTGGCCAGCTGGCCACTTAGTTTTGAAACCACTTTGAGGGCTGATTTACAGGAGCTTTGAAATTGTGAATAAGAGAGTTCAAATAAACAAACAAACAATAAATTAAACCACCCTTTGAATATTTTATGGCAAGTAGCAATTCGGTCCCAATGCGTCACAAAAACATGATAAATTCTCCAGATTTGCAAAGATTTGGTACATACAGTCCAACTTGCCTTAAAGGCCACCTCTATATAACGGCCACCTGCTTATAAAGGCAAGTAGAATTAGATTCCAATTGTTCTTTATTCATATTACTTGAACCTGTGTATAAAGACCACTTGCCCATAAAGGCCACTTTTAGACAGGTTTGACAGTACCTTAAACTGACTAATGACAATTCTGTCTCTATGGATGGCATTCCATATCAATGCTTCTAGTAAGCCACGGGCTTGGAACTTCACCAAATTAATTTTTAAGGTTGATGAAAATGGTAGGGAATATGTAGCTCTAGGTCACGAGATTTAACAAAAATATTACCAAGGAGTGGTATCAAATTGAGAAGATTTACAACAGACAACTGGATGTACGATTTTTGATTCTCTTTCCTGTCCTATCACTATGGTAGCTCAGTGGTAGAGTGCACACTTCATATGTGGGAGGTGTGGATTCAAACCATGGACGGGTCTGATCAAGACTTCAAAATAGGTAGCAATTAGAAATGAAAGTGAAGGGGTCCTTTATAGACCTTAACCCTTTCCCGTTCTGGACCGAATGCTAGGTTTACATGGGATTTTAATGCCAGTCTAATTACAGGATATTTGTAAGAGACAAGTGTTATGCTGTGTGGTACCACTGTAGAGCATATATGACGGACCAGACATTACTAAAAATAGCAAATAGGTCACATGATCTTGGGTCGAAGGTCAACAAAAATCACATTTTAAGGAGAAAATTAGGTTTTTTTTCGTAACAAATATGTCAATTCTGGCAATTGTGTGTACAAATAGGGTCAAGTGACTCTTGATTCATAGACTACTTTGTCCTAAAATATAACTTATGAAATTTTGAAAATTAGACATTGTCATAGGAGGTCAAAGGTCACATGCACTTTTACCAAATTCCATGCTGAAAAGGTGTTATAATTAACATAAAGATACCTGTCAACTAAAACCAACATCAATTTGGTTCGCCGCTGTACCACATGGTCAATACCTCTTACCATTTACGCGGAACATTTTGGAAAATGTCAACATCACAAATTCCTGGAATAACGTTTTTACAGGAAAACGTCACCTTGTGCTATTCCATGTCCATTGGAAACAAGCATTTTGCAGACACATTAGAAGGTATCACGTGGTAAAGCTGTGAACCCCATTGTAATAATCTAATGTAAAGACTGAAAGGTGGGTTTTAGAGGACTTTCATGCTGAAATAAATTGTTCTAAAATTACATCAAAGGTTACGTGACCATTGGTCAAATGTCAAACTAAATCAAGATTAAAATCAAGGCTTTCAGAGAAAATGAATATCTTGCTACCTATTTGTCATGTATTACATTAGACAAGGCCATGTTGAACCGTAAATTTTAAAACGTACAAATATGTCACACATGAAAAGATTCATACAAATTCTTCACACAAGTGTAATAATTACATATGAATATGTCACTGTGACATTTTTGTACCCCTCGTACTCCCATTTTTACCACCTTGAGGTGCCAACAAATTTTTCACATTTTCGACCCGTTGGCATAGATTAATTCCTCAAACACGTCTATGTATGGATTTCGATAGTGGGTTCGCAGGTCTTAACAAAGAGAAGTCCAGGGATCCAGATAAGAATTTGACATGAAGGGTCATTACCCCCTATTTTTTTCCTAAAGGGTATCCTGTAAAATCTAAAGAGTATCAACACTGTTCCTTAAAAATGCAAAGAGTATTTTCAATTTTTAAAGCCATTTATTCAAATAAATATAACGTCTAACAATAAAACAGTAACATCATTTTCATTGTGACAATGGCATTTCACAGGTTCTTGGGTCAAGAGTTCAACCCCCATAACAGGCTCTACTGTTATAAGAATTGTAAAGGGTAATGAGGATTTTCATAGTGTTTTGATACCCTTACATTTGCAATTTAAAGAATGCATGTATTTTCAAATAATTAAGGGTATTATTTACACAGATACTTCTCTTATCTGGAGTTCTGCAGAAGTGATTTAAAAGCGACACGAGGAGCTGCAAATAAATGATGGTTACTCAGGGGCAGATCCAGAGTCTTGGTGAATGGGGGGGCACAAGTGTTTGCGAAAGGTGGGACCTGCTAGAGGGTTTTGGGGGCATGCTCCCCAGAAAAAATTCGTTTTTTTTCAGTACAAATGGTGCAATTCCTGCCTATTGAACACTGTCGAGCGTCCTATTTACCTCGCATTCAAAGTGAATCTAAACCAGTCAAAGAACTTATCAGTCTAGCTTTTTTAAAAATTGTTATATTGACGCAGGTGGCTATAAGTGTCGGTGAGTTCACTGTCGAAATTTGTCGCCGTCGGTAACTTGTATTGTCGGTCTTTTTATCTGTCGAGGTGTAGTCTGTGCACCGCAGATCCAGACCGACTCTTTTTTGCGTTATATTATTAAAGGAGTTCGTTGGACCTTTGGAACTAATAGATCAATACGTCATTCCATCGGAGGGATACCTGTGTTTTGATTTAATTTGGTCGATAAATAGATGAACGTGGTCTGGGTGATCCAGTTGGGTTGATAAATCAAGCTCATCAGTGGAAAGTCGTTCTGTTTGAATCCCGGTCCTAAGTTATATTGGTCGTTGATTAATGGGGTTTAACTACTAAGTCAATAGTATTTCACTTATATCGAGACGTCACCAGCTATAGGTTTAGATGCAGAAAATATTTACTGTGCTTTGCAGTGATGGCATTATGCAGTGAGGGTTCTTTATCGTGCCACGCCTACCGTGACAAGGGGCCTCGGTTTTAAGGTTTGTCCGAAAGACCCGCATTCATTTTTTAATGCCGAGCGATCAGTCATTACACTTTTCAATTCTTGGGTTAGAACTGACCAGAGACCAAACCTCACCTCCCTGACTTAGGAGCAAGCACTCTACCAACTGACCTGCCTGCTACATAATATATATACCGAAGAGGTAGGTTTCCCACTACCACCACCCCTTTTCCACACTTGTTTAAATAAACTGTATGACATCCATCCGAACTTTCAAGTTAATTTTAAATTTATTAGTTTTAAAATGACTAGTAGTCAGTTTATCATTGTATATGCGCATTAAAGGTGCAAACGAACACAAGAATCTTGTCCATGTTGTCACCAGAAAAAAACTGATTATTTTAGACGAAATAGTTCCGCAAAGCGATAAACGACGAATAGAATAAAAGTCAAAAGAGACAGATTTTTTCCCATTAAAACCAATCAATAAAATAATGTACAACATTTGGACTGAACATCGTGCTATAAAAAATACACAAAAAAAAGATAATCTTGTGTGTCAAAAATTAGTTTCTCTCTCTCCTCTCTCTCTTGGCCATGTCCCTTGGTTTTAAAAAGGTAAATTAGATGAATTCACGTATGATTAATGAAATCACACTTCATGGAAGTCTCTTAATTATAGTACCTGGTTTCTTTCACACCTCAGCGATCAGGTAAAGAACATTATCACCTAAGACTGGTCGGTACTACCTGAATTCTTTCATGCTTCAGCGAACTGGTAAATTACATCATCACCTGATTGCAATTTCTACCTGTGTATACAGGTATAGGATTAATTAATTAGTACCACTAATTAACTGGTCAGTACGGTGGTTGATTGAAAATTAGCTGTGAGAGAGAGGGGGGAAAGTCGGGGCAACTGGGGGGGGGGGGGGGGGGCACGGGCCCCCGTGCCCCCCCGCTGGATCCGCCCACTGGTTACTAATGTCTTGAAATAAGTCAAATATTCATAAATGGGAGATAAAAACTCAGTGAAAAAATTAATCAATCAATCAATCAATCAATCAATTAATAATCAATCAATCATCAATCAATCAATTTGTGTTGCACTTTATTTGTAATACATCAGTATAATTGTAAGTTTTTCAACTTCTTTGGTGATGTTCATTTACTACCACACTCGGCACAAACTATATCGTTTAGAGCAGGAATATTTGTGGTTCTAGCAGAAAGACAAAACTAACTAAAACCATCACAGGGTTATAAAACCACAAAATTTAATCCAAATGGCGATCTTTACTAACTGAATAACCACAATTCTTCGTTTTACAAAATAATGCAGATATGAGGTAAAACAAAATTGGCTGACCGTTTTGTAATTACATCATTGGAATCTTGAACAATGTGTTCAAAGTTGTGGAATGATGGAAAACTAACTGTCGTCATGTCAGATGTGGAACCGGTAGCGTTTTTTGAAATAACACAACTCTCTGGTTTTACAGAATAATGCAGTATGAGGTTAAAACCAAATTGGCTGACGTTTTGTAATTACGTCTTGGAATGTTGAACAATGTGTTCAAATGTTGTGGAATGATGGAAACTAACTGTCAGTCATGTCAGATGTGGAACCCGGTAGCGTGTTTTTGAAATAACAATTCTTGGTTTTACAGAATAATGCAAATATGAGGTTAAAACCAAAATTGGCTGACGTTTTGTAATTACGTGATTGGAATCTTGAACATGTGTTCAAATGTTGTGGAATGATGAAACTAACTGCCGGTTATGTCAGATGTGGAACCGGTAGCGTGTTTTTGAAATAACACAATTCTTGGTTTACAGAAAATGCAAATATGAGGTTTAAAACCAAAATTGGCTGACGTTTTGTAATTACGTGATTGGAATCTGAACATGTGTTCAAATGTTGTGAATGATGGAAACTACTGCCGTCATGTCAGATGTGGAACCGGTAGCGTTTTTTGAAATAACACAAATTCTTGGTTTTACGAATAATGCAAATATGAGGTTAAAACCAAAATTGGCTGACGTTTTGTAATTACGTGATGGAATCTTGAACAATGTGTTCAAATGTTGTGGAATGATGGAAACTAACTGTCAGTCATGTCAGATGTGGAACCGGTAGCGTGTTTTTTGAAATAACACAATTCTTGGTTTACAGAATAGATGCAGATATGAGGTTAAAACAAAATTGGCTGACGTTTTGTAATTAGTGATTGGAATGTTTGAACAATGTGTTCAAATGTTGTGGAATGATGGAAAACTAACTGTCAGTCATGTCAGATGTGGAACCGGTAGCGTGTTTTTTGAAATAACACAATTCTTGGTTTTACAGAATAATGCAAATATGAGGTTAAAACCAAAATTGGCTGACGTTTGTTAATTAGTCATTGGAATCTTGAACAATGTGTTCAAATGTTGTGGAATGATGGAACTAACTTCAGTCATGTCATGTATGTGGACCGGTAGCGGTTTTTTTTTAAATAACACAATTCTTGGTTTACAGAATAATGCAAATATGAGGTTAAAACCAAATTGGCTGACGTTTTGTAATTACGTGATTGGAATCTTGAACAATGTGTTCAAATGTTGTGGA